>JAPZDZ010000012.1:26243803-26268891 GCA_029783805.1 Acanthurus tennentii | reverse complement strand
CGGTTGCACGGTGACACAGTAGCTTAGTTGATCTCCTGGCCCTTCCAGGCACTTTTAAATATCTCAAATCATGGCTCACTGCAGGGCTTGGGATACTTAGTCACCGCTGGTCACATCTGGCTGGGACTCACAAACCTCTAGAGGAAATACTATGAGAAACTCTTGAGTGCTCCCATCATGACTGAGTGACTGTTTAGTGCCATCTTATCAGTGACATATCACTATAAACACATCAACAGCTGCCTTTCCTCTTCAATTTCTCTTATCAAAGAGAGTAGATCAGTGTTGTAACACCCAGTCAATCACACAACAGCACAGACCACCATGAGACTGCCCTGCAAGCAGAGTTTTGGCGGATTACAGCATCATGGCTTGCTTCTGGGGAAAGCTGGCTTTACAGAGAGCAATGTTTCCTAGCGGTAGCTTCCTGATAAAAGAGAAGTTGGCAAGGTTTTCCAACATCTCCCAAAATAAATATAGTTCATAAATACTAGCTCAGACAGCCAGAAGTACATACTGAAAATAGGATGCTCACTAAGACTGACTTTATTTATTAAGCTCAGTGGAAGGATGGTTATTCCATATTCTGCTGTAACACTCTCTTCTGGATAAAATTGTCCTCTGAATGCATTGTCCTGTCTGAACCATGGATCAGGTATTGTAATGAGTTATAGCATTTTTCCTCAACTCCAGTAATTCTTCCTGAGAAGATCTTGTCTAAAGCTCACTGTGTTTTGAAAGAAGTTTGAGTTCTTGTAACTGTCATGAGCTGCAGTCAGTGCTCAGTCACTGAGGGGAATGAAGTGTTAGCAGCAGAGACATAAATCACTCTGACTCCAGACCACAGGCAGCAAGTATTCAATAAAAGTCAGAGTGGGCGTTCTGTGGAATTTTATGGTTCGTGCAGTCAGCTGGTAGTATGAAGTGAGTCAAAGGAAATGTCAGGGTTCTTTGTGAAGGTCAGTAACCTGGCTGAAAGATAAATGGCTGGGATAAAATTTAATTAATTTGTTTTATGTGGAAATGATAATTTTCATGCATGTCTGCAAAAACTGAAATTGTTACAAACAGTGAAGGCAGCTGAAGGTAGTTAATTTGACAACTAACTAATGACTATTTACCAGAAATTAATCATCAGTTATTGAGCTGTACAAGCAATAGACAGCTTACTCTGAAAAAAGATGAGAATCAGTTTCTAATTATTCTATTTTTTGTCTCTTCTTTATTTTTTTCCTTTTTTACATCTTCAAATTGCACAGCGTTTTTCTGTGTTATTTATATTGACTTCAGTTGCTGAAACCAAAGAGGTGCTGAATGATCAGGGATTATTCTTGTGAGCAAGATACTGTGTGATATCGTGCCACACCGAAATGAAATGCTAATATGATGACTATACAGATTTTGTTTTTTAAATTTATCTATTTTTTTTTATGAATCATGCCAAAAAAATGGGACAAATCATAGATATGCATTTCACATAAACATTAAAAACCAAATTCTTCCAACCAACTGATCAAACTAAAACAGTTTGGAGTTTGTACCTTCCAGTTCAAAACAATTTTTCCCATTTAGCAGCTAGACAACCCAATGTTACAAATTTTATTTGTGTCGCAGAGACCACACTATTATGTCTCCTAAAATGCACAGTAAAGGACATATTGGAATAAAAACATGACTACGACTACAATGGAGATATTCTGTGGAAAAGGCAAATAGCTATACAGTTTGTTAATAGTCATTAGCACTGACAGAGTTTTAGCTGCTACTTAAATCATATCAGTCTTGAGAAAAGACAATCCCACTCATTGCTATTGTAACACATCACAATTTATTGATCATTATAATGTTTCACTCTCTCAAAGTGCTTTAAACAATTTAAACAATTATCAGCAAAACAATTACAAAAGTAACCACACGTCAAACAAACCTCGTCGTGTGCAAAGGTGTGAAACAGCTCATTTTTGTCTGGCAGTAATTGACTATAAATAGGTCTATAAAATCCCCAAATCCATAAAGAATGACATACTATGAAGCCTTATCGTTTAAGTCTTTAAGGGATATTTGAGGACATATCTAGTATATATATTTTCTCTATTAAGCATTTCATAATTGTTACCGCCTGTCTCTGGCAAAAGACTGCCCTGAAACCTGAATGATACAATGTTTGTTTTTTTTTTTTTTAAGTAACTGACATAATGTTAGACATGAAGCATGAAGTTCAGTGAAGCGGAGAAGTAGTTAGAGCACCAACTCCATAATAAGAAATGGTGCGGTCCATCTAATTATGGTACAGTACGATACTGTCATGCCACACTGTGGGGACGTCAACTATAGAAGTTTTATCACTTGAAAATCTTCTTCATTTGGAGTCACAACTTTTTCAAATGAAAATAATACATTTGTGTCTTTATCATAGTGTTTGAATGTTAAAACCACTTTTAGGAAAGGAGAGAAAAACATCTGAAAATTTCAGACTTTTGAATTGTAGTCTGCATTTATTGGGTGGACAAAACAAGACTCAAAGTGGATGCTAATGTTGCTCTGTCTGTTCTGCATGTATAAAAGAAAAGCATGGGGATCAAAAATAACAGGAACGATAACATAATTCCACTAATCAGCTTTGGATTCTGGGAATTTTTACAACCTGAGGAATATCATTTAAGCACTGCACTGTTGACAATAGACAAACAGTGTTTCATTCCAGGCTTGAAACACTAAGCAAATGTGTTTTCAAATGAGAGCAAAAGAGACTTTAAGAGGAAAACAAACAAAAACACTGTTCTGGGTTCATTTTACTGCATTTGATGCTGACATTAGTCATCTGAAAAAAGCAGACTTCCCTAAATTGGTGAATAAGACTAAAGAAGATTGCTAATAAAGACCACAGAAAAAAAAAACAGAAAAAAAACAAAACAAATAAAAAGAAAGCAACAAAATAGGGCCGAGGTTTGAGAGGTGAAAAAATAATTAATTAAATTATGTGGCTGTATTGTAATAGTGATAATCTTTATGTGCTTCTCCTGTGTCAACCAGCAAAGAAATCAATACATCTCACATGAGAAAGGTTGAAATGGATGTTCTTCCATCCATTAACTATACCTATTATCCTTGGTCACCAGGTCACCAGGGGACTTAAGCCTACTCTGGATGGCAATAAGTTGAAGGTGGGTTACACCCTGGCCACCCATCATGCTGCATGTTGCCCACACACTTGAAGGACAGTGAATGGGACAACTTTACATTTAAATATTGCCTTCAAAGTACAGTTATTGTGCAGAGCTAGAGCATGGTGGCCAGTACTGAGGCACATGCTGTTTACTTTTTGTCACAAACACAGTTTAGCTCTCTGTATCATCCATTTGATGGTGAGGTTGTGTTGAGTCAGACTTAAGAAACACAGTATGAAACCTAGACATGGTGAAAAAAAGAACTATGTGGTAATATGAAGTGATCATCTATCCATTTATCTTCTAAAAAGGTTTGTCCTGATTGGCTTTCGCCAGGGGCAGGTCATCTATTACAGGCTAATACGTATGGAGCAACAAACATCTTCACATTAACTCACACAGCCCATGTTGAGTTTCCAAGTTCAAGTAACTTGAATGTCATTAAGCCATAGAAGGAACCTGGAACCCCCACATATGGATCACATTTCAGACTGTTTTGACTACTAGGTAACAGTGTTAGCCTTTAACCCTGAATGTCAACCAATGAGGAATCACATAGCTGTCAGTAGTTATATTATTGGGATATTTCTCATTGATTCACTACAGTTAAGCTCTTACCGTTTTTCAAGGCTGTGACCTCAGTTCTCTAACTTAAGTGTGAAATCAAATTTTCAGACAGTATTATTGTGTCAAGTCAACAGGAGTTCACTACTTTGCTTTCGTCCTGCATGAAATCAAACACTTTCAAAGTGCAGCAGCCACTGAAAGCCATCAGTTTGAGAGTCTGTTAACATCATTAGTGTTTGGTATCAACATAAGTGTAAACACAAGCAGGTGCTCCTTGATTGATAAAGTGCATTGTATGACACGTCTGCTGAAAACATGATAAAAAGAAGTCAGACAAAAACAGTTTTCACTTTTTGCCCAATAATAAGTCAGAGAAAAGAAAATATGCAGAGATAATTCTGTAAACTCTGTCTCCTGTATGAAGACATGAAAATGTGTTTCTTGGGCTGAACGACAGGATACAGTGAGACTGAAGAAAAGGGGGTGTCAGAGGGGCCCCATAGATCATTTTTTCTCATGGGGGCCCCTAGAAAGATAATCAAGCCATTATGCGCTTTTTTCAACCTGCATATTTTTGTAACACAATCGCAGTTAAGTTTTGAGCTGAGCCACATGTGCTGCAGGAGCATAGGAACCTATAAAATCCAAACTGAGTGCAATTTTAATTTCTGTGCTTCATGTTAAAGACGTTATTTATAATATTTTAGCAACAATTACAGCAGAAGTCAAATTAGTAGTATTTTATGCACAGGGTTGATGCCTACTCTTAGCAGAGGTGAAGAGTACACTGCAGGGAAACAAATTTTGACTGAGAGACATGAGACTGTTTCCACACCACAAGTTGATCTTATGCCCCCTGGAGGACAACCACAAATTCTATCTGTGAGACCTTGCGGGACCTCTACATTATAAACACTATACTTTATAATGTGCGCCAGCAATTAAGATTGGGTCCAATGATTTAAAGCAGATTCAACCACATTTTTAGCCACACTTGAGTAATGCCGTAAGAGATTTGAAGAATTTCCTGTAGTGAGTGTGAAAATGTTAAATCTAATGTGATGAGGATCCCTGAAATAAACTTACATACATAACTGAGAGCAGACTAAGCAGGCAAATCAGGTGCTGATATGCAGACATTTATTTTCTTTCTTTTGAGTGAATATGAATATCTGATGACTAAGGTTTCTTATTTACCTGACAAAGAAATATATTGAGAAAGAGAATATATCCTCATTTAAACAACACAAAAAAGGGCTTAAATGCAGACAGTAATCCATGATAATTTTAGTGGTTTATTGATGCATCAAAGCTTTCAGGTACACAGGTAAATAGGTAAGAGGCTGGAGGCCAGACAAGCTGGCAGGTAGGCACAGGTCCAGGTAACAGAGAAGTAACTTTCAACTCTTAAAAGCATCAAGGAAAAAAACAGTAAAGCAACAAGGGCAAACTCACGGACTACTGGTTGAAATGAACCACCACAGTGTGTGTTATAGGTTAGGGTATGTAGTCAGTCTACTACTAGTCTAGTCTACTTGGAAGATGAAGTATTTAGATCCTTTGCTTAAGTAAAATTGTATCAATAAAAGTAATAAACCATCCAATCAAAACTTTTTCGAGTAATAGGAAGTATGATCAGCAAAATGAACCTAAATTAACATGAGTATACATATTCATGTCCTGGAAAATGTTCTCTGTCAGTGTTTTTACCATCATATCTGATGCTTCTGTATCAACATTACTGCTGCATTATGTGTATTGTGTATTTTTCCTTGGTGGGAAGGATATGAAAAAATGGAATTAGAAACAGTAACTAGTAATGGTACATAAATAACACTGAGCTGTTTGACAAATGAAGCAGAGTGAAAGGAGCGATATGTGCCTCTGAGAGGTAGAAGAGTAGAAGTACAAAAATGCAGAAAATGTAAACACTGAAGTTAAGTACAAGTACCTACATTTTTATACCCAAGTAAAGTACTTGAGTAAACAAACTAAGTAAATGGACTATATTTATGTAGGGCTTTTCTTCCTTTTGACTACCAAAAGTGTTGAACAACATAAGTCAGCATTCACTTATACATTCACACACTAGAAGCAGCTATCTTGCTCAAAAAGCACACATTCAACACAACAGAGTGTAAATGCACATTAAAGTGGGAATCACAAGTCAGGTAAGATTCATCAAGCCCTAGTTCACCAGCATAAACACAGTTGTCAGTTCACAAAGTCTTCATCAACTTTGCTCTGTGAAGTGTTTCTGTTGTAAAAAATACTCGTACCACATGTGAATTTTTCACTTTTGAGTCTTTGATTTAGGTTTTCAAATTAAGTTTTGAATGTCTGTCATCATAATTTGAAACATCAGCACCATAAAAAAGTTCCGCCTCAGAGTACTTGTGTGAGTTTGTGGGATCACTAATGTTTATTTGCTACTCGCATAAGATTCATCTCAGGATCATTTGTGTTTATTTGCCCCAGACAACCAGATACTGTACATTCGGTCTGACACACATTTCTCCAGATGTTTCTGTTGGCCCTCAACTCTCTCCTTCAGAGCGCTTCTTCCCTTGGTGTTGTCTATCAGCATCTGTCCATCAGCTTTCTCTGGTCTTACACCACTCTGCAAAGTCCCATGACATGCACAATAATATTTAGGTGCTGATTTAGAAATCATATGTCACAGTGTTGAGTGAAGTTTTTGAACTTCAAATTCATTGGTACAGCCCTGGAAACAACTTCCATTCCATTTCCATCACCTTATCTTGATTTGTTGCGTATCTGATCTAATGGCTGTCAATCTAATATCTGCTTGTGATGCAGCCCTGCCCCTCTTGTCACTTTTAAGAGTGCTAACATGCTTTTCAAGTTAACAAACAAGTGGCAGTTGGGTGAAAGCTTTCATGTCTTCTAAAAGACTCACTGGGACACATTTAAACTGGTAGCAAGAAATATCAACTTGGAACTGTTCTCTTGTGATTTGGAATGGATTTCAGTAAGGGGTGACTGAGAGGAAGGACAGAAAGAAAGAATGAGTCCGATAAAAACCTTAACTGGGCCTTGTGACATGAACTGGAGAGGATATAAAACTGCCTCATGTTGTTTCTCTTTTGCAATTAGCTCTCAACTTTTTCACATTTCTTTACACTCCATTTACTGTTTACATTCTTATGGAAAACAAACCATGAGTTGTAAACATGAAATCATAGGACTGAGTAGGTTTAGGGTTCAATTGAAAACATGCAATCAGGGTTCAGGTTGGGATTAGAGGGTTAGGACTGGGAAACTCAACCCGACCCATCGAGACAGGAGGTGAGTGGTCCTTCCCCCACTGGCCTCTCCTCCCATAATCTGAAAGGATCTGCTTGTTTTGGAGCTTGCAATACCTTCTTGTTTGCGTCACAAGCAGAGAACGGCAAGGGCGGAGTGAACCGCTATAATCAAGTGCAAAGCGGCAGCAGCAACACAAACCTGCCCCAAACATGACATGACATGACTGGATTAGAAGAGGAACAGTCATTTGGTCACAGTCATTTTGGCTCCTGGTTGGCCACAGGTTGGTGTGGCCCTTTGGACCCTGTGTCTCCTTGTGTCCTGGCTGAAGGTGCTGACTTAACTTTCCAAGGCCTTCGTGTTGCTGTTGTTCAGAGGACTGGAGTGGAACAATGTGCATTGTGCAGGACAGCGGGAGACGTTGTGTTGAGAAGGGTCCCCTGCTCTGAGGGACTGAGAAAGAGAGTAGAGAGCAAAGACCGTGTCCTCTGCCTCTGAAAAGAGGCTACTGAGCAAGAGAGCCACGTGGGGGCAGAGATGGGTTCTTATGATGCCTTCAAATGGGGTTTTGTTAACCGTGTTCATGAGGAGTCCATATGTACTCCCATCTAATGTGGTATTCCTCACATTTTAAGTCATATCTCTTCAAGAGTAGTAGTTCACACGTTGTCATGTATCTGATGACTTTTTCTGAAAGAGCTTGACATCTGTGAAAATTTATTTACTTTAATTATGTTACTAGCCTGTTGCGTGTAGCCATACAGTAAAGTCATTTTAAATTTTGAATGAAATGAATTACTTTTACATTTTAAATTAAATTTCTGTATGTAAAATATGGAAGACCAAGCAATTTTTTGGCATCTGTGTTACTGAAACCTAATAATGCTGTTCTCTTGCAGTTAGAATTTGAATGCTGAGCCTTTCGTCCTGTACATGACTTCATGCCAAGACTTCAAGACATCCATTTGAAGGCTACATTGGTGCATGATTTTATGGGTCCCAAGGTGGAGTTCACACGTAGGTTTGAAACCTGAAGATCTCTGAGAAATTGAGCTCACTGCTCTTCATCTGAGTCATGGACTAAATTGAAGCATCTTTGAAACGTCTTTGCCATTTTTACTATCTTATCAAGTACAATTATTTTTGTATTCATCAAGCCCTTGACAGTATGTTATAATATACTAAACGCAATGCAGCTGCAGCGCTCAACAGCAGGAAGATCAGCTGAAAAAAAATTATAGCACTTTTCACTTGATTTCTCCGTTGCCAATCCTGCGAGTCTCTGTCTACGGCCTCGTGTCTGTTCCTTGTTAAAGTTTCAGCCTTCTGTCATCTGGACACAAGTTCAGTTTACTTGTGATCTTTTCTTGTTCTTGACTTTCCCGTAGAGGATTTGTTGCTTCTCCAGTGAAGAGTTTGCCTATGTTTCCCTGTCATGATTAAGAAAAGGAGTTTCCAGCCCATTGAATATCTTCCTGTTAGGGTGTTAACTTGTGTCTCCCCTGCCAAGTTATTGTTACCTGTACCCAAAGAAACTGCTCACCTGCTGCTGTGCGTTCTGCCTCAGCTGCTTGCCCCAGATCTCCCACTCAGCCAGAGAGGAAAGAAGACACCACTGACTGAGAAGTTTATCTTTACTTTATGTTTGACAATAAAAGTCATTACCAACCTCATTCTTGCTTTTATGTGCTGCTTTTGGGTTTTTTTGTTCAAGAAAGGAGGTTCAACAAACTCTTAATATGACTCTGATCTTCGAGTCGACTTACCCCGAGATGAGAAACTCTGAGTATCTGGTTCCCGAACAGCTGATTTGAATCAGTATATTCACCTTGAGCACATGCATGACCACAATAAAAAGCTGTCATCAATAGAGCCTTGATACATCAATTCACCGTGGCAACGACAGAAAGAAGGGGATCAACTTAATTTCCCCTCTAGAAATGGAGGTCCTAATGCATGCTTACTGCAAATATGAACATATATTTCACAAGAAAGGTAACACTACTGCAGCTACCGAGGAGAGAGAAATGGCATGGCAGGCACTGGTCCACTGACTTAACATTAATCAAACATTAATCAAAATTGTATTATATTGGAAAAAAATGATAGATTGAATGAATTAAATAAAAGAGGTGGACTAAATCAAATCTGATTTTCGTTTAGGCGCAATCCAATGAAAAAAATGTACTTGGAAGCAGCTAAAAAGGAAACTTAAAAACATCATTCAGAAAGGTAAGGCATATTTTGCTATGGCATGGTTGTACCTCACTTATTCATATTTCTCAACAGTGTGGGTGATGCTGAAAGTCTTGCAAAGGCACCAGTATGCCAGGAGATAAGGAAAGTTTACCTTGCACTGAAGCATTTCCTCAACATCTTTGTCATGTTCTCTGGCCATAAGGACACACGGAGGATGACATTTTGGACAGTTGCAGGTATATGACAGCCTACATGCAAACGAGCCTTCAGGCTGATGTGTCTGTATTAACTTAAACCTCCACAATAGAATAGGTGCCATAGACTCATGTGCACATCCACGCTCCACTTACTATGTACTGGACTTACTATGTACTGTGTGAACAGAAAATCTTTCCAAAGCCTAAATGTTCAGGTACGTAAAGGGAGTAACTGTCCTGTTTATCAGAGGGACGTAACTCTGAATTGGATTTTACATTTGAAAGACACCACTGCATCAACCAGTCATTGTTACACTGCACAATCTTAAATTAATGCTCTGCCAAGCAAAGTGTGCCATATCTTCAATTTCATCCTCCATGCTTACATATGATCTATGATGAGGACTGTTTAAGTTTTAAATTCATTGAGGCAAAATGGCCAGGCTCTTTACATGACTGGAGGATCTTCTAAGCATCCTCATTGCCACAGTGGTTTTCCAGGGCGAGAGTTTTATTTCTACCCAAAGGTTTTCAGTTCTAAGTAACAAGTACGTTGCATGGCCGTTGATTTGGATCTCTTTTGAACAATTTAAAAAACAAACGAACAAAAAACAAAGTGCCCAAATTGTGTTGAATCTTTTGTCAGTTGTTTGTTCAAGCTGTGGAGTCAAAAAAAGATCATTACACTTCTAACAATGACCTTCTGCTGTGTTTGAATGTATACCTACATCCAGCTCCATTTTTCTATCTCTAACTTTTTTTCCTTATTCACAGCTTCCTGTATTCAATGCGAAGCTCTTCTCCTTTATTAAACAGGAGCAACTTGGGTTCATACATGGTAGGTGCATCTAAGTAGCATCTGAGTTGTACTTGCTTAAAGTAACAGGAACAGTCACTGCACTCTTTGCTAATTGGTTTCTTGTTCCAGTCACATCCTGTAGTTGAGACACGTTCAAAACATTTCACATTTGTCAAAGGCCCCAGATGTGTTGGGCCATCTAACTGCAAAGAGAGGAGCACTGCAGTTTGTTAAGCAAGAGAGGGTGTGACTGCATGCCGTGCACAGTGTTTTACCAAAAAAGCAGGACTTTCTCACACACTGGTTAGGTGTGACTTGAGTATCTGTGGTTGAGGATCCAGCATAGGATTGGTGTATCCTCTCAAGGACAGATACAGCAGCACCATTAGTGATTACAATTGAGAGAAACTGAGAGACTAACAGCAGAAGGAAAATGGTAGACAATACCTTTTTGATGAGTGCAAGTGCAAAGCAAAACTGTGCAGGCCTGCCTTGAGTCTGCCTTGAATGATGAGGCTGGATTGATTCAGAACAACTTGGGGCTAACGTAGGAAATGACATTAGCTGAAGCAGGGCCTTCTCAGGTGAAACTTATGATATTACCATTTGTTTTTGTCACTATGTGAAATAAAATTTAATTAAAGAAAAAAAATTAAAGAATGAAGAGAAACAAAAAAAGTAGCCTTTTTTCACTTAAATTCTTCATACAAATAGTGTGTTCCTAAGACCGCAGTGCTCTGACTCTTGTTGGTTCATTTCAGACTAAGGCATGAATGAATATTAAAAAAAACTTGAATTAAAAATTGAAACAATTTGTTGACAGATTCTTTCCCTTCAGTAGTCAGAACAGTAATTAAGAAATTTTTCAAGAAGCTTAATTTGTAGTTTTCCACATAAATTGGAACTGCCATTTTCATTGTTTTAGTTTTTTAGGAAATGAAAATGGACTCAAAGAAAAACACAAGGTGGTCAGGTTGTAGAAACAAAAGTTTACTTTAATATCTTACCAAAAGAATGGTGGCAGAAAAAAGTTAGAGCGATACAAAAATATTTAAATAAGACCTGAAGTCCCGGCAAAAATAAATTAAATCTAATGGAGAATAATCCAAAGGAAAATTATCCTAGAAGAGAAAGGGGTTGGAAAGAGGGTGCAAAGCGCACAGCAGAAAATCAGGGAGAGATACCAGGAAAACACAGGCCCCGGGAACATGCAGATGAGCTGACAAAGAGTTAGTGAAATAAAACAGACTTAGATACACAAGAGAGGAAAGAGTGATGAGGGACATGTGAAAACAATCAGTCATCGGAGGGGCAGAGAACACACAGACCCAGGAGAGGAAGACAAACAGGACACACAAATAAAGTGACCACACTAAGATGCAAGCTACGACAAAATGTAACCAAGTGAAAGGTAGAATTTTTCCTTAAAAAACAAAACATAGACCAATACAAAATGAATGTGGCTCAATCATCACCTACAGGCTGCTGTATACGCGTGTTGGTGACTCTGTGGAGCCCCGCCCTCTGCCTGTATTTTGATGTTTTGTTTTAGTCAGCATGTTTCAGAGTGCTTGTCTTTCCCTCGGCCAATGAGGCAGGCAGTGTATAAAACATAGCAACTGAGTATTTATTTTGTCTGTTTTTGTATATCTATGCTGCATTGTGTTGATTTTTTTAATCTTCCCAATCATTTTGTTTTCTTTTTGTAGCATATGATTACAGAGAGCCAAGTTGTTGATTGTTGGCTAGAAGAAGGAATTGTTTTATCAAATTTAATGAGTATATATTTAAAGCTTGTTTGGTTGAAATTGTTGTACTAGTTGAAGCTTGGCCAAGGACTAAAAAGTTCTTATGTCTGTAATTTCCACATTTCCACAATGTCCACATTTTCCATTATTGTTTTGTAATTCTTCTAAATCTAACTGATGAGTAATGTGTTCCCTGATGAAAAAGAGTGGCAGGGAAATTAATTCTATTCAAAATTCAATTTCATTTCCGTTCTGTTTAGACATTATGTAAAGAGTTATCAAGTGTTATCTTTTTCATAATGTTCAATCTCTGAGTTGGTTGAAATTCCCTAAATATCATCTAAATATCTGAAGAATTTGTTGAGACCGGCTCATAAAAAAATGCCTTCAGCACAACTGGCCTCCAGTTGTTCGTGGCTGTGCAAAAAATAACAGTTCCAATTATGTCTACAGATGAAACCATTAAAAAAGAAAGTAAAAAAATCATTTTCAGCTTGTAGCAAAAATAAACCTTTTTGTCCCTCTTTTAAAACTCAAATTAAAATGTCAATTTTCCTTCTGACAATTACACTTTCTACCAACATGAACAGGGTTGTTACTGTTCTTTCAATAATATTGGTCTTTATTTGGATTTGAGCAGATCTTACCAGGACTGGATTGGCAGAGAAGGGTTTTGATCATCTTTCCAATCATTGAGGAATTTCCTGGACCCCTGGCAACTGCATGCAAAACCATTTCAAATGCTTCAAGATTAGGTTTTGTTTTGTTCCACTCTTGCCATCCCTGTTATACAGCAAGGTATTCTTTGGACCATCTTTTCCAGATTAAATCCAAAGTGTACTGTAACTGTCTGTCTCTTCCTCTTGCATACTGGTCCTTTGGATCGAACAGACCTGGAAGAAAATCAGTTGCCTCTTCAAAGTGAGAAGATGGTGAGGTGTAAAAGATTCAAGGTCTTTAGGGTCCTCAGAGATCTTGGTAACTGTTTGGCCATTAAAGTTTACCTCAGCTTTGCATCTGACAGGGACCAGGGCTTCACCAGTTGCAGTCTGTTGATGTAAAACAGATATCAGCACCTTTCTAACCACTCTGCACATAAAGGTGAACCTATAATCTTTCATATAGGAATGTATTTGTATTACTTCAGGTAATACCTAACTGTACATATTTAGTATTGTAAAAGAAAATGTTTTAATAAGAAATATGTGGGGCAAAAGGTACCATGACTTGAAGAAAAAGGTTTCCAGTTCTAAGTAAAGTGATTGGTGGGCACAGAGTGTCTGTTATATAGTCAAGGTTTTTCCAGAAAATGTATTTCCTGTTATTCTCTGCTAGTGTCTTTAATTGTGTTTAAGAACAAACAATCACAATCAATTTTCTCTGATTTTCTCCAGCAACAAGCACACACATTTCATCACTGTGAAACTCAGACCATTCTTCCCCTGAAATGGCTCTGTGAGTGAGATTGTGTAATTGGATCCAAGAGAATTCCAAATACTGTGTTAAAGACTATCTACGGAGTCTGATAAGGATTAAATTATAATTTAACAGCCCACTTTTCTTTGATCAGCATATTGCCAAACTTAAGTCACTTCGTATTTGCAAGACACTCTGCAGTTCTCCAACACACTAATCTGTTCTACATTTTACGATTATGTTGCTTTTGTCCAAGAATGCGAAAGACAAGAAAGAAATGTAGAAACACAGAGCAGTGATGGATAGAGGGGAAACAAATGTCATCAACATTCTAGTAAAATTACGGTTATATCGTACTGCACAACGATAAACCAGACTGAACTGAACAAAATGAAAGTTTAGAAATATATTAAATCTCTTTAAGTTCTGTAATTTTGACAGCATTTCTTACTATTTTTAGAAACTTTTCAAACCAATCAATCGATTGATGTGAAAAGAATCAGGTACATTAATCCTTAATAAAAAAGAAATTTAAATCCTTCTTTAACATAAATGTATCATCACTGAAAATCTAAGGACGCAGTTTTTACAGTGTGAAAATAACAGGGTTTGTTTCTGCATTAAGCAGACGACTTTGGAAATTGCTAAAAAAGATTACAAACAGAAACAAAATACCAGTTTGCTGATTTCACAGCAGCAAACACTATAAATGACTCTCATTTACTTGCAGTAAGCTCAGCCATTTCCATTTATTTTTACATGAAAAAATGATGTAGAAAAATAAAGGAATAAAAAAAAACCAAAGATGCACAGGTTGGTTGTAAAACCAAATCCTAAAAGCCTGAAAGAAAAACGCACCCTAGAATGAAATAAATACAGCTGATTATGTTTTTCATACATTTACAAACAAACATAAATGCACATCTCTAAAAAATAAAGGAAAGAAAAATACAAAGAATGAAGTACAGGGGTTACAATGAAGTGTTTTTATTGCTTTCATACTCTGTCATATTTTATCCACGCAATGCTTGTTCCTTCCAGAGAATTCCTGTCAGGTTTCAGGGTGACTTGACCTCTCTGCCAGATCAAATCTGCCCAAGTCTGGTTTAGTTGTAACAGTGAATTTGAGACCTCTTTTTAAAAAAAAGACAAGAAATAGAAAGTGAATTGTTATGGAAGTGAAATACAAAATGACATATGAGAATTTTATTCATATTAAATAAATTTAAGAGCATCAAGGTAAGAACGTGAAGTTTGAAGGAGCAGTGTGAGCATTCCAGCTCGAGCTCGTGATTATCCTTAAAAAATCTCTTTGTTGTAAAAAGATGGGGTAAAATATCCAAACCATACTGCCATGAGAGATAAAAGGATAAATCATGGAAGAACATAAATCTAGATTTTTTTTTCTTGACTAGACATGTTTAGCAATTGTCTTGCAACTTTATTATCTTTTCTGTCTCACACCGGTGAAGTCTTCATGAACATAGATCTCAGTGCCTTTAAGGTTTTTTCTCCTTTTCCTTAAATCTGAATGGTATTATGAAAACAGTTTGTAGCACGTTGGACTGCTCATCGTTTCTTCCATTGCAATGACCACGCTCCGTGTCAGTTAGTTTTGGGTCAAGCTCCAGCTTATCAGCCTGCAGTTGTTAAGCTTTGGACTCTTCTTCCCTCTCTTTTCTCTTCCCAGCTAATCCATCAATGAGAACATTGCTCCTCCATGACTGACTCCAGGCACTCAGAATTTGCAGTGAGTTTGTCAGTGGAGATCACAAGCAGAGTCCTGTCAGAGAGGTTTTTAAGGTTGAGAGAGATATCAAACAGCTTTTTATCTAGAGCACCTGTGTCCTTTTCAGAGCTCCGCAGGGTCTCTCAGTGTCCTGTATGTCTTTCAGGATATTGTCAACACTTGGGTTAGTGAAATCAACAAACACTTGGAAAAATTATTTAAATTGTTTTTCTTGTTAATCCATCAGCTCTCAACTAATAATTTCTGTTGGCTAAGCAGCCAGTGCTGTAGACAATGGCACATAATCATCATCCTTTTGGCCGGCTCGTTTTGAGCCCATGGTTGCAGGTAAAGTTACAAGGAACTTTCAGATAAAAGAATAAGATGAGACTTTGTACCTGTAGTGGTTGTTGCTGGTTGCGGATGTTATGTCAGCAGGACACAGCCGAACAGCTTCAGGTTTTTGCAGGACCTTCAGCTAAAGTAGGCTGAGACACAGAGCATCTACCAAAAGCCCTGTTTGTCTGTGCAGTTCACAACTTTTAACCGTACTGTTAAAAGTCCAAACAAGACACTGTCAATATCAAGTGGGAAGTTGGAGCTCTCCTGAGTGAAACACCCTTACAACTTTTGCATGCCTCATGCCAAAGCCAGATGAAGAGCTGTAGGCCGAAGCCAGGAGGGATCCATCAAAAAATCTCTGCTTGTGGGCACCATCCACAACCATCAGTACTGTAGAATATCCAAACAAAACACTGCTTAAGATCAAATGGAAAAAAATGATGCAATCTTTAAAAAAGGCAAGTATGCAGCTATCACAGCTCAGAGAGAGAAGAGACTCAAACCTGACAATGTACAATGTGTAACAGTTTCATTAGAGTGAACAGCCAGATGCAGAGACTGAAGCAGATGGATGTTCTACAGCTTTGTTCACGCATAGAAGCATTTCGAACGCCCAGGCTCTGGAGACAACCTTGATATCCTTATTACAATGTGAAAAACTTTGAAAAAAAGGGAAAAAATGGAAGGAGTGAAACAAATGTCTCCTGCTGTATGGAAGTCATTTATTCTACTACTGCAGATTTGGCTCAAACCTAACCGAGTGTTTTTCACATTAAACATTTCAATCTCTCAATTTTAATGTTGATACTGGCAATCAATCAAACTGCTGTTGTCATTAACTTGTACTTGTGCTTATTGGATCAGCCGGGCTGTCCGAATCAGTGTTCTGAGCTCCAAAACAATCACTGGAATATAAATCAGTCTCATTGGTAACTTTTTGACTGCTGTCTTACATTGGAAAGTGAACACTTCTTTTCTCTTTTCTCAAGTCCGAAAACTCTCATTCAAGCTGTTAACAATGATTTCTACACACATAAGGCACATTACTCACCACCTCGCTCCATTTTTTAAAGGTTCAATGACATATCAATGCATCTGCTGCTGCTGTGAAAAAATGATCTCATATGGTGTCTGTTCACAGAGACAGATAACTATATTTATTTATTACATTATCTATTTGTTAAATATAAATTCACATTTTACAAAATTTAGTGGACCACTTAGAACCAAGAAGGGAAAATGTTGGGAGGGAGGCGTTGGAGCAGGAAGAAGAGGAGAAGTGGGAGTTGAGGTAGTCGCAGGGGTAGGAAGGAGGTCAGAGTTATGAGGAGTGGGTTAGGGCTGGGGGGGGGGTTGCCTTTAATATATGAGGTCACCAGCACTAGAAACTCTTCTTTTCCTTCTTTTCCTTTGTGAGCTTTGGAAAAAAGAAAGACAACATGTTTTTAATTCACTCCCAAATGTTCTAAGTCTTCAGGAACAAGTGGTTAGAATTCAAAAGATGAGCTGAGGGATCAAACCTGAAGCTTGAACGTTCTCCTCTGTGAGACATGGATGTCATCCTTCGTCTCTGCCTCCTCATATTTCCAATTTTTTTCTCTCTCAAAGAGCATCTCCTCCCCTTCTCCTTATCCCACTGCTGTGCTCTCTTTTTCCATCTCTCAGATAATTTAGACAGGACACTGCAACTGTCCCTGAGATCTCCTGTCTGAACCTTTCTTCTCTCTCTGTGAGCTCCTTCTGGTGGTATTCATCTTTCTCAGTCAGCTGCTTTTAGAGTATATATCAGCTTTCTTTGTTTTAAAGCTGACTGCATGTTGAAGTGACTGCTGGTACTAGTTCTTCTTTTCTTGGTAGCCCTCCTGATCGGCTCACCTGTGTCAGTGAGGAGCTCCTTGGCCTTGCTAACTTCTCTGAGCACTGGAATCTCTCCGGTACCCAACAGAACCCCCACCTCTCCGTTTAACTTTGACTTGAAACTGTCTCTTCAGTTCTCATTTAATTTGCTCCTCTGCCCCCACACATTCCTAAAGTTCTTCTAAGCAAATAATAATAATAATAATAATAATAATACACACATTTAATCCCTACGGGGGAAAGTATTTTTTATTGGCTGCCACAGTAGAGTGTTTGTTAACGTGTTTTTGGTTGTGGGAAAACCTGAGCAGACCTGGGGAGAACATGCAAACTCCACACAGAAAGGCCCTGACCGGGAACCCATCTCTGAACTAATCTCAGGACCTTCTTGCCATTAAGCAACCGTGCTAACCACAATGTCATCCTGCTGCCCAATAAAGTACCATACAATTTTGGTCCAGAGCAGAGTTGACAGTGGAGATGGGTGATCTCTCAGTCTAGTCTGTTCTTTCACTCCTTAATGATCAGCCTTCAACCAGTTGTCTCTCTCAGCGTCAGAGAGCTTCTCCTGAGTACCCTTCTTTTCTTCCAAGAGTTGCTGTCTGTCTCTTTTCTATTACTTTCTGTACTGTAATCTTGGCTGTGGTCACTGTTTTCCTTTTCTTTTTTCATCTGTTGTCCATGTCCTCCACGGTCATGTTTAACACCTGTGCAGACCGAGCAAAGAAATACATATTTTT
Source organism: Acanthurus tennentii (assembly GCA_029783805.1). NCBI lineage: Eukaryota > Metazoa > Chordata > Actinopteri > Acanthuriformes > Acanthuridae > Acanthurus > Acanthurus tennentii. Next base: position 26,250,860 of record JAPZDZ010000012.1, on the reverse strand, counting down.
CATAAAACAGAGCAGGAAATCTTTTGGCTCTCTTTTTCCTCACTGGAAAACAGTAATCTGTCAAGAACACCGAGGAACAAGTCATATGTTTGGAATACGTTTGGAAAATGTCATATGTCAGACTAAAAAACCTACTTTAACCATTAAACAAATCATTTATTCATTCATGTAACTATTCATATAAGTTACAAAATATATATCTTGAATTAAATACTGTATATCTGATACATCAGTCATTTGTAGAAAAAAACAGAAGTCTTGTCTTCAAGTGCAGTAGTAAATGTAATAATTTGTCCCGTGTGTCCTGGTTTGAACATTGTACCCTGACAGTTCTTGTTGCTCTTCTTGCCTCAGATATTAAAACGTTCCCTGAAAGAAGTATTTCTTTAAAGACATAAATGTTTATCTGGTCTATTGGTCAATCAACTGGTTAGTGAGTGAATAGTAACTTTTTTGTGTATCTGTCGCTCAGCCCTGACGAGATGTCTCTTCAGTAGCAGCAGCACCCTCAGCTCTGCTAGCTCCAAAGAAATACAGAAACTTAACAACTGGTACACTGCCTCCACCATCAGCACCAGCACCACCAGCAACAGCAACAACACAGGAAAAGTTAGATAGCAGCCAACAAGAAAACCAGCGATGCGTTTGGTTAGATGGAGCACCCCGGATATTCTGCTCTTTTTAAAGTAGTTGCATTAAAGTTACAGAGAAAAACTGATAAATTATTTATTCATTGCGTTCGATAATATGTTGTGTAACACAGCACATGTTGTGTCAGAACAAGCTCGGCGTGATGACCATATTCTGCAGGGCTCTATGGTCCTGAGCAGAGTTTGGCACTGCAATTAGTGCTACATAATTACCTGAGTTAGGTAACATTATTTTTAAAGTAATTTTTAAATTACAGAATATTGCTATTTAAAAGTAACATGTTATATAAGGCTGTTACTTATGAAAAGAATGAGTTATTACAAAAATAAAAACATTTTGCAGTTCCCTTAGTGGCGTAAGGCAGTTACAGCAGGTCCCAGCGCTCATTATTCTGGCAGGCTCTACCATAACCTGCTGCATGGTTGTTGACAAACCACTTAGGGCAACCTGAATTGGGTGACATTATTAATTTTTAAGGTTAGAACGTATAACTTTAGTTATCCTATAAGTTATGTTTGTGTTTATGGGTTAACATGTGACCCCGAACAATGATAACCACAAAGCATTGCAGATCATTGCTCTTGTTTTGCTATATATATATATATATATATGTTTCCCATACAATATTTTTTTAGTTCAATTTTCAGTGTTATCATTGCACAGTATTCTTGTGTTCACAAAAAACCCCTCTCCATTCCATTCCACCCTACGCTGTGTTACAGTCTTCTTTTCCTGAAACTTTGGTTTCGATGCTTTCAAGTTTAGTTAGAAGCAAGCAGGCTTGAAAGTAATCATGAATGTGGCAACAGAGATCTAATAGGGCCACTGTGTACAATGTTGGTCCACGTGATGCAGTGTTTACAGTCAACATGGGGGTGGAGCATAGCGGTGGGTCTTTATACAAGTTTTTTTTGTCTTCATGTATGGCCTAAGTATAGCTGAGCCTGACTGATGGAAATGTTACTTAAGCATAAGTACACAGAATGAGATAAACACTGCAAGACCAGCAGCCCCTCCTACCTCGCAACGTTCATTAGATGACCAGAGACATGACTCCAACTGAATGCTTATGTTGTATCTGCTGAATGTTGACTTTAATAAGCTACGTTTTTAATGAAGATGCTGTGTCAGAGAGCTATGTGTTCATCGGTTACAGATCTTTGGATCCCAAGAGGATTATCTGAACAAAAGATCTGCACGATCATTTCAGGGAAGTTTTTTATAGATATATATTTTTTGCCTCTTTTGTTGAAATGGTGGAAAACCCAAAAAGCATACATTTTATAAAAATAATTTATTTCTTCTGCCAGGTATGCTTTCTAATGCAATCTGTAACAGAATATAAAATGTCACAAGTGAAAAGAAAAGAAAAACAAAAAAAGGAAGCATTTGTAGCAACAATTAAAACAGGTTTTAACTTGAACGAGTAAACTGTTCCACATTTTTGTATCCTCGCCTTTCCTGTCTCAAACAGCACTACAAGCACATTCAGAGTGGCACAGCAAACAGGCCTGAACAGATGCATTAAGGTAGAGTAACAAAAAGGTTTGTATGACTACAAAATGGGCTGAAAATTGACAAACAGGTCGGCATGAGCTGTTACTGTGGATTTATGTACAGAAATGTTCACATACACTCATTTCCTGTTCCTGTGAGCTTCTGTGTCTTTTCATAGCTGCTGACTCATTACAAAACCCAGACTTGGCGGGGGTCATGGCCCTCCAGCCAATGCCTGCTTCCGCTGGGTGATCTGATTGGCAGCACAGATCAACCAAATAGATATTTGGCAGCATGCGTGCATGATTCACACACTCAGACACACACAGGTGTTGTCTGGGACAGTAACAGATTGCACTTTATGAGAGAGAGAGAGAGAGTGAGTGTGGGAAGGTAGACACAAATTATGGCAAATTATATGTGTGTTAGCTTGTGTGAAGAGAACGGAAATCAAACAACATGAGCAGAATCTGTCTCATCACATTCAAGAGCAAAAGAGGACACAGCTTTTCAGTCAACACTCGTGAATCCCAGCAGCAAAGAAAAAATAAAATCTACAGGGAGCTGGTATATAATATATAATATATTAATATATTATAATATAAAGCAGGTACGGTAGCTACTAAGAGAAGCACTTACTGCCTAACTGTCTGGGCTTCCAAAAAACTATTTCTGTCCTGGGTAACTGTAAAGATACTGCAGTAAAACATGGCTAAGGAGGGAAAGCAGGTTGTCTTTGGACAAAATACTGAACCTCAAATTACAAAAACACAGCCCATTATTCCATTAGGCTCTTTGGAGGAGGACCTAGCTCATTCATACAAAAGGCCCATTCAAAATTTAAACCTATAAAAAATCCCACATATCCAATAATTACTTTTTTTTACACACTGGTCTTTTAACAGACAAGGAGTACAAGACACAAACCTTTGAACTCCAGCTTAAGCGTACAGATGTGTATAATTAAAAATTGCTAATTACCAAGCTAGCTGGCTAACACTAGTTAACAGCTCCCTGAATACTGAGCTGAGCTAAGTTGCTGACCCTCTTAATTTGCTGCCATGCTGGAAAATGAAAGAAAATATTTCAATTAAATGGAGCGTGGGGACTGTTGTGGGCATTGCAAGAGGAAGACAAGTCCCTGCATGTATCAGGCTGTACTCACACTGTGTCAACATAATTGGAATGTCGGGGCAACCTAGAATTATCCCAGCATGGGAGTGTCAAGACAATACAATTTAATGTTGTTTATTAATAAGTGAAATCGGATACAACCACTGTATCACTTCTTTTTAGCTACCATGATCCACTGCTGTAGTCTTTCTGTATGAAGAGCCCTGCACACGTCTTGTTTTTTTTCCAAACATGCAGTCACTCGCACCTGTACAGCTCAGTGCCAAAACTGACCCCTGATACAAAGTTGCTTCTAAATCCAGAGCTGTCCTGACTAATTAGGTCTTGTGACCGATGATTGAAAACATGGCTGAATGTCACCCACTTTAAACTGCTTCATTTTTACCTGCTTAACTGCAACACATAGAAACAACAATTCAAACTGAACTTGTCTGTAGCCGGTTTGTCAGGATCAGTGATCAGTTTTGTGGCTGTCCACTATGCTGACATTTCATTGCCCCTAAAGTTGTTGTAGAGAAAAAGAGTCTCCTTCACATACCCTAGTTTGAGCAGTTTTTTCTGTTCTTGAAACACACATTTAGCCAGTGAAAAGTCTCAGTAGATGCTGTGATGGCGAACGCAATCTCTGCAATAGTGCCAGGTTAAACATCTTAGCAGTCTCCAAAACCACAAATGGATTCTCCTTGAGTGTTTTGAATTCTATGTAGGCTGCAGCCTCATCCTGAGGCTGCAAAATTTCATCGCTGGATCACATCTCCGAGTTGGCTAAATCATTGCCTATTAAATGCAAACAGGGAATCGTCTCTGGTGGTAGGCATGCAGTGTCTTGTGGGAGGTTTCCATGTTTTTCTTCGGCTCTTAAGAATAGCAAAAACCAAACAGAAGATCAATGCTGTTTTAAGGGCTAGGTGGTTAAGGGACACACAAAAGAATATAGAAACAAAGAGGAGGGTTAGGATCCGGTTGTTTTCAACCAGTTAATGTAGTTTGAAAACCAAAGAACCAACATAAGATGGGAATACTGACATAAAAGATATGTTATCATATATCATCAGTATCAGTTATCTGTATCATGGGTGTCATCCAAGGCAGTCACACATCGGTAAGGTGAATGGCCAGGGTTTCTGATGCCTCCAAGGCCTTAGTAGTATCCTTAAGTTGTGCCTGGAATGCAACAAAGTCTCAGTCCTCAGGTTAGTATTGTCATTTCTTTTCCTTTCTCCTATAGATGTGTGTATATATGTGTATTGATGTTTGGCTGCAATAGAGTCCAGCATCATCTGTAATGAGTTCCAATGTGTCTACATTAATGCTTTCTGTGATTTTTTTCAGACAATGCCGGAGGTTTATGTGTTTTAACTTAGTCACAGGTAACTTAACACAGTCCAACGAGCTGATTCTTTAAGTGTGGTTTGCAGCACAGTGTGAAGGTGCTGCGTGGCCTGGTAGCAGTGTAAACCTGCAACTATGTTTGCACCTCACATCAGTCACATTCACCAGTTTGTTGAAGAACTCAAGGTTGTATGCAAGTTGGCTTCTCTGAGGTTATCTGCTGTTTTGTGTAACGTGCCGCCCCACTGAGATGTGCAAAGCACTTGTTGATCAGATGCAAATTGATATCATCATCTAGAAAGTGGTGCAGCACCTGTGCTCGTGGCTGTGTTTCCTTTAGCCTGCAGCTATCCAAAGCAAATACACTTTGGCCATTTTTTTCACTCAGTAAAGCCACTGACAACTTTAACCCCACAATCTCTGATCAAACCAAATTTCACTCAAACCTCTAACTTTAGACAATACGGTATTCAACAATGGTTATTTTTACACTTATGTCATCTGTTGTGATTCACAAGAAGGCAGCTAGGCTGCACTGCCAGATCAGTGACATCCCATTCTTAGTTTGAATGTAAATTTAGGGATCACTGGTTCTTCCCAGATATTTGCAATAAAAAAAGTTTGCTGATTAGACTTGGAAATGTTGCTGATGTAGATTATAAAAATACTGTACAATCCTTCTTATTTCTCATTTCTGAAAAAATAAAAATATTTTACTCTCCCTGGCTGCCTGTCTCTCTGCATTTAGTCCATATTCACCCATGCTTGTACCTACAAATGAGTATTTTCTACCCCATTAACGACTTTTTTTTTTTACTCTGTTTGTGCTTTGCAGCTGTTCCTTTATTAAAGTAAAAGACATTGCAGCTGAAATTAAACAGTCAACTTGAAATTACAAGACATACTGATTACAAAAGTTATAGACACTTCATATTTTATTCAGATTTGGACTTATTTTTTGTGTAGTCACTGACAATATTTATGCATGTGGATTTAGTTTGCTGCTAAAAAAATATACAGTATATCTACACAAGATTGAACTCAGACAGCACATTTTTGTTTACCTAAAGCTCAATGATGAGCTTCCCTTCGTCGTCACTGCTGCTGGTGTCCTCCGTGTAGTCCTGGCAGCTTGGCACGGGCCTTACTCCACTGGGCAGACACTCTGTTGGCTGGTAGCCATGAAACTGGCTGGTAAAGAAAAAAGACTGATATTTGTTGGTCATGTCAAGTCTCCCAGAGTTACTGCTCTTACTTGTGTAGTCATTTGGTGCACTATCCTTTGTATCTTGATAGTCATCAGGTTTTGGGAGTGTAAAAGGCTTTGATGGCGGCACAGAACTATTACTAGGCAAGTTACTATTTGACACCTGGGGGTCCCCTGATAATCCAGCAGCCCCTCTATTGACTTGAACACAGTGAGAAACTTGGCCGGGCTGTATGGAGGGTGATGTTTTGACATCAGGCAGGAGACCTCTGTTACTTCCCGGTGTTAACTTACTGAAACAATCTTCTGATGTGACGTTGTGACCTGCAGTAGTGCTCCCATGTTGCATGGTCACAGAGATGGTGGTTTGCTTGTGGTCCTGCTTTTGGTCCTGGTATGAAAATGTTTGACTTTGTTGAGGGCTGGACTCCATTTGTGAAAAAGCATTTGGCATTTCTGTTAATTTGGCCTGTGCTTTAAGAGGCTGAGTTTGATTTGATTCACATAAGATGTGTGTTTGTTGGTTCTGGATGCTGCTGCTTTGCCAGTGTTGTGGTGAGAAACAGGAGTTGGTCATTTCTAATGGGGGCTCTGTAGAGTTAAAAAGGCTAGTCTGACTGCCGCTGTCAGGTAATTTAAGGTTATTTGATGTGCTTGGGGATTGCTGAGGGCTCTCCTGAGAGTATTCAGACATTCCTGAGTGTGTCTGGGAAATGTGCTGTAGAGGCTGCTCTAATAGACAAGAGTCTCTGAAGGAATCCACTTTAGCCCTTCTGTCTTTTCCCTGTTAGTAAGAGAAGAATATGAGAAACAAAATTACTATCATACCACTATAATACAGCCATTGTCTTCTCTCCATTAAAACCCTAAGGTTTCAAAGCACATACAAGAAAAAAACAGAATTATGTCAATCCAACTGTGGTAAACTGTATCGTTCTGGTATTTTTAACTTTAGATTGTAGTTTTAAATGCTGTTAAGAGTCAATAAATTGTAAGAATATATATCTTATATGCTAATGTGAGTGACTCTGCAATATACATTATTTAGATGTTTGCTTTACTTAATATATACAGTGCTTAACAAATTTATCAGACCACCTGTCCCTGTTTGTCTCAGAGACCATCCAGCATCATGAAGTGCTTTAATGTGGACTCTTTTATTTTCAGTGAGCTCTCGACGTTTAACCATTTTGAACAGGAATGAGGAATTTCAAACTGAATTCAGCTTTTTATACC
>JAPZDZ010000012.1:26232583-26243703 GCA_029783805.1 Acanthurus tennentii | reverse complement strand
GTTCAGGAATGCAAGTAAATAACTATAATTTGACGTATTAATCAAGAAATAATAATGTGCTTTACTGTTTTTTTCAGGTTTTTTAGTAAATCAGTAAATCTGAAATTTCATGGAAAACAATAATAATTATATTTTAGCATTAAAAATATCATTTTGGTTTAAGAGCTTCTACATATTGGTGTATTAACCATTGCAGAAACATAAAAAATGACTTTGGTAATTACCAATGCTGTTAATTTACACAGCTGTGATGTAAACCTTATTTTGGTGGGTGGTCTCATAAATTTGTTAAGCACTGTATGTTATTTGTTTTGTTGTGTAAATCTTTTTTAACTACCTTTTTCTCTGTTTCAACATATTTTGGGAGCCACATATTTAGTGTCACTCTGCAAATACTAAAATGAAAAACAATTCTTTGACCTACTGTAACTGAAACCTGTTTCCCATGATCCCCAAATGATCCCCAAATGATCCCCAAATGATCCCCAAATGATCCCCAAATCAGGACAGTCTGGTGGTGAGGGATTTGTAGAAAGATTTAGAGGAGTTTAAGAATAACTAAAACAACAAAAAGCATTTGGAAAGTATGCCTAGTTGGAAAAAAAACTGTACAATTTCAGGATGTTTTTGCAAGATTTCTGTGCTATTTCTTTATCCTCTAGCTGTTGTGATGATTTTGCTGAACGTTTACAATATAATTGGAATTAAAAGTCTTGTATTTATTCTTAGTATATGTTCACTGGTTTACGTTACAGTCCATTGTCTTTGAACTTTATAAATAAAACCGATATGTGGAATGTAAACACTGAATCAAAGTGAAGAAAAGACTTGTGTTGTACACTTTCATCTAGTTGAACAATTGGTTGATGCTTTCAGTCTCACCTCTTGCTTTGTCACATCTTGTAAACACATGTATCTGCAGTTCGACTCAGCCTTGCCCCACCTCCCTGGCTCCTCATCTCTATTTATTCCTCCATCCTTATTCTTTCGCACTGCTCCTCCTCCTCTGTGCCCCTCAGTACAATGGTTGCTTGTCTCTCCAGCATCTTGGCTCTGCTGTGACCTCCAGTCTAAGGTTTTTGGCTGACCAGGGGTCTGTGAATCCTTCTGGGCTGCACAACTCTCCAGAGAGTCTTCCACCATAAGCCCTGGGGGAGGAAAAAAAATGTCTTTTTTTTACAGCAAAAAATACATTTAGAAATGGATTGTAATAAATACAAAATTCATTTCAAGTTAATAGTGTGTTATCTTCATAGCAACAAAATAACAGAACAAAATGTGTCAGTTTTATCTGGTGGGATACATATTGTTGCAATACAAACGTGAACTGATGTGTTAAGATATAATTAGCAGTGGAGGGTATGCTGGAGTTGTCTTAAATAACAAAAGAGCATATAGACTGTGTAGAATAAGTATGTAATTGATCCGGCAAAATCCTAGTGCTCTAAGAGCTTGTGCAAATACTACAATTGATGACCTTCATAACACAACTGAAAGCGGGCAGAGAGCAACCCTGAGCCTTAACCCTAACCTGGTTTTAGATAAGAATAATCAGCAGAAATGTTTGATATAGAGTGATCAAATTTTCATGTTGACTGAACTCTGGTGTCAGTGACTAGTCTTTCCAGGACAACCAGAAAGGTGGGTTGTTGTTTCAGGCAGTGGCTGGAAGTCAACAGATGACCTATGAACTTTGTCATTGTCTGCAATTCACAGCCCCTTTGCTTTAACAACTGGGTATATTGGTGTTGTGATGGAGATCAAATGACATTTTCAAATAATGCAAGACACTCTTATGTCCTTTGAACAGCTCACGTGTCACAGTAATGAGGTCAAAAGTCAACAGTCAAACGTAGAAGCACTTGGACTGGTCTCAATCATGATTTAACTTTGCTATGAAGATACTTCAGAAAACTGACACTTTATTATTTTGTCTATAATGAAATTCCTGGGAGTGCATTTCATTTCTTAAAGACCAAAAAGATCCCTTCCATCAATTGTGGGTTTTTGGTGATCCTCCTCACGAAACTAGGTTCAGACATGATCCCACTCTTCACTCATCAGTCAGTGACCACATACTGCCATCTTGTGGTGAAAAATGGTTTCTGTTATGAAATGAGCTCAGCTTACAGCTTGTACACAGTGTAGTGTAAACATAAGTATTGGATAAGACACATTTTTGATGTGTTGTTTATATACTTTTATATAGACTTTGGACTGGCAGATAAGAGACAACTCAGAGGTCAAAGAGCTATGAGGTTTATATGAGGTTTCACATAAATACTATCAAGTTATTTTTTCTATAAAAATTTTAGGGGATTCACAATTACTTAGGGACCTAGAGAAAAATGCACCCTTGTTCTGACTGACACCACCACCACCACCTTCTCTCTACACATTATATCCTCTCACTCTCAAACCTAAAGAAATACGCACCATGTCAACAAAACAGAAACATTCATAAAATATTAAAACTAGCTTTGACACAGGGCTCTTTCAGATACAAGACCCCAACATTGTTAAGATTTCGCAATAAAAGAGGAGGCCTAAATTATAACAAAGCATAAGAAGTAAACCTGCTTCAGGGGCTGGTAGCAAGTATTCAGCCTCGTATTTCAGGGACCTTTTGCCTTCAGCCTGGTTTTCAGCCATGAAATGCATAGTAATTTTGTTGACCGAAACCTTTCAGTTTCCATGTCTCAACTGAATGTTTTGGCTCACTGCTACATTGTCCCAAACTGGGGCCCTATATATGTGAACCATCAGAGGTGTTTACCAGTATGACTGTTGAACACTGTCACAAACTCTTACAGTCAGCTATTTACTATCCTGGTCATTACTGAACTTTAAATCAAGTGTTGCGGAGTACAGAGCCACATTAATGCAAATTCACAAGGTGTATATATATTTCTTAGATTCCTATACTGTAGGAATAATAAATATCATTGTAATTGTCATATATACCTGCAGTGGTGCTCTGTATACTCATAAGCACAGCTGGGTCTTTAGGTCTTTCCACCTGGATGTTAGAGGGCACCAAGATAAACTGACCCTGCTGTTTTTCTGAGTGAGATGAGCTGATTACATCCTGTGATTCACTTAGAGTCATTTCCTGTGAAGGGGTTGAATTGTCCGAAGGGTTCACCATGTCACATCCCATGTTTGCATGCTTGTATGAACTCTGAGCCTCTGATAGTCTAGGTTCCCCCGGATTACTACAGTAGATAAATGCTTGTGGGTTCAGCTGTCTTGGGGCATTGCATCTATTGATGAAAAATGAAGAAAGTGAGCCAGAGAGTTCATCGGCACATGCGGCACTGGAGGCCTGACAGATCCCACCCTTAGGAGGGGTATAGATTTCTGCACTTTCTAACTTGCTGCTTCTATATGCATCCTTGGCTTTTACTGTGCATGATGTCCCTTGATATATAAGTATGTTTTGGCTTTCATTTCTCTGCATGTCTGTTCTCAAGCATTTCTGATTTATTGTGTTGGGCGATAGCGAGGTCATGCTGAGCTTGTGTTGGCCAGAGGCTGTTTGAGAGACCAACCCAGCTTGGCTGACCTTTCTGTCTGGCAAAAGTTGCTCTTCAGCACAGCAGTTCAGAGAAAGGGCATGTTCCTCCTCCAAAGTTTGGTTTCCTCCTGATTTTACACCTTTGAGCGAAGTAGCAGTTGACATAACATCGGCCGTAGCGATCTCAGTCTCTGTGACGGTGTTTACATGATCGTATTTGTGTTGGCCTCGCGACGAGCCTAGAGCTTCAGGAGGCTTAGAGTCAGCAGATACTGCAGCCTGAGTGTTATTACTGTGTTTGGTCAAGTGGAGATTTGGCTCTGCCTTCCCAAATTGAACAGAAGGTGGATGTTTTATTCTCTCTGTGGTAAGTGGGGGTAAAGACTGACTTTTGTCCAACTCCTTTTGATGTCCTGGCTGTTGATGGTCCCTTCCCTCAACGCTACTTTCCACGGTGACAGAGCTTTGAGCCCTACTCTGGATCCCTTCTGGGGCTGCTTCTTCCATATCACGTGTCTGTGAGAGAGTGTTACCTGCTTGCCTCTCAATCTGGGGTTCAATGAGAGCCAGCTGCTCATCAGAAATGATCTGAAGACAGATCTGGAGGTCTGCTGTGTGAACATGAAACACATTCTGAGCAGCTGGCTGCATCTGGTCAAATGGTATGACGTGACAAGGTACGATCGGAGTGTTTGAGCTGGTATGCGCTCTGCTTACAGGGCTCAACTGGTCTGATGCCGGTGAGACTTGTGTGTGTGACAGGGGAGGTTTAGGGTTAGGTTGACTTTGTGAGAAAGCTTTGATGGTGGCAGCAGATGCCTGATTGTTCGCTGTGGTTATTGAAAGTGAAGAAGGGAAGTTTGCAACCACAGGTGCAACAGGTTTGGGGAAATGCATAAGTGCTGAGCCCCTTGCAGATTTTGAGGGCTGTATCGAAGTGCTGCATAATCCTGCTTGATTATGTTGCAGGCAGGTTGTGGTTACTGTGGTTGCTGCAGATTGCCTTTGCACTACAGCTGGACTAGATGTCGGATTTTGATTAAGACTTGATGTTTCAGCCTGACAAAGGGTTGTGCAAGACGAGATGATCTGGCTTTGTGTGGAGCCAAAAGCATTTGCCTTTTTGAAATTACAGCTCTGCACCAACAGTGAGGTGACAGGATCATGACATTTCTTTTCAAAGGTCTTCACGGAGACTGGTGTTTGCTCAGTTTGGCAGGAAGACAAAGTAGAGGTAAAACTGTGACCATCGGTTCCTGCTGGTTTATCCACAGCATGTGATGAAGCATTTGAATCAGTTTCAGCAGCATTAGGTAACTTTAGCTGGTACTTGGGCAGGAAGCTGGTGTTGGCTGTGGAGGGGGTGGAAGTGGCTGGCAAGGTGCTAACAGACGGTGTATTTGTACTGATTATGCATGGCGGGAAGAGCTGAGTATGATTTAGATTCTTCTGAAGGTTGATATAGTTGAGATTTGTATCATGCTGAGGTGCACTGTGAGTGACAGAGGGAGGGGGATGAGTCAGTGTGTTGGAAATGGTCTTCATCTCCAGAGGGCAGGTTATTTTCTCATCAGTTTTTTGCTTTTTCCTGTCAGAGGGAATCTGGGCTCCACAGTAATGTGAGTCAGTTGGTTTTTCTGCATTAATCAATTTTCCCTCCTCAACTCTGCTCATGTTATCTGTTTTGTGGCTTACAACTGATCCAATTAATGGTAATGGCAGGACTGACAAAGACAGATTTCTATGGAGTGGACTCTTGAGTGTGCGGCATGATGTATGAAGCTGGCTGGTTTTTAGATTAAAATCCACAGGAGAGACAAGGGACAGTTTTGCAGGAGGGCAGTCTGGGTGGCACACTGCTGCACAGTTGCCTGTGAAGTTTATTGTTGAGACTGTTGTTGCAACTGCCTCCTGCTGAGCTGCTAATAATCTTTTTTGGAAGTCCTCATGCTCTGGGTTTGTTGAACATTTCCTGCCTTTGATAGCACTGTTATCACCACCTTTCTCGACATTGTAGAGCTTCTTAAATGTTCCACCCCCATACATATACCACTTGTTGTAAGCAAACTTCTGCGCTTTCTTCCTCCGGAACTTTCTGTTGCTTGGCTCTCCACAAATGTCACCACCATCCCCATCGCAGCTGAGACTGCCGGTGCACGCCTCCTCTACAGATGAATTCACAGATGAATTCATGAGGAGACCGTCTGTTGCGTGGTTGCAGTCAACGGCTGTCTGCCGGACCAGTGGGTGGTGGGTGGATGACTGCTGGGTCACCGGCTTGATCGCGAAACCTGTTGGATTGATCTGGCCAGAGCTTCCCCTCCTGACAAGTGTTACATAATCATTCTGATAGGAGGTGGATGGGCTGCTCCTCTCAGGCTGCAGGAGGGTAACGCTGAAAGGGAGAGAGTTGCTGCGGGTTAAGGGGGCATGCTCCATGGTGGTGGAGTGCTGAGTGGGCACAGAGCTGTAGAAGCCAGGTTTCCTGTGTCTTTGCAACCCAACATTCTGAGTCTGACTGATCTTCATGTCAAAGTGAAAGGAATCCTTGTATGTGTATGGCATGGGGAGGTCGATGCTACCCTGCTTTGACAGGACTGTTTTTCGTGGCCTTACATTCTCCAGTTGTTTGTCCTCCACAAGAGCTGTATTCTCCGAAATTAGCTTGGATATACGCTCCTCCAGTGTCTTGTGTTCATTCTCCTTTGCAGTGTCTTTGGGTTGCTGCCCTCCTTGGCCTGTGTCTGTCAGTTTTTGTGTGCTGGTATTTTCTTCCAGATGTTCTTTGGTGGATTCAGTGAGGGAATCCATACTGTGATCAGGTAACACGCTGCCAGGGCTTAGATAGTGGTCACTACTCTCACTGAAACCTGAATCAGTGCTCTCGTGGCTCTGTGATTTTCCCTTCGATACAGAGCTCTCCCACTGCTTGGAGAACAGAGTGGCTTCTTGTCTCTGAAGGGGAAGATGTCGACCAGCAGTCAGCTGAGGTTTTTCCTTGTCCATCTTCTGTCTTTCACCCTCTGTTGTTACCTTTCTACTTCCACTGGGTTCTTTGGTGTTATGATCTGTAGGGGTCGACTCATACTGTTCACTGACAGAACCATGGGTGTTTACAGAGTAGACCTTTGCAGTACTGGCTGAACAGGTGACCTCAGCAGCAGGCTGTTGGGTATCCTTTTCCATGCTGCTCAACTCCTCGTTGCGCTCATCCAGAGACAAACTGGGGGTGCAAGTCTCTCTGGAGCTAGACATACTGTCAAGACTCCCCAGGCTGCTTTGTTCCGACTCAGATGAGAGGCGGGCATGAGCCTGGGTGCGCTTATGTTTGTAGAGGTTGCTCTGTGTCTTAAATGAAATTCCACAAGTAGTGCAGGGATAAGGCCGCTCCCCAGTGTGGCAGCGAAGGTGCTTCTCCAGTACACTAGGCTTCATACAGTCCCGTCCACAGTGAGGACACACGTGCTTTCCTGCTGACTTGGCTTGTCTGGCTGATTGAGAGGCAGCTGCCAAACTCAATCCCGGCTGAGACCTCAGCCCACTAGCGATATGCACTGTCAAAAAGGGAAGTGTCTCCTTGGAGTAAAGCGGTGGCATGGCCAGCTGGAGTGTGGCTGGCTCCTGGGCAGCTGCAAGAGGCTGGTGGTAAGGCTGTGCTGGTAAAGCAGGCACAGTGTGGATGTAAACAGCCGTCAGTGGGGCATGGATGTCCATCCTTTTCTCTGTCTGCACTGCAGCGGAGCTGATGTGCACTGGAGCACTCGCCAATCCTGGCTTGCCAGTCTCCATGGTAACACTGCTGCTGTCGTGATGTACTAGAGCCAGGTCTCTAATTACCTGTAAGATAAGAACAGTTTGCATTAGACCTCCGCCTTCCCTCAGATCATATGGGGCAGATCTTTCTACTGGATGGTTCTAGGTCTTAAAAATGAGACTCTTTTCCAGGTGAATATATTGTTATTGTACTGGTGGAGCATAGCAATGCATAAAACAGTTAATGAAGACAGATATGCAGTGCACTTTAGGACAGATGGCTAATAAAGCAGTTAATCCAGTTTGGATTTTTTTCATGGTTATGAAATCTAGGGTGATGCGTTTACAGCTATCTCTGTGATATCACTGTGTAATGAGCAATAATACCCATGGAAACAGAATGCAGAGAAAAGTCGAGACGTTTATATCTCTCAGATTTAATTTTAAGAGCAGGCAGTGCAGGAATACAACCCTTTTAATATGTTTTGGCATGCAGGCACATGTATGAGACGAAAACATGAAAAGAAATGCATATACATAAACAGCAGAGAGAGGCAGGGGCGATATAGTAGAGTGAATCACATCAAGAGAGGGATGAGGGAGTGAGATCTGATACTCATACAGAGGCTTTTATCTCCCCAAATGTGTCTACTGACATTAGCTGTTGCCTCTGTCACCAGTCTGCACCAATTAACAGGCATGCCCTTAATGTTACAGTAGCATGTGGCAGCCTTGCTCCCTGACAGACTGTCACATTCGTGCAGTAATCTAATCAGAGTGTATAGCCACCTACATGAAAAGAAAAATAGTTTCATATTAAGTCAAGCACATTTCATTTCCTGTTGCTGTGATGCTGCTTCTACATGTATTGTGATTTTGCATAATTCACCCACAGAGGTACAGTTGGCACTGAGCACACTCTTTGTTGGTTGTACAGCATGAGCACGCCCACGTTAGACACTTTTTGTGGTGCTGTGAAGTGAGGAAAGTTTGTTTTTGTTCATATTCAAGCAAGTTCTTTATTAAATATAGAAATACTGTGCTGGAGTATTTTAATTTTTATTGTTTAGCTGAGAACTTAGATTCATCTGACTACAATGTGCTTTCACTTCCTTACAGCTTTGTTAAGCCTGAATGTTACACATGCTACAACTCCATTAAGACATACAATTGCAGAGTGGACCTTTAAATTATCAAGGGAATTTTTTTTCTACAAGGACATGTTGCCAGTTTAAAATTGTGTACAAGTCTGCCCTGGGTGGAATGAGTTCAAAAAGAGGTCAAACTGTTCTGGCTCACAATGGCTTACAATATGAACAAGCATCTGAAAAAATGGGAAGCATCAAAAGTAAAATAAAAAGACTTTCTCGATTTTTCTAAATTGGTGTCATATGAGAAATGTATTGTTTCACTTCTCTCTGAAACTCATTTCCAACCATTGTCCTCACTGTATAAAGGGCACAACTGAAAAGAGGAAATATCTGCTGGCGTTGTCATCACACAGTGTAGGTAACAGTGTCACTATAGGAAACCAGAACATGCCATAACTAGGCCAAAACTGAAGCGCAACACTTAAAAGGACAGAAGAAAAACAGCAGAAGTCCCTTACCTTCTTGCTTTGCACTTCAAACAGCCACAATTATCCAGTTTAAAAAGTCTCCTAAACTAAACAGTCTCATCTGCAGTGTACGCTCATTGCAGTCTGCTCTGACATCCAGGCCATTTGTTTCTCACAATCGGATTTTCTTGCACAGCTCTTTGACATGAACTGTTTCTTGTCACGAGGAAGCGGAACAAATGTAAATGAGAGAGAAGATGCACTATGAAAGTGGTGAGGCAGGGAGGAGGGGAGTGAGGGAAGGAGAAGGGCTGGCTGGGTGGCTGGGTGGGTGTGTGGCTGTCAAACAAAGACTTCCGGAGGACAAGTTGAAAACATAGATTACACAGAGTGATCAGCAGGAGTGAAAGAACAGAGAGGCCCCGAGCACAGATGGAAGGACTTAAGGCTAACACAGAGTGCTGTGCAGAGTGAAAGCGACTGCTAGGCAGAGGAAGTACACTGACGGAGTCGAGCTTACCTTCAACAGTCACGCTGGCTGACTGACTTTACCATCAACAGTTTGAGGCAGTATCTGACTTCTAGCTCACTTATATACTCTCTCCCCCACCTTTCTACTGCCTCCCACACACTGTATTTCATACACCCACATAGACAAGGGTGCAGCAAAGCTAATGTTGCTGTTGCTTGCTTGGCTGCACGTGCACTGCTCTCACTCTCAGGCAGAGAGCAAATGATTGGGTTGTGCGTGGCTGTAGTGAATTTCCCACCACCAACAACTGCCCCCGTTAAAATGTGTAGCCTTGTGCACGGGTAGACACTGCACATGCTTACACAGTAGTGCAGTACGCTTTTTTAAAATCAGAATTTCTTGTTGTACTCACACTTATTTGCTGTTGCTTGTATTTATCTTCAAAATCGTGGATTTAGGAAGCAGAATAAAGATTGTATAGTTCCATTTTAAAGTAAAACCTACAGGTAAAATTTTGCACCAGTTATACAGCTATACACAGTTTTTGGTTTTTTTTTGACCCTGTTATCATGATAACTACTGACCAATGTCAGTGCCAAAGATACAACTGGAACATCATAATGATTGGTATAGTTTCAGAGTAAAACAATACAAGACAACTCACATTAGTTTAGTAAAATTACACCATATCTGCACTGGATTTCCTTTTAATTACAATTTAATTAATTTATATGTTGATCACTTGGGGGCAACACAACAAACTTTTAATAAAAGATTGAGATATTATCATATTACAAAGTTTGACAACTGTTAGATTGTTATAAGTAATATTCTCTCTCATTTAAAACGGTGTATCTGGTCACCTGACAAACGTTTGACTTAAAGTCACTCTCTTTCTAGTTCACTTTTGGTCTCCACCAACTTAAAAGAAAAATATTTGGCTCTGCCTGCAGCCAGAAGCGAGGTTAGAGGCTGCAGGTTATACAGCGAAGGGGAATAACAAAATCAGCTGTACTTTCTATGTTTGTCAACGTAAACAATCACTTTGACTATAGACTTTGGACCCTATCATACACTGGTGCAAAGCAGCACAGAGCACAGTGCAAGTGTCCTTGCTCATTACTGTAACTCACTGTATGTTGGACTTAGCCAGGCTTCCATCTCTCGCTTACAGTTAGTTCAGAACCCCGCCGCCTGTTTGCTCACAGGTACAAAAAAACATGATCATATTAGCCCTGTATTGTCCTCTCTTCACTGGCTCCCGGTGCGATATAGGATTGATTTAAAAACCTTGCTTTTTGTTTTCAAGTGTCTGTTAAGCACCCGTCTACTTGCCAAATCTGTTAGAACCCTATGCTCCATCAAGGGCACTCAGATCATCTAACCAGCTTCTCCTGTTTGTCCCTACAACCAGACTGAAGCTTAGAGGTAGCCGGGCTTTTGCTGTAGCAGGTCCAAGGCTCTGGAATGAACTGCAACTGAATATAAGACAGGCCCCCACATTTCAGGTGTTTAAATCCCACCTTAAGACTCATTTTTATACACTGGCTTTTCCACCTACAGCATAATGAGCACTGATATCTCTGTGGCACTGTATGTTGTATGATTGGATTTTAAATTATCTATGCTTTTTTTATCTATTGTGAAGCACTTTGGCACAGCTTTGTTGTATTTAAATGTGCTATATAAATAAAGGTGGTATGGTATGGTATGGTATGGTATGGTATGGTATGGTATGGTATAGTATGGTATTTCCATTGACACATCTGTCACTGTCATGTCCAGTGCCCAAGCTGTATAACTACCAGATGTACCTGCTC
>JAPZDZ010000012.1:26216604-26228719 GCA_029783805.1 Acanthurus tennentii | reverse complement strand
ACTAAAAAAATATATTATGTTTATAATATACACATTTGCCCAGAGAGATCAGCGATTTGAGTTTGACAATTGCTTATAACAAATGAGCAGAAAAAGCAGCTCTGACACACCTTGACGCCGGGCTGGATATAAGCAGGTGACCTAAGTGTTATGTGTTTAAACCACTGGACCAGAAATTATTCTATTGGATGGAATAATATGTGTATGATACATCCCCAAAAACAAAAACCTAAAGTGACAATATGCTAATGACACCTGGCTATAACACTCACTGATGAAAATTCCTCAAATGTATCACTGTTGGCAGTGAGTTGAAAACAGATCAGCAGCAGTTGATGGTGTGTAAGATGGAGAGCTAAAAAGTGTTATGAAGGGTTTTGTGTCTGCTCCTCCAAGTTACTTGTAGCACCTACCTACAATGTAGCAGGCAATCAGGACACAGATTGACTATAACAGAGAACAACATTCTCTCTGTTACAAGTCAGAGTACCATCAGAATGATTTTTAACATATTAATTTCAGGCAAAAAAGTGGAAAAGTATTGCTTAAATATTGCTTTGTTTCCTTTTGTTGTTTTGGATGTCTTGGATTGATCTCTTAACCAGACTTTTTGATGTAATTAAGGTTGTATTCATTGTTTCCTGATTGCTCTAATTTCAGATTATATTTACTTTTACAGACTTCCTTTTATTAAATTCCTCCAGGGTTTGTGTGGTTACTTTTAATCTGTCAGCTCAGTAAAGCAATAACAGTTGGCTAGCCTGAGCACTATGTAAGCAAGCAAATGTCTCTGGAACCAGTTAAATTGTAACAATGTTAAATCTCTTCCAATGTTAAATGCCATTTCTTCTTGGCTAAGGAAAACTGTAAAGGGACTCTGCTCAAGCCCTTTAGGTAAATATCTCAGCTAAGGAAAATGAAACCTTTAGAGTCATTCCTGAGGAGGAAACATTAGGCGTTTTGTGAAACTGGCCCCTGATCTTTAACAGATGTTTGAATAAAGTAGGGATGGATTTAGGAGGGGCTGAAAGAATTTTGTTCTTGTTTACCTGAAAAAGGTTCTGGAGCATGAACTGTCTATCTGACAAACAGGATAAAAGATTAAAATTTGTTCCTTTACTGGTTTTATGGAGACACAATTGTGTGTCATCTGTTTTTACAATATTGGATTGTAATTTTGTATTTGTGCATGATATTTTGTGTGGCCTGTGAGTAGGTGTTTGTATCATAGACTGGCATTCTGTTAAAGACAAAGTTATTAAATTCAGAGCCAGGATGTTGGGCAGGGTCTTGGTAAGGAAACCTTCAATTTAGGCTAAAAGAAATTTAATGAGTTGCATCTGTTCCTGTTTCTTCCTCGGTTGGATAGCTATCAGTCATGTTTGAATAATCTTGTTTTATCTAACAGTAGTCAAATTAACGATACAATGGTATAATATTGCATTCTCAGATGCAGACGAATAAAGATGGCTTCAGAGTTTAGAACTCTTGGTGAGAAGAGTTAAACAGGTCATGTTTTGATAGCACCGGGTCATCTGGGAAGGACGTCCAGCTGACCAACCTGGTATGTCACATGTGCGCCACTTGCTTTTTGAAACATAACCATTACGTCTTTACTGAACGTTCGTACCTAGGTCTTTCAACTTCTATGCCAGCGCTCTTTTCGTACTTCAGTTTCAGTCAAAGTCTATTTGATTTCACAAGACTGAAACCAGCACGACAAAACAATCACGAATGGCTACTACGGCACATGTTTTCTGTTACGTTCTTATAATTCGCTGTAATTTATGTGCAGATGTCACCAAAATTATTAATGTTGTCCTAAAAGCCTTTTCAGTCAAAAGTGGTGGCATCTAGCATCCACCGCAGCGCCATCTGGCGGCGATTAACAAAAAAGCGCCAGAATTTTCGTCTCATGACGTCTTACGCAAGTACGTACAGCGTGACGAACGTTTGTCTTGGAGCACCATTGAAAGTTTGAAGAGGGTCAGATTATTTTGTGTTTTAAAATTGATTGTTAGCAGAAATATTCAGCTATTCTCTTTAAGGTAGATAACGGTGTTGTTGCATATTCAATTTCCAGCCACTCCAGGTCTGTATCTGTCTAAGCCGAACGTAAGTGCTGTTTTGCTCCATCTTAACTGTAGCAGCAAAGCTAACGCCGTTAGCAGCGTGTGTTTGCACAGGTCCCATTCATTTGTTGTAGCTGGCATTAACGTTAGTGTAATCTGGGGAAACGATCAGAGTGTTTGAAAATCACTAGCGAACAGTAATATTCAACCAGTGCTGTTGTTGCATGGTAAATATGTCTTAAGCTACCTCTTCGGGGTTTTATCAGCGCTTAACCTGCTGTTGTTTTTACTGTTTCTTAACCCTGGCATCAAAGCCAACGTTGTTTGTAGCGCTGCCAGGCGCAAGTTTCATTCACTTGTTGTTGCTGTAACTTAATCGTAGTCTCAGCTAACTAAGTGTCGTGGGTCGCATATGTTAGCAAACTAGCTGTTTGCGATAATACTGCTTTGAATAACCTTTTCGTTCTGTTAAACACCTATAGCTTGACCAAAAAAGATGCAGTAATTCGTTATATTGTTGACATTGTATCTTTTTTCACAGGCAGCTAAATTGTCATTGTTGACGGCCCGCTCCTGGTCAGCATCACTTAGCATGTATCGTCCTAAACCAACTCTCAAGGACCGACAGCACCTGTACAAGCTTATTATAAGCCAGCTGCTCTATGATGGATACACCAACATCGCCAACAGTCTCATCAATGAGGTCAAACCACAGAGTGTGGTGTCGCCCTCCGAGCAGCTGATGCAGCTGGCAAAGCTAGGTAAGCGTGTTTTTTTTCCATTTCTGCATGTATGACCTTTTGTGAGGGTTCATGAGGCCGTAATTGTTAAATTTCAACTCTCTTTCAGGAATGGAAAATGATGACAGTGCAGTTCAGTATGCGATTGGGCGCTCAGATACAGTGGCACCTGGTGTGGGTATTGATCTGGAATTTGATGCTGATGTCCAGACTATGTCTCCAGAGGCATCGGAGTATGAGACCTGCTATGTGACATCACATAAAGGTCCATGCCGCGTTGCTTCATACAGTCGTGATGGTCAGCTGATTGCCACTGGCTCTGCTGACGCTTCTATCAAGATCCTGGATACTGAACGCATGCTGGCCAAAAGTGCCATGCCTATTGAGGTGAGGCACATTTGAGACCAGAGCACACAACACATTTTTCATGTAGCAGGCTTGTTTTTGAATGTCTTGGTCTTTGTATTTCAGGTGATGATGAATGAGACAGCGCAACAAAACATGGAGAATCACCCTGTGATTCGAACACTGTATGACCATGTAGATGAAGTCACCTGCCTTGCATTCCATCCAACTGAACAGATTCTAGCTTCTGGCTCAAGAGATTATACCCTCAAACTCTTTGACTACTCAAAACCCTCTGCAAAACGAGCATTTAAATATATACAGGTAGGTTTGGGAATTGGAATTGGCCAAGTACATACAAGGAATATGTTTGTAGCACGCCGCATGCACGAGTTCCATCCAGTCGTTGTTGTTACTTAAGCATAGTCTCAGGTAACTGTGTGTTGTAAGTGTGTGTTTCAAAATGATTCGTCAATGTTGTCAGTGTACCCAGACAGAAATACACAACAGCTAGGAACAAAATTGACAAACTCAACAGACTAAGTAATTGTGTCAATGAATTGTGAAGTAGTTGGAATTGTGACTGGTCAGGATTGTACTATAAAAGTAAGTGAAAAGATAGTAAGTATGTGTACAATATAATAAAAATCAACATTAGCCAACTCCATTATAGTAAACACCATGAGAGTCTGTGCACAGATTAGCTTTGCTGTTGTGTTCCAGCAGTATAAGTAGTGCAGAGAAGCAACAGTGGTGCATATTAAAATATGAATATTGAATATGTGTCAATGAGATGGATAGATAATGTACATTATTTGACTTTACGTGTCTATGTACATTATGTGTTTATAATGAAATTTGTGTAGAGTAAGTAGAACATATATATTGACAGTGACAGTGTATGATATCTACTTGTTAAAAACTGTATTTTAGACTTGAGAAATGGAGTTATAATGGCACTGAGTGGATGTGGATGCCAAGATGTGCAGATATTTAGTCAGCTAATGCATGGAGGGCTGAGAAGATTGCAGTATTTAAATCTTTTAAAACTGTTGTAGCCACTACAATTCTGTTGTACTTTTTCCGTCCTGATCTTCTTTCCCACAGGAGGCAGAAATGCTACGTTCAATCTCCTTCCATCCCTCAGGAGACTTCCTTCTGGTGGGAACACAGCACCCCACTCTCCGGCTCTACGACGTCAACACCTTCCAGTGCTTTGTGTCCTGCAACCCGCTGGACCAGCACACAGACACCATCAGTGGCGTCAGCTACAACCCCACCGCAAACAGTTACGTCACCTGCAGTAAGGATGGTAGCATCAAGTTGTGGGATGGCGTCTCAAACCGCTGCGTGACCACCTTTGAGAAGGCTCACGACGGAGCTGAGGTCTGCTCTGCTATCTTCTCTAAAAACTCCAAGTACATTCTCTCCAGTGGCAAAGACTCTGTGGTCAAACTGTGGGAGATCTCCACGGGCCGAACACTGGTAAAGTACACAGGTAAGGAGGATTAAGTTTGCTGGACCCAGGGAATGTTCATACAGCAGGGATACAGAGTGTTAAAATTGACTTGGACAGATTATGTTTTATTTCAGTCAGTGATGCTCAAAGTGACACACTTTAATGAGCGTAATCTGTTTTGATCTGATTCCGTTTGTACCTTATTATGTGTTTTTTTATCCTGTGAAAATTCAATGCAGAAATAGTAGGGATCCTGTGGTTTTGGATTTAAGGCTTTTAGTTGTATCAAATAGTAAGTGATATGAGGCTCTTTTAAAAAATTAAAATCAATCAATAATCAAATCAAATTTTATTTATATAGCGCCAAATCATCACTAAAGTTGTCTCAAGACACTGTAATTATAGAGTAGGTCTAGACCTCACTCTGTCACTGTATTAAAGAAGACCCGACAATTGTGAGCAATTCCCACATGAGCAAGCACTTGGTGACACAGTGGCAAAGAAAAACCTCCTTTTAACAGGCAGAAACCTGAGTGGAGATCCAGACTCAGAGGTGGGCGACTGTCTGATGGGACCCGTTGGGTTAAGAGGGAGAGAGAGAGAGCAAGAGGTAGGGTGAGATATAGACACAGGGAGAGAGAGAGAAAGAGAGAGAAGGGGGGAAGATAGTGTTGGAGAGAGGGAGAGACTAATAATGATTTTTTATTAAGCAAAAAGAGTTTGAGGCCTGTGTTCCAAGCAGGAAGAACTTGTTTAAGTTAGCTTAGTGTGATTCACTGTCCAGCAGTGTTATTTGACTGAAAGTCGTAAAACACAAACTTGCAGCAGTCTTTAGAGTCATAGAAAAAGCCCAATTTGAGACCAGGGATGTAACAATACCAGAAAAGAAGTAATGGATAGCAACACCAGTGGAATACCATGATACATTTACAAGTTGATACTATATTTTTTTTAAAAAAGGCATATTATACTTATTATATAAAACTGACTCCTTGGGTGACAGTGCAGTCAGCAGCCTGACAGGAGAGAGATTCTGTGGTGGAGAACGTACACTTTTACTTTCTCTGACTGTTTTTGAGATCCAGTCAGGTCCATAAGTATTTGGACAGTGACACAGTTTTTTGTTTTCAAACAGAATTAAAGATAAGATGCCAGCAAGGCATTTACACCAAACATAAACCCTAACTACAAAGAACATTGAGACAGTTGTTCTAAACAGAGTAGGTAGATGCAGAAGTCAAAATGATTAAATAGAACAAATGATTGTGAGGAAAACGATCAAATGCGGTGTGTGTCTGCAGGTGGCAGTATTGCAGCATGGTTACAGTTGTGGCATCTAAAGCAGTGGAGGGAAATTTTCAAACGGCAAAAGTCTGACATTTCAGAAAGGCTAAGACGCAAGTTCACCTTTTGGTATACAATTTGGGCGACCCCCTTTATCCACTGTGCTGATCAGTGCTCACTAAGTTGGCATTGTATGGGGCATTTGAGGGTTAACGGCTGTTTTGTTAATCAGCCTGTTAGAACTATACTGGAAGGCAGTGCCCCCTAGCCAAATATTGCGGAAGTGCTTACATTTTATGTGTTCTGAGTATGTTCAGAGTTTGCCCAGAAGAATCATCATAAGGTAATTACTAATTTACTAGTATTATAATAAGATACAAATTAAATAGAATTATAGTTTGTTCATGTCTTAATATTGAAAGTCAATATTCTTCAGTGCAGTAACGGGTCCTGTCAGCTTTTTCAGTAACACTGTAACAGTATCCGCTACTTTGTACAAACACTAACCTACATAGACTGAATATTGAAATTTTAGAGATTAGACCTAAATGAAATTTACCTATCAGAAAAAAACAGTTTAATATTTTTCAAATGTGCAACAGGTTTTATGTTTTGGAAGAACATGTCAATGCTGATGCACGGTGAGTCAAAGGATGTCATGTTTTTCTTTTTTCCACAATTCTTGAATAATTTCGGAGAGACCATTTCATCACGCAGACTGCATCAGGAACGTGCCAAGTGTTGCAGCTTCCGCTGTCGTCCGCTATCAGCTGTTGCGAGAAGCCTCCCAAGTTCAGTGAATGATGGCGTCATCCTCTTTAGGGTCGACTTTGAATGAACAGAAAGGGATTTTTTTTTGTGGCTTTCTTAAAATAAATATTGTAGGAAAACAGCAGAAGTGGAAACTCCATGTAGGAGAAACACAGTAAACTCATTATGAAAACATCCAGGTGACACAGAATTTTTAGTGTGGATGTTCAATATGAGGACTTGCTTATTCTGTTATTTTTCTCTTTTCTTCCTTTTTTAATTCCCAGTTAAAAGTAACACTAAACTCCCTTGTTATGCCTGAAGGCTCACATTTCAATGCCATTCAGCCTTTCCTCCTTATCTGATGTAAAAACATGATATTTCACCGTCAGTTCAAGTAAATGTGTGCGGCTTGCTCATCGATTGTAAAACCAGAGTACCACAGAGCTGCTGACAGCGAGTCCAGGGTCGACTCTTAACCATTTTGGTCGAACCTTATATAAGATTAGAATTTTGTGACCCCAAAGCTTTACAGCCTGCCATCATGTAGCTCGTTGCATTGCTTTGTGTATAAAAGTTACTCCCAAGACACTTTTCCAACTCTGTTGTGCTCCTCATTAGTACAGGAACAGTTTACAGCAGGGGTTCTCAGCTGGTCTCGCCCCGGACCCACATTTTCCCACGGTCATTAAGTTGCGACCCACTTTTATAGAATACAAACCAAACAAACTTATTTTTGGAAGATAGCCTTCAAAAACACATTTAAATAAACATATGCATGCAAAGTGAATTTAAGAGCATTTTTTTAAGAAAGAAGAGGAGGAACATGACAACTACATGTGTAAAAGTCACTACAATAAAATTAAATATCAAAAACTTTGAAAAAGCTCCAGCGGCTTGTCTTCACATGCGGGATGTTTGGTTTGTAAATGTCACATTAGTTTGGATGGTTTCGTGCTCTCATGTTCCAGCTCTTCATTACAAACACACTGCGCTTTCTGTCCCTGTTTGTCCTCAGAACGAAAATCCACATCTCAAATACTGCGAGTTATATTTGCGTTTCACCATCTTGCCTCCGAACATCATCACAAATTTAAAGAGAAGCGTAACCGGCAAAGGAATGGTGGTTACCATGGCAACGAGAATGCTGAGCGTGTCTGACGCGTGCCTCTCTCTGACTCTTTTTTTCAAGATAAAAGACGAGTACAAAATCAGATGAGCATTGATTTTTTTTTTAATTCTTTTAAATTTATTTTTAATTTTTACAAGCTGACCCACCAGTTGAGGATCGCTGGTTTACACCACATCACTCAACAACTTTGGGCATTTGGCTTTGATTTGATTTAAATGTATGTGGTCTCATTGGTGCAGTGAACCATCCTGGTCACTTGTTTCTCTGATTGGCCGTAGGTGCGGGGCTGAGTGGCCGTCAGATGCATCGTACACAGGGCGTCTTTAACCACACGGAGGACTACGTGCTGCTGCCAGATGAACGCACCATCAGCCTGTGCTGCTGGGACTCACGCACGGCCGAAAGGAAAAATCTGCTGTCTCTGGGACATAACAACATAGTCCGCTGCATCGTCCACTCGCCCACCAATCCTGGATTCATGACCTGCAGCGACGACTTCAGGGCCCGCTTCTGGTACCGCCGCACCACCACAGACTGAGAAGCACCCAGCCCCCTTCCCCCATCGTCTCATCTCCTCTCACTGAGATCTAAACAGGATGCTGTCTAGATGACATCAGTAAACTCGACTCTTTCCTCTTATCTGTGGTGTCTTTTACTTCTATTTCATGTAAAACAGAGCAGTGGAAATTGTAACTAAAAGAAAGAGTTGCACTTGCACCATCTTTTGAGTAAAAAGTGAGGGCACTATTTCTCTAGTAGTCTTCTCTGTTTGTATCACTTTTTTGACAGAAATTTTGTCTCGTTGAGCTGAAATCTGATTTTTAAAACTTCTTTCACTGCTTCAAACCTCGGTTGTGATTCCTCTCATGTCTCAAATTTCTCAAACTGATTTGTTAAATAACAACCAAATTGTGTAATTGTTTTTTTCCACTTTTATATTTTGTTGCTGTCCATTGTTGTAATTCAGGTTTTTATTAAACAGTTACTAGGAACAAGCTTCTTCTATGAATTTGACGGTGTAAAGTCCCTCTCAAAGCTCATAACCACAGCTATTGTGATATCCTGTTGATATTTTAAGACCACAGTTGTTTCTGCAAGAAGTGAGTAACGTGCAGGGAGCACGAATGTTCAAAGATGTACCACAGTCTTTTAGTCACTATAGATCTGACTTTACTTGTGGCTTGATTCATTTAAGAAATCAAACCTTAAGGGTTGAATTAATTATCTGCTGGCAAAAACATTCTACACTTAAAATGATTGTTTTTATTGTAACGTGTTCATAAAAAAAGGGAACAGAAAATCTTATCAAGTCTTGCTTGTCTACTCTAGTCTGCACCCTCAGACTGAAAGGTCAGCTTCCCCCAGTCACCCCCTGCATTCCCCAACCCCCAACCCAACTCTCCCAGACGCTGCTGTCTGTGTTGTCCAGACAACAACAAGTAAAGCCACAAAAATTTCTGTTTAAATACCCCCCCCAACCTGCCTCATAAATCTGTCACATATGGGAGGAATATGTCAAATTTAAAAGAAAGGGGAAGCAAAATAAAATGTAAAGGAAAAAAAATCCCTCTGTTAGTTAGAAAAGTTGACAAAGTGACAAAGGACATACTTCTGCTTTACCATCAAGATGGAAGAGAAAAAGAGCGTGGAGTGGCATGAAGCTGAGCGGAAAAAATAAAAAACAGTGGTGGGTTGGGGCGGCTGTGGAGAAGGGGGTGTCTCTGGCCAATGGGGCTGCAGGACTGTCAATGACATGAAGTGAGCGTCCCCGCCCAGTGTTTAAAACAGCCCGACTCTCAGTGACAGCTCAAACAATATGCTTGCCAGACACACAGGAAGAGCAAATCCCAGAGTTTTCACACACACATTGATGGTTGGGATAGTTCACTGAAAGCGGACCCTTTGTGGACAGACTGTCTTCTCCGTGTGGACACCGAACACAGCTGCCTGATAAACATGGTGAGTACCTGCAGCTGCTCTGCTACCTTTGACTTTATATTTACACTCTTTGGATAACTTTGATATAACTCAGTCAACTTTTATCTTGAAAGACTGGTCATTTCAGTTTTCAGTGTGTACTGTGATGTCTTTTGTGAGTCCTCTGTTGTGTACTGCTACTCATTCTGAGGAATGTGGCTGTAGACCACCTGCTTGGATTTCACTTAAACTTGCAGTGTCAGCTACTGCCTATTTCTACTCGCAGCCCCCTCTGACCTGCTCTACTGTAGGCTGTAACCTGAGAGGGCCAATCCTGACACAAGGCTGAGAGTGAAACTTTATGAGCCTCATTAACACACAAACCTTTAGAAGTGAGGTTGTTAAGTCAGGCTGTGCAGAAACATGATTAGGCAGATGTTTCATTTCATAAATGTTGTGCTGCACATGTGGATCTGGACCCTTACCAAGTTTTTAGGGATGCATGATGACAATTTTATTTCAGCCTATACTGATAATTCATATTTACCTGCAATTCAAGACTAAAACTGCTAAGACGACCAATATTTCACTTTTTTGTACTTTAAAAAAAGTTTAGAACCTATAGTGAATGCACATCTGATGGTTAGAAGGTGTAACGAGCGAAGATGGATGATTTCATTCTCCAAAGCTCTGACCTAAACAGATCTGACATCACTATTTGTCCGTCCTTTCTGAAACTTTCAGATTTAGCTTGAAACTTGCAATTTCCAGACATGTTATCTTCCTCTGTCACTGAAAGTCTTCCTGACAGTCTTCGCTGTGTGGCTTTAACCAAGTGGAATAAGTTGCCAACGTGTGCTGCACTTGCTCTTCTCCTACTTCAGCTGTGTTTTATCTGTGGATCACCACCACACATTTAAGTTGCATATTGCCACCTACTGTTTTGGCAAAAAGCAATCTGACTACTATAATGAGCTCTATTTGTAAGTGGCACTCTTAAAAAGCCAATAATATGAATTTACCATAATCTGCCAGTAATATTTCAACCCTGATAAATATAGCACGTCCTCATATATTTAAATCATTTTACTCTGATTTCTAAATTTTAAATAAATGTGTCAGTTCAATATCATCTCAAGCTCTTCACATTAAAACCACCCTGATGTTTGTTTTTTGTATGCATTTGTTGTTGCTCACTGTGAAAAGTTTTTATTTGTTGGATCTGATGAGTTCAGTGTTTGGTGAGTGAACTGAAACTTTCATGGCTGCTTCGGTCGCCATCACCTCACCTCACATTCCTGTCCAGCCTCTTTAACCTCACTGCTGACCTGACACTAATTGGCCCTGATGTTGTAAAAACCAGTGTGGAATTTTTAGTTTGATTAATTACAGTTGACAAACTGTAATTAATGATCTGTTTGCAGCTGCACCAAGAAATTATCAGTGGATGTATTTGCATTCTCTTTATCTTTGTCTTTGTAAATCAGTGATTGTTAAAGGGTTTCCAAAGTAATCAAACTGGACTGCAGTATGGTCAAAAGCAGATGGATCACAATCCAACTTAGTGCAAGAGAATCAGACAATGTGAGACTGAAGACCAGAGCTTAGTTAATTCATGTCACTGACGAACAAAAGTACAGAAGAGTTTTGCGCTTGCTGCACTTCTCTGAAGTTTTCTGTGTAAAAGAGGCCTGCAGACCCTGTCATGATTCAGTTTTGGGATCTTGGTTAAAAAATGTTTACAAAGCCTAAGTATGATTATTGTAATAGCACAGCATCAATTCCCAGTTCCTATCTGTTGCTTACAGTCGAGGGAAAGGATGTGCATCATACTGACATTTTCCCAAGAAAAGCAACAGCTGAGCTCATCTTACTCACTGGTTTCTAAAAAAACCAGACTGGTTGGGCTGATGACTAACTGTCAGTTTGAGCAGTCTCATTTCCGTTCCATAAGGTTGCTTTGTATTGGAATATAATTCTGTTTTAGTTCACAGAGAACTATTTTGGGATGCCTCGTGTGCTGTGCTGCTTTCTGTTTTTATCATCCGAGAGCAGCAGTCAGTAGAGTCATGAGGACTCGCACAGCATGGGGGCTGGGCTGGGCTGGCAAGAAGTGGCAGCATCCTCTTCACATCCCACACGGCCAAGCTGAAATGTCTCTGCTCTGGGGTCAACGTCACCATCTGTCTTTTTCATCCAGCAACTAACTGCTGAGGATTATTATTCTATGCCATCAGTGTTTTTGTCAGCCAAAACCTCTGAGGATATATGGGCTGAAATCTCCTGAATAAACTCAGCATATGAAAACAAAAAAAAGGAGTTAATTGTCAGGAAAGCAGAGACATGGACAGTCTGGAAGGCAATCATAATTGGATGAGTAATTGATAGAGAGCAGTGACTTGAAGCAGAGATGAGG
>JAPZDZ010000012.1:26199302-26214629 GCA_029783805.1 Acanthurus tennentii | reverse complement strand
TCCCTCCAGGATTTTGGAGCTTTCAGCAACGTCTCACAGGCAAAGAAATTCAGCAAGTGTCTCTTTATGTTTTATAGATTCTCTTAAGAGTGAGCAGGAACGGAACACAGAGGGTTATTTCTTGTTTTATTTTTTGTCATAAATTCCTCAAACATGATATGAAATAGCAAAGCACCGTAGAGTCAGCAAACTGACTTAGTAACTGACCCGAGCTACTGCTAACATCGATTACTGTAAGCTCCTGGTTATACAAGACCGAGTGCTGAGGTAGCAAAATACCAACTGAGTAAACCACATGGATGAATACTTATTGCTTTGTTTGAAATTGAAAAATAGTGCTCTTTTTTTAAAAAAAGTGTCTGTATGAGATCATGAGACTGAAGCTTCTCTCTCTCCAATAGTTTCACAGTCTTGCTTTAAAGCTCAAAAGAGTCTTCAAAACAAGCAAACTCACTAATTAAATAATACATTTCCTGTTTTTTTCCTGGTAAAACTTCGCCGCGTCCCCTGCACTGTGGAAGAACTTTACCACTTCTCCTTTGTCTCACGTGTTCAGCTCCTCTCAAGTCAAAGTGAACTGCCAGTTCAAATATTTTACCTTTAACAGCACTGATTAGAGTACAACATTTGGAGATCTGCATCGCAAAAGTACAACATAATCGATCTTCAGTAGTCTTTTTTGTTTAGATTCATACATATTAAACCCATTAACTGTTTCTTGTGACCTGTTGGTAGAAGATTCGCTGTCCCAGTGGAATGTTGATTGTCCACTAAAAGGTCCAAGGCAGTTTTCTTCAGCTGTGTGAGTGTGTGTGCTTTTTTGTATGAGATTTTGACAGAGTTCTCACCAGTTCCCGTACAGGAAATACCAGGGAAGCTGTAAGCGAGTCAGTGTCACTGCCACTGAGTCAGAGTTAGTCTCCACAATCTCCTCTTGCATTTGTTTTGGTCGTAGCACTGAGAAAGGTGACTGTCCAAGGATTCCATCTGAAGATCATTTGTGTTGATAAAATGATCGACCAGGAACAAATTCCAAACATGCCAGAAAATGATTTACTTGGATACCAAATCTCTCTTTTAGTGCTTTTTTCCCTTGTTTGTCTGTCTGACTCTGTCTCTCCTGCTGGTCTCTCACCCTGCCCCCATTTTTGTATCTAAGATACTGTGGGAAAGTCTAATATGTCATATTTACAAGCTGACTTCCTTTCCATTTTCAAGAAAAAAGATTATCTGAACTATGTGCTCTGCCTCATCTTGAATACCCTGCTCCCGCCACCCTGTCTGGGAAAATGGACATTTTCCTAAATTTTTCGTGAACTTTCAGTCATGCGTGACAGATCTGTGCACTGCCACCATGGGTGTTGTGCCGGGCCTGGCATGTGTCTTAATGTTTAACGGATGAGGTGCTGACCTGACCCAGGGGTCACGCTCAGGCTGTTAAGCAGTAAAAGGTCAGAGTGAACCAAGACAGGGTCGTTCCCACACTGGGAACCACTTCCTGGATTGGTTCCTGTTCATGTGGCGACCTGGGAGTGGACGCTCTTATGTGATGACTCAATAGTGTGTCTCTGCAGGTGCTCTCTGATTATATGGGGTAAATTTTGCAATTACCCAACAGTATCACTTTTTTAATAATAGGAATTTTCTTTCTTTGGCGCAGATAAGAAACACTTGATTCATGCACCACTACGGCTGCTTGATCAGTTTGAATAAAAATGCACTGAGGATAATTTATGACATCTTCTTTCTGAACTGGCTAACAATGTCGATAATCGATTAAATCATTGTTCAGCAGACTTTCATTGCCCTACTTTAAATAAATCATTGGGCAAAAAAAGTCAAAAATGATCTGGTTGTAACTTCTTAAATGTTTGGTTTTTGTGCTCCTTTTTTTCAATACTTTAATCTAGTTTTTTTTGAGTGTTGTTTTGACAAAAATACATACAAAACAAAACTTTTAGTCAAGATGATTGTGCAATTTATTGTGGAATAAACAGTTAATAACTTAGTTAAGACCTGAGTAAACAGATTAATTGATAATTAAAAAATACAGCATTTGCAGCCCTACTTGAGTTTTTGATGTAAAGGGAGCAGTTTCACATCATGTCAGTGTGAGCTAAAAATAGAAATGTTGTCTCTATGGCTTGAAGCAAAAAGTGTGTCGTGACAACAATAGCTCTCTGCACACTGACTTGGTACGGACTTTCGAAAGCTGAAATGGGCTAAAGTTGCTTAATTTGGCTTTAGGAGCTTCTGTTCAGGCACTAAGCCTAAACAGAAGCTCCCGTCTTGGACTTTTAAAAGCATTTCTTGCGTTGCGTCTGACGGGCCGATGTTAATTTGTGAACAGGATGGAGCAGAGAGACGGGAGAAGCAAGGGAGAGGCAGAGACAGCTGTGGAGTTAAAGTGCTGAAGGCCAGCTGTCAGGGGGCCTGATCTACACAAGCAGGCGTGTGCAGGAATCTAAAAGAGTCGCAGCTGAATCTGGCTTTGATACTGTACTCAGTGATCAACATGAGGACACAGAATCAGTGACCCCAGTGAAACAAAGCACGAAATGGAGGCTTCTGCTCCCACAAGTAACTTAATTCTGATCACGTAATGTTGAGGTGAGGTTTGAAAGCAGTTGCTATGTGTTAAATTATATACACAATACATACACAAGTATTTTTTTTAAATCAATAATCAGATCACATGGCAGGCTATGGTTTAAATGGTATTAGAGGCTGATCAAAATGACACGCACTGAAACTTTGCAGGCCTTTAAACCTCTCTCTCTCACACACACACACACACACACACACGTTTTCATGACCTGAATGGGTAAAGTGCAGTTGGGATTAGGAATCTGCAGTCTCAGTAACGTGTGCACTGATGATTCTGAGGACAAAGTAAAACAATATTATTTTTGGTGGCAGGGTCTCTGGCTGTCATCTGATCCTGTGTATTTCACTTGCATGTCTGTAGCATGACCCAAAGGATTAAGCAGGGAGTTTGCTGAGGCTGGTTGTTTATGTGTGTGTGTGTGTGTGTGTGTGTGTGTGTGTGAGTGAGTGAGTGCTGGGGGGGATAAAGTCTGCTGTGGTCAGTGTGCTCCACAGGCCTGCATCCCAACAGGTGCTGAGCGTGTTGGGCTCCAATAGTGAATGAACTCTTTGTTGCAGAGGATTCATCCTTACAGAGAGAGCAGAGCTGGCAGACAGCCCCTCAACTCACACACGCACACACACTCTCACTCTTGAGCTGAGGCTGGTGTCCATGTCTGCGTGTGTTAGCTCTGTGAGGGTGTGTGTGGTGTGTTTGTTTCATTGGGGATGCTCTTGGGCCATTATTCCTCTAGTGTTTTGCACTTGCATCTTGGATCTCTGGTCAGATGCACCAGCGGTAATCAGCTATCTTGACACAGGAACTTATGTCACTCTGAGGCTAAAAAAATCATCATCCTTACTGTGGGTTGTTTGGCAGTTTGGAGGTCCGCTCCAAATTAGACTGCTTCCCTAATTTCCTCCAAACCTCAGTCCACAAAGGTCTGCAGGACTGAACAATGTTGGCTGGACAAAACAGTTTGTAATGTCTGATCCGCTGGAAGGTTAATGGCCTGTAAAAGCTTATATTCTTCAGTGAAACACATTTTGTGTGCATATGTAATTAGGAAAACAAATAGAGAATATTTAGAACTTGTCTACATCCAATTTTTATTACAGATATCCTACATTTTGCAGGGTGCTGTCAGTCACCACTCTGTAGTGTGACTGACTGACAGCAGACACAAAGACGTATCACAACATAAGCAACATCTTGACACACTAACACAGTCTGTCTTGTTGACCTGTTGTTCATTTAAAGGTACATGTTTCCCATGAGAATGAGCAGATATGTTTTTTATACATAAATTGATGAGGTAAGTGTTGACACATTTTTTTTCTGTAAAACCACACAGTAAGTCAAACCACAAGCTGTTTGCTGTAAACTTTAGCTCTGCCAAGTGGTTTTGCTTTGGGGGGATGTTTCATTATTCACTACATGTCTCTTACAATGACATTCTGCACAACAAAATCCCCCACAGCAAGAAAGAGGAAGTGGTCCAATCAGATTTCTATTTGTGACATACTGAGAAAGAGCAGGGCAGTTTATGAGCTGCACAATTTTTAACAGTCAAGCACTCTCAGATTCTGAATATGAAGCATGAACTCAGGTCTTATAAGCACAATTAAATATCTTTTGGAAAGATGTGATTTGAAGATTGCAAGCTGCAAGGGGAAACTTTGAGAAACTCGTTTTTTCATTTACCTCTCAGTGGGAAGCATAAATAGGAAGTGAAAAAGGCAAGACATACTGAGTAAAGAAAGATGTCATTCAACGCAAAGAGCTCTGCCTAGTTTTTTTTTAAAAATTTTATCGTTGTTTTACAGTCGTGCCAACAAGGATGGGAACGAGTGACTGTGCTGCAACTAGTTATGTTAATTGAGGTTTAAAAATTGCTTTGTGCAATCTCGTGAATCTGACGCCAACTCAGATGTGCAACTTGCAGCAACATTTTGCAAGAGGAAATGTTGTCATAGGCCTACAACAGCAAAAAGACAAAATGCTTTACAGTCAGGACCTGTGAAATAGATGGTATTACATATAAAGCACTTCCATCTAAATGCTGACCTGCACTTTGCTAACTACAATACATACACGGATAATGATGTTTAATATTGTGTGCACTGCTTTTCTTTTTGCCATTTACAACCAACCACACACTACCATCCCACAGATATGCTCCACTTCCTAATGTATACTTTCATTTTCTACGTTTTTATTTTAGAACAAACTTGCAAAGGCTCTGTATGACAACACTGCAGAGTGCGCAGATGAGCTGGCCTTCAGAAAAGGAGACATCGTCACAGTGATGAATCAAAACGTGGCTGGGACCAGCGGATGGTGGATGTGTTCACTTTATGGCCGGCATGGCCTGGCCCCTGCAAACAGACTGCAGCTTTTACCACAAACTGGACCCAGCACAAGCTCCATAGGCCTCGTCACAGAAAAACCAAAGTTAATTGATGCTAAAACTGATGACAGTACACAGAATATCTACCAGATCCCGAGTGTACCCCGACCCTCCAACAACATTATTTATGAACGTATGGATATGATTTACAAGGTCCCATCCACTCCTTTATCAGCTGCAAAAAGTCCAGTCCAATCGACTCCTAAGCAGAGCAAAGAAGGACCTGAGGTAAACACAACACAAACAGTTTTGTTCAACGGTATGATTTTTGTTAAGTTTATTATGGAAAAAAGCAAAATCATCTATTTTAGGTGGGTGTGTGTTGGTCTAAGGTCAAAGTTGCTGCTCTCTCAAAGGAAGTGTTCACTCTCATGATTAGAGAGGTAGACTGTTGAAGAAATGCAACGCTGTGAAACCCCTGCTGGCAAAAGAGCTTACAGATGGGGACCAGGGGCCTCTCCATGGGGACAGGCATGCAGCACCGGGGTCTTTATGGGACTGTAAAAGACAAACAGACACAGACTTCAGACACTTTTAACTGCAAACAGCAGCCCATGCCGCCAGGGACCCTAGAAAGACAGAAGTGTCTGTATGTGTACCGGTGTAGCAGAAGGTGGGGAGAAATATCCCACATGTTCATTATTTCCTCTCCTGCTCCAGGGGAGTCCTGTTCCCTTCTGCAGTAGCCACCTAATATCCAATGAGCAGCATGGTTTCTATTATAGAGCTGTGTTAATTGGCAAAGTGCATGCATAATGATGTTCTCCAGTATTCTCAACAGGCTTCAGAGCAAACACTGTCTCCATAAAAGCGTCGGTGTAGAGGTCAATGGAGTATATGCAGTTTTGATCAAAGCAGCACAAGTGTTGTCAGTCAACCCAAATATTACAGCTTGTCCGTCTTGTCTGCAGCTCTCCTTCGTCAGCATGGTTTCCAGTCCGAAAGGGGAAGTTTACGACATCCCAAACCAAGCAAGAAGAGGTTCTCTTTTCACCGTGAGCTCTTCAAAATATACACTACAAAATGCTTCAAAAGGAATAACATTCTGCCACCTGAGTAGTTATTAACCTGATGTCTTTACTGCTATGTTCTATTTGCAGGCATCAACAACTCCCAGACATACGCCACGAACACACTCCCTGCTTCCAATTTCTGAGCTGGAGAAAAGATTTGAATCTCCTGAGAGTTTAAGGTGCAGCAGTCCAGGAGACTCTTATGTAAGTTTCAGACATTTGGAGATATTAATGAAGCTAGGAACTTATAATGTGTTTACTTTAAAATGCAATGTGAAAAAGAGGAATACCATCCAGAGAGCTTTTTTTTTAGAAAAAGAAAATATAGTTTAATCAGTTCTCAACAGGGAAGATTAATAAAAGCCCACACTGAGCCATCTGCAATGCCTCTGCAGCTCACCAAGGGGCCACAATCCACAGTTTGGGAAATACTGATATAATGCATTAATGACGTTGAACTTGTATCTAGAAATCAAAAGTAGTTGTGTTACCAATAAAAAAGAAAGCCTGAGAGATCATGAGGGGTTTAGAGGCTCTTAGACATTCCTCTAAGTACTTTGTTTGAAGCATGCTAACTCATTTATTACAAATAGGAAACAAATATCACCATTAATCCTTAAGGTATTTTCTTTCTGCATAGTCGTGGCTCTGAAAAAATGCTCTTGTGCACAGGTTTATGCAGTTCCACCACCTTTGTCTCAGGATCCAAATTATGACATCCCCATTCCCTCAGCCACAGAAGCCCAACACAAAATGACTAGTGGATACAGCACCCTTCCCAACCCCCGAAAGCCTGAGTGGATTTATGACGTGCCAGTAGGTCCTGAGAAACAAAGTCCTCCCAAAGGTTCTTATGATACCATGCCCTCTAAAGCTGTTTGCAAGCAGCTCTATGACACTCTTCCAGCACATGCTTGGCCCGTTCACAGAGGCAGTCCACCTGCGTCCCTTTATGATGTACCAAAACCCAGTTCTCTTGAAATCTCGAGTCCACCCAAAGTGCTGCCAAGGATCCCAATTTATGACAAGCCCCCAACGCAAAAGCCCACAGAGGAGTTAGTTTATGCAGTTCCACCCCAGGAGGAACCTTTAACCCAGGTTCTCAGTGACCCTCCAAGTGATCATATACCCCTAGAGTGCAGGGGCGACTCTAGCAACGCTCATGAGCTTAACAGGGTGCGTCTTCAGCGAATGAGAAACTTCCTGGCCTGTACCTCTTTTAGTGGCTTTCCTGGAAATGGAGTGTTACTAATGCAGGAGGAGGATGAGCGAAGTAGATCGTCATGTACCTCAACAGCAGACAGTCAAAGAATAAGCACGGCCTCCAGCTCCTCCACCAGCTCCTGCGACTCTCTGCCTTTGAGCTCCTCCTCTCCTGAGCCGCTTCGAGAGGTGACGCTTAGCCAGGACAAGGCCTGTCGCAAACTTCTAGACCTGCAAGAGCCCGTTAACAGGGCTGTGCCCCGTCTCATGGGATTTGTCAGCAGTAACTGGAGGAGTAAAGAACATCTTGAGAAACATCTGAAGGAGATCAAACAAGCAGCAGAGGGGATTGCATCCTCTCTGGCATCCTTCCTGAACTTTGCCCTGGACGTTAAGGGCAATGCCCGCCGTTTGACCGATGCCAACCTTCAGACAAGGCTCTATAAACAGTTGTCCATTGTAGAAGACTCAGGTGTGATCTTGCAACAAACAGTAAGTGTTCTGAACATGGCTGGCTGGCCCCTCAACTCGCTCTGTCAGGACCCGGGGCAGGTCCATCCACCTGACCACCTGGAGCGCTTTGTTATGGTGGCTCGTACTGTTCCAGAAGATGTCAAGCGTCTGGTGTCTATCATCAATGCCAATGGCAAGCTTCTTTTCAGAGAACCTCAGAAAGATCCAGAGTCTCTCATCACCGTAAGTCAGCCGGAGACAAAGAAAAGTCCTGCTGGAAGTGAACAAGCAGGGGATGTTGTGGAGGACGACAACGACTATGTAGAGCTACAGGTAAAAGCTTCTTTTATCATAAATAACACTAAAATAATAGCACATAAATAACAATCAAATAATATGAGTAATAAAATGATGGGCTTAACTGAGGAAAACCAAAGGAATATTTAAAAATTTTGTATTTTGATATCTGCTTTACTATAGACTAAAACAGACTTTGAAAAGCAGCAGAAGGAAGAGCAGAAGGAACAGAAAGAATATGTAACACCAGTCTCTGATGAGGCTCAGGTGAGTAACTCCCATGAATACAGGGAATTTGTTCATACTTAATTAGCATGATAAAAACAAAAATGCTTTTGTCCCCTCAGAAATTTGATTTTGATACATCAAAGGTTTTCTTCTTGTCAGAAAAAGACAGAAAACACTGTAGTCTAGAAGACATGACGTGTGGCTTCATTGAAGTTCTTTGTTTCGTTCCCTCACTGCTCAGGCTGATAACATGTGCGTCTCCTCCGAGTCCACGAGTGCTGCAGAAGAACATCGACCAATCTCCCAGACAGAGCATTGTCGGCTTTACTTTGGTGCCCTCCAAAAGGCCATTGGGGGATTTGTAGGCAGCATCCAGGACAGCCAGCCACCAGAAAAATTCATCTCAAAGAGTAAGCTGGTGATCATGGTGGGCCAGAGACTGGTGGACACTCTGTACAAGGAGGCCCAACGTGGAGGGTCCAACCAGACCCTTCTGTGTAGAAGCAACCATCTGTGTGCTCTCCTGAAGCAGCTGGCTGTGGCCACCAAGAAGGCAGCACTGCACTTCCCAGATAAGGAAGCTCTGCATGAGGCTCAAGAGTTTGCAAAAGAATTGGCCCAGAAAGCACAGCACTTCCGGATATCGCTTGACCTCTGAGAGCGTACCGTCAAACATACTGGTTTATTTGTTCAGAAAAAGACATTTGTTCATTCATCAATTATGCATCTGATTCTTTTTTTGTTCTTTTCATATCCAACTATGTTCAAGCTTCACTAGCCAAAAAGATCATGGCTTTTTGCTGTGTGTTGTCCTCATAAAAAAAAGTACTGGTTAAAATGTTGTCATGTTAGAACACGTTGCTGAGATGACAGAACGGCTAATATTGAATTGTATTTGTACTAAAATTGGACTTCAAGACTTAAAAACAGTGGAGTTTGAAAAAATTGCACATTTTGCATATTGTACTCAAGTTAGTTTTTAAAATGCTATTTTAAATGTAAAATACATAATATAGTTTGTTTATATAAATTACGATGTTTTTATATGCTCTGGATTTGTTTGTTATTTGGATGAGTTATGTATTATATTACTTTATTGTGTATGTTGTATTCTCTCCAGGGTAGATGTTTGATACAGTCTACTTTATGTGAGTATGTATGTAAATATTCTAAAAATTGTTATGCATTCCCAAAACTTTCCCTTACAAAAAA
This sequence comes from Acanthurus tennentii, assembly GCA_029783805.1. Classification (NCBI taxonomy): domain Eukaryota; kingdom Metazoa; phylum Chordata; class Actinopteri; order Acanthuriformes; family Acanthuridae; genus Acanthurus; species Acanthurus tennentii. The sequence goes on along the minus strand of JAPZDZ010000012.1, from coordinate 26,205,226 downwards.
CTGAGTACAACACCTGTTGAAATTCTATTGATAATAAAATTATAAAGCAAAAACTCTTCATGTTGTTTTGTTACTGTAAATTGGAAGCACACATAAAAACAGTTTAAACCCTTGTAGGATAATTTATAAATAATATAATGCAAATGCAAAATGCAAAATAATATAAAACTAAATGGTATTTCACACAGATAGGTCAGTTTAAAGTTGTGGAGAGTACTGCTGAGCTTGTGAAACAGGTAATCTGATTACACAATCACAGTTATCAGATCGAGCTTGGTTTCTACAAATTCATAACGGAAATTTATGATAGAAATAAGACACATATGTCTACAATAAACCCTTTTACCAACTTATGCCTATGGGCAACTGCACTATGTGCAACATTTTCTCAGTCAGACTCAGAAAAACTGCATATATAAGAACACATGATATACGTGTCAAAAAATTACCTTTAATTAAAGAAGTTCTGTCATTAGATTAATATAACTATAATGACAGCATGGTGTGTGGTCAGTCTGTACCTTCGAGGCAGCATGGCTTTATGTCCAAATGTATTGCAACATAAGTACACCACTCCCAAAAGGTGGTAAGAGTTAAACAGCTGAAAAAATTCTTCAAAACTATTGAGGTTCTCTGATCATTTTTCAGTTATTAAACTTTTTTATTTTGACTTTGTTATCTATTTAAAAGTCTGTTGTGGCTGTTTTTAGGCTACATAATGAAATAAGAGGAATCTGATATTTATTAAGTAGTTTATCCAATGAATCGTAATGTATACATGCACTTCTTTGTGTGACACACAATACATCTTTTGTCTTGCAGGTTCAATTTTAGGGATCCACAATCTAACAATCTAGCCGCTACAACAAACAAACCAGATGGTTGGTCTGTCTGATTACAGTCCGGCCAAAAAAAAAAAAGAATAGGCCGAGCGTAAAATGACTACTTGTTATGAACCTCGTATTACAGTAAGGTAGAATAAGAAAACATAAATACAACTAGCCTACAATACAATGCAATAAAACATTTATGTTGAGAGGATTTATGTTTGACAAATAAACCTACAAATACTCACATAAAAAAGACTTTTTCTGTAGGTGGCTTAGGTTTGATTAACAACACGTACAATGTACCTCCAAAAGCTCTAGGTTCACTGTGTATCCGAGCCTGCATTTTTTAAATGCATTCATCAAATGCTCTTTACAGTTTTCCTCTATCTCATCCATATACATGCACCTGATGGAAGTGAACTGCAATGCATGACACTGAGCTTACCATCAGGACCAATTTGAGGTTCAGAGTCTTTCCCATAAAAGGACACATGACAGTGGACAGAAGGAGCCAGACTGCAAACCCTGTGATTAGTAGAAAAATAACACACAATATCGGCTGACATAATAAGATCCTTCAGGCTAGTCCTGTTCTACTTCCTGATCTTAAGGCCACATCTTAAATAGGCCCTTTTTAAAAACCTAGTTTTAAGGTCATTATTAATGTAGGAGAAATTGTTGTGATTATTTTGTGTTTAATCAAATTATCACACAGTTGACCTGAAGGTATGCAGTATTCTATCTTAGAAATAACTGATTACAATGCTCAGAGAAGGGGAGGAATGAGGGGTCTCCACCAGGTTAAAATGGCCACAAAAGGTACCCAAAACTTCATACCTGCCCTGACATAAACATTATCAGATTATATATGATATACATCACCAATGTGTGAACAAAATTATATAGAGCTGAAGTCGGTCACTTTGTATTTTTATGCAAGGTTTTGGAGGGCATGTACTCATGTGGCTCTACTTCATGTGAGAATGTCCAGCCCCTGTTTCAGGACCATTCTTTTGAAAAAGTCACAGACATGTGATTATGCTCTTAAAAGAGCAGGCACAGAAACAGTCTGGAGGTCAGAATTAGCTGCCAGGTTTTTATTATCAAGTGGCAATATATACAGTTGAGCAGGTTGAGTTTAACCGGTCGCTAGTGTGCTACTTGGATTGGTAGTTCGTTGCTCTCTGTCACTACCGGATCACTTTACTGGCAAATAAATTAAGGAGAAATCAACTACTAAAAGACTTCTGCACACACACACATGCAGTTTCTTACAACATGCTGCCCTCTAGCAGCGGTATTTGCACACTACTTCATTCAACGTTAAGTCAGGCCTAAGAAAATAGCATGCTATTAACAACTTTCCAGTGATTTCTATATAACTGTCCATATGTTGAAATCAAAGTCATGTCTTTTCAAAAGTATGCTGTATGCTTTATTAACTTTGAATTATAAAAACTTGGAAAAAAATGTTATCTACGAGGAAACTCATAAAATCTTTGTAGTTTAAACAACTGATCTACAAGGGCTTTTTAAGATCCGTAGTCAGACAAAATAGCGACTTTACATTTTTTTAGGCTACTACAACAAATGGGAAAAACAGCAATTTTCTGATTGGCTGGTTTGCACTAAAAGTCAGGAGACAAAGCAGGAAACAAACCCTCTTATCCAAAGATTTAGGTTTGTCAAGATGGTTCACACTCAGCCTCTGGAAAAACAAGTTATGGTTTATGTACTAAACGCACGTTTAAAAGTTATAAGCGGTTATAACCGTAAAGAACACACATACATACACAAATGCATACATAAGTTACTTCGCTGTTTGACATAATTTATCCAGTTTCATCACTTTCAAACTGGTTTGACAGACAAATCGACATCCACCTGTATGTAACATGCTATTGAAATAAAGTCTGGGCTGCCAAGGCGGTTGCCTTTACAGTGTACAACTTAAAAACAAAAGATGAAAACAAAAAATAAAAACAGAGATAACAAAAAACGAAACTCCGTTCCATCGACTTGGCTATGGCTACATATGAACATTGTAGCGTTAAGTAAACACGGAGCTTGAGGAAGCAAATATGGAAGTACGAGGCAGTTGACGCTCTTGGTTTCCTCTCGTTCCTCTCTGTACGTGCCGGTGCGTCGTGTCGTCATGTGTTCTCCTCTGTCTCCCTCTCACTCCGGACAGACTTACAGCTTCAGACATGGTTCCGTGAACCGACACATGGCAGCTAATAGCCATGAACCAAAAACAATTCACCAAAAACTGAAGATGTCTAAATAGCAGCCTTATTTCGTTTTCATTCGAAATTATTCCACCTCCAATATCCACAGCGAGCAGCCGGTTGTCAGTCACTGTCAGGGGGAGAGGCGCACTGCAACCCCCTTCGGTTTCTGTTCCTGCGAGTTTAGCTTTTTTTAAATAGTCATTTTTAAGTTTCCGTCTCCTCCAACGAACGCTCAACATGGGTGTTCAAGGTTTCCAAGAGTACATTGAAAAGCACTGTCCCAGCGCTGTGGTGCCGGTGGAGCTCCAGAAGCTGGCCCGGGGGAGTATGGTTGGAGGTGGCCGGCAGAGACCCCCGCAGAGTTCGTTGAGACTGTTAGTGGACGCCGAGAACTGCCTCCACCGACTGTACGGAGGCTTCTACACCGACTGGGTCAGCGGGGGCCAGTGGAACCACATGCTGGGCTACCTGGCCGCCCTCTCCAAGGCCTGCTTCACCAGCAACATTGAGCTCCTGGTGTGCTTCAATGGCGCCCTGGAGAAAGGCCGTCTTCACGAGTGGGTCAAACGACAGGTGAACGAGAGGCAGACCTCCCAGCAGATCATCAGCCACGTTCAGAACAAGGGCACCCCGCCGCCCAAAGTTTGGTTTCTTCCTCCAGTATGTATGGCACACTGCATCCGACTGGCGCTCCTCAGGTTTCACATTGGGGTGAGTGAAAACTCGGCCTGGCAGTGCCTGTTGAGCAGAGCCAGGCTGGACCGACCGCAGGCAGATATTAGCAGGCTCTCTGGTTAGCCTGCTAGCTGCCCACCATGTCTTCACGGCCAACTTCACCCATGACACCCGGCCAAGTTATTCAGTGTGCCATTAGGAGGCTGTGCAGTGGAGTCCGTGGCCTGCTTGTTAATACTTAACTCGTGGTTATTTTGTGACATTACCTCAGTCTATACATGCATGTGAGCATCATTGGAGTGAGATGTGTTAGTTTATTCATCTCTAATGTATATTTATGAATTGATTACAGCCACAATCAGCAAAGAATCCAATGCAGCAAACAAGTCCAAAGGAAAACTAGCAGGGAAACAAGATACCCATTTTAGATGAACATTGAAAGTGCTAGATCATGCGAAAACAGGAAAGCTGCATCTCATTTCATATGCAGATTTGTTTTTGACAGGCAACATTAGAGAGCCGCTATCCAACAGCTGCACTAGCTTAAGCACTGGCTTCACATTATTGCACAACTTGTGTGTAAAAAATCTGGGACTCTCCAATCAGCTGTTTTTGTATTTGGGACTAAACCTTACATATAAATGGATTCAGTATCACATTGACTCTAGGTCAGTCCAAACAGGTATGTACTGAGCTATGTAACGCCAATTATTTATCAATGTATTTATTTATTTATTTATTTATTTATTTTCTGCAACTGGTCATTTTCATAAAAATGCCCATTCCATGTGGTCTGGTATGCAGATTTTGACTTTGGAATCAAATCAGGAAGCAGTGTTTGATTCTCTGAGCTGAGGTGTCAGAAACATAAGCTTAAGAGAAAGAAAGAGAGAGAATGAATCAGTGCAAACCAATAAAAGTGCAAACTAGGATGTATCAGTTCACTCTACTGTTACAAGGTATGAGCCTTCTGACTGTACACTGATGTTATTCTGTTTATGTTGTTAGAATCTATATAATAATACTGATCTAAGATCAGGCTGTTTTGACACACATTCTGGATAACATATTAAATATATAGCCAATTATTTGCCTCTCCTCCTTTGAGTATCCAATCAGCTGCGTACGGCTTATTCAATAAGAACAGCTCAAACAAAGCTGCACCTGGTTTGTAATCCTATTTCTATTGTTTCAGTGTAAGAGGTTTACTTCAAGGCTTTAGCATCTGAAGCCTAATTCTTATCCTGGCCATTCCTCAGGTTGTCCAGAGCATCGAGGACCACCACCTGGAAGTGATAGCCTTATGTAGGGAGAATGGCTTCCATGGTCTGGTCGCCTATGACTCGGACTACGCTCTGTGCAACATCCCATACTACTTCAGCGCACATGCCCTCAAACTGAGCCGCAACGGCAAAAGCCTCACCACCAGCCAGTACCTGATGCACGAAGTGGCACGGCAGCTTGATCTCAACCCAAATCGTTTTGTCATTTTTGCATCTCTTTTAGGTTGGTGTGATACTACTGAGCTGAATAGAGATGGAACTAATAGTTAAGATGGCTGACACAATGATGCTGTGTTGTGTTTTAAAGGAAATCACATACTGCCTGATGAAGACCTGGCTGCCTTTCACTGGAGCTTACTTGGTCCAGAGCATCCATTAGCATCTTTGAAGGTAAAGTCTTTAATGATTGTTTCTTTGTGATCACAAGTAAAACCATGTAATAAAAGTGAGCTGTGAATATTATTTTTGAATGGCAGTCTGAGTTGGACAATGGTCCAGCTCATACTGTGCTCAAGTATTTTGGTTAATAACAAGTTAATGCATGGCTCCTGCTGTGGGCCTCCTGAAAGAAGTTCTCAGAAAACCACAGTTGTTCACTGACTTTCTCAAAAGTACGTGGAAAGTACAAAAGTATCTTTACAGGTTCTGTATTAAACAATTCTAACATTAATATAACAGCAAATACTGGTTCTGCTTGTATTAGAATCTTGATTATAATCGTGGTAGTGATCAGCAGAAACAAACAAGATTGCTGACTAACAGGCAGTGCAGCCTTAAACAAATGGAACCAAGTCTCCCCCCGCTTATTAAATAGTTCTTCATTCTGTGAACTTTTTAAGATGAAAAGACTATGGTCAGTTCATTTTCAGTGACAGTTGTGTTTCATACTGTAATTCGGTGGAACT
>JAPZDZ010000012.1:26167167-26186821 GCA_029783805.1 Acanthurus tennentii | reverse complement strand
CCAAATTGCCTATAGTGTGTATGCGTCGGATCCACTGCACCCCCGCTCCCCGGAAAAAAGTTCAGGCTCAGGATTTTGTTTTACTTTAAGCCCTGTATTTAACACTGCGGTATAAGCAGCATGTGTTTTTGCTGCCTTTCTTCTATTATATGGTCTTGCTTAATTAGAATAGTTTAAGAATAGTTTGAATCTGTTTAATTAGTTTTAAATAGTTTTTTATTTTGGACTTTTAACAGACAAACAGGACTGAGAAAGTTTCATTTCATGGGCATCTAGTGGTGAGGTTGCAGATTGCACATGACCTTACAACACAAGTCAGAATTTACCCATTCATACGCACGTTCAAACACTAATGCAGCAATTCTCAAGCTTTTTCTGTTGTGCCCCCGTCTGGAGGAAGACAAATTTCCAGCCCCTCCTGCTCCTCAGCATAATTGCAACAAAACTAGTCATGTTTAACTTCTTTTAAAACATCAAGATCATGGCCATTCTTTCACTTTTATTTGGGTAATTTGTTGTGCGAATAAAAGACAACTTCCATTCCATTTCCTTTGTAAACTAGTTTTTGTGACATTTTGTCAATTGCTTCATCAAACATTTTTTTTCTTTCAAGAAAAGAAAAATGAGGAAATTAAATAGAAATTGCAGTTATTTAGTTAGGACAAAAAAAAATAAATTAAACTAGATTGCTCCGTCAGACTGGGGCTCCATCAGACTTAAAAAAAAAAATTAAAATAAAATAAAATAAATCACCTTTTTACAACAATAACAATTATTTAAATCTGTGCAACTGCAGGACTTGGGGATTCAACTACCTACCTCCAGCTACCACCACCCGCTCTGCCTCCTGAGCTACAGCAGGCCCTGATAATCCCATTATCAGTGCACAGATCACCGACTGTGCCTTCCAATGAAAGAGACGTTTGAACAGAGACAAAAACTAAGACTATTATTTATTAGACACCTGGGACTGATTTACCTTAAAATAGTTTTTATGCCTCTGCATCAGTGACAGCCATGGCCAGTGGCATTATGTTGTTAGGTTTTCCTTTCATCCCTCCATTCATCGGTCAAATTGTTGTAAACACCATATGTCAGATATTTCTGGGGGAATTTTCACAAATTTGGTACAAACTTGCACTTGGAGTCAAGGATGAACTGATAAGTTGGTGGTCAAAGGTTACTGTTACTTTGCAAAACACATTTTTGGGCATTTATATGCTAATAATGACATTCTCTAGAATCATATTTGTCAGAAAAGGAATTAATTCCATTTCTTCAAAAAATACACCTCAGACCTTTTCATTTATTTTATTTAAAGTCTTCAGTATACAGGGCTCTTGCTCACCTTTTTCTGTAGGAGCACACATGGTTCTGAATGAGAAAAACAATAGAAACACAAAGAAATTAAGCAGTACATTGTAAAATGTTTAATACAGAGTTTATTAACAGTTTTCTGTGTGTGTGTGTGTGTGTGTGTACTCAGTCCTTGTCAGTTGCTATTGTATGTCGGCTGCGTGGCATGCTCACAGGTCAGGCAGTGGTCCATGGAGGAGTGGGATCTAGCTCCTTATTTCAGTTCAGTACTTGTTAGCTCCTCTGGTCTTTTCGCTCCAATAAAAACTAATGAACTTAATTTTTGGCTATGACGGTATTTATAATGAAAACAAATAGCCTTTTTTATAAGCAAACAAATGTAATGTAATTGTTGACCAAATAAATTAAAATATAAGTGAACTCTAGCGACAGCTCTTAAATTGCCATAACCTCTTGTAGGCAACAAGAGAAAATCATGTCAGCTCTTCAACATGTTGTTGTTGGCTGTTGAAATGTGTTGAAGTGTTAATGAACAGAATCATCTGTTTTTTGCAGTTTGTTTGATTAGTTTCTTTCTCTTCAGGCTGAGTTGGTTTCCAAGGTGGAGAAGATGCGTCAGAGCATCCTGGAAGGTCTCAACCTCACTCGACCACTTCATCCCCCTCCATTTCCACTACCGCCACCACCACTTCCAGCTCCTCACGGGATGCCCTTCTACCCTGCCACTGGCTCCTTCTACCCCCCACCTCCTATGATGCCTCCTCAGGCAAGAGGCAGAGGGATGCCTGGTGAGTCCAGTCACTAGTGCTTACAAGTCATTTAGTTCTTATATGGTCTTTGAAATTGCTTACCTTAAAGTAATCTAATACATTTGCCATTCTTCTGCTTTGGAATTTTGAGCTTGTGACATCTGGCCTGACACCAAACCCAAGCAAATTCCTTGTGAAAGACTGAGAGATAGTGTATTTGTGCTTTATTTTTGAGCAGGTACCTATATTTGAACTAAACCACTTCCAGCATACCCTAGAACAATACTGTGCTTGCACAGATTGACAGCTTTTTTCTTCTGCCCCTATGAGGACTTCAAGGGATCTCATCACAGGGTGGGAAGCTGGAGATAGCTGGCACTGTGGTGGGTCAGTGGGCCGGAGCTCGACGCAGCCGAGGAAGAGGAGGCTTCCCTGTCCAAGTGGTGTCTGTTGGTGGACCAAGTAGAGGGTAAGTGCAGATTTTATGATTTATTTGTTTTTTTTATTTTCTGTATTTTCACACCATAGGAACTTGTTTGTGTCTTCTGTAGTCGTCCCAGAGGTGTGATTTCCACGCCTGTCATTAGGACGTTTGGTCGAGGAGGCAAGTACCATGTTCGGGCATTCAAGAGTCCAGGAGTGTACGTGGTAAGTCAGTGAGGAGACACTCTTTGTATGGCATTCATGATACAGTAATAATAATTAGTGTATACAGTTAGTTACACACAGACTGGGAGTTTAATGATCTCCATGCCTTCATGTCATTAAATCCACAAATATGTATCTTCCACATTTGAATGTTTTGAGACAAAAATCAGGGAAACAGACACAGACACAGGGACGGCTCTTCTGAACCTCTGTTCGTAACTTTGGCATTGGAATTCTAAATCAGCATCGCATCCGATCTGCTGATGCTGGGGAGCTCTCTGAGGGAGAGTCCAGGGCAGACTGGAGCTTCTGGAGAAATAAAAACCAGAGTCACATCGCATTCTGCTGTGAATTGGAACTGTTTAGAAATGAGAGAAGAGTGTATTATTTCTTTTTCAAACTTTTGTGATCAAGAAGTGGATTTATTGTCACTTGACCCATTGCAGCAGCCAGCTGCTAAGTTCTGCCTCTGCTGTATTGATTTAGTCTCTCTTAGCTGACTGCTTACTAAAAGTCAACGTTTGCTCATTTGGGTTTTGGTGCTGTGCTGAACGTCTCTGACTCCAGCTCGGGTTACTGTCAATGAGGGCTGTGGTGCTATTTTTATTAGAACCAGAGTGCACAGGTACAGTTAACATGGGGCTCCTTCTGAAGGTTGTGTCGTTCTATAAATTCAATCAAATTATGAACACTGTGTGAAGGACTGATCTGCTCAAAATAGGTAAATATCAGTGCTGCTTTTAATTTGAAAAAACTCATTTAACACAAACAAATGGTTGTCACCCTCCATGCTAGTTAGCTAGCTTGCATTAGTAGAAGCCAAGAAGGAAGCAATCTATGAATCATGTGGCTACTCAACCCTATCCCCAGGTGGACGTCTGCCTGGTGCCAACAAACAAGGGGAAACACTGTTAAATCAGAAGACATACCTGCTGGGCCACTATAAGACAGATATGAATTTCTCCAAAACTGGAAAAACAACCCATTTTCAACCTTTTGGAAATGCGAAATAATCATATTATTTTTTTTGTTAAGCTTCACCATACAGTCTATGTACTTAGCAAAGATCAAAATACAGCTGTTGCTCTTTTCACCGTTTAATTACAGAGCAACAACAGAATGCACGATCATTGTTAAAGCTTTCAACATGTGATGAGTGGGGACTAAACAGCCGCTCAGCAGGTCTTTGTGCTGTTTAAAACCCTTTAATTTTACTGCTAATTAGCTTCTAAATTGCTCTCCAGTCTTTGTGTTTGTTACCAGGACTTTCAGCCCACATCTGTATTTTCTCCATGTTACATATTATTAAAAAAAAAAAATACCCTCTCCAGTCACTGCTGCAGTGTAGCAGTCTTTGGCATCAGTGTAAAATCCTTTTTGTCTGTCTTTCTGTACCAGAGTAAGCCTGCTCATAAGCCTGCTCATACATGTGGACACGATGCAGGGAAGGAGAGAAAGAAGGCCAAGCCAGAGGAGAGGAAATCCTGCCCGTCACTGTGTGACGGCTCAACCACAGAAAACGGCGTAGACAAAGAGTCAGACCAGCTGAATGGAGAAAAAGAGGAATGCAGAGCCCTCATCAAACCTGAAAGTGCCTTAAGTAGTGACTCTAAGATGTGCAATTCTAGTCCTCACGTAAATGCACTAACTGTGGACAGCAGCTGCCTTAGAGATGAAGGTCTGGAGGCTGCTGTCTTAAAAAAAGAAGAGTAAGCCTATTTTTCTAGAGAGGGTGAAGGATGAAAGGTGGAACAGGGTTAGGATATCAGGAAATTCAGAAAGCCTACAGTCGATGTACATTTTACCTGTCAGAAAAAGTCAGCTGAACTTCGGATCCCTCTCAGTAAACACACGAGATGTATGACACACTGCTTGTTAAAGGTGGCGTTCACTCTCTCTCATCACCACGATTTCTTCATGCTTATGAGAACCATGCTTTTTCTTTTCATTAGAGTATTAAGGCTTCAAGTAGCTCTGATTTTGAAGTATTTTAGTTTTATAGGGTGATACTCTTCCAGTACTTGGCACCATATGTTTGCCATAGTAAGGTTAACAATTTTGTGTTTTCATGGTAACCACTTAATGAAAACCAAGCATATAAGGAGAAAGCAAATTGCAACCTGTCTACCTTGGTCACTCTGGGTTTGGTTCGTATTTAAGTAATTGTGTCCATTAGTTCCGATGAGCTCCATATAATTTCAGTCATCTAGCTGTAAGAACCATTTCAAGAAATTACTCTAAAATTCAGACTCAAAGGATGTTGCCAAAATCTGATTCTCAACTTGGTTTCTTGAATCAATTGTAGAGCTGTAGTATTACTGCTTCAACAGAAAACCCTTTGCATGGCTCACAGTTTAACAGGTGTGTAGTTATTATGCATGTTGTCCTTTTCTTCCATCTTTACAAGTACTGTGCCCATTTGCAATTCATCAAATGGCTAATATCAGTGATAGCCCATAAGAGGTGTTAACTGTTAGTAACAGATTTGTTCTGACCTTGATTTGTTTGTGATACTGACCTGTGTTGCATTTAATTAAAAACACAAGAAGTTATCCAGCCACTTTGAAATAGTGTATTCACACTATATTGTTCTCTCTTGCTGTTTTCTGCATTACTCAAATACCTGAAAAATTCCCATAAAGAGCTTTGATTATTACCTCCCCTTTTGTAGCTAAGAGCAATGTGCTTGGCTTTCAAATTAAGACTTTAGCCGTGTCAGCCAGTAATCAGTTTTGAGATTTACTTTAGTGTCACTTCTACAGTTGTACTACTTCTGCACCAGAACCATTATTTAACATTTCAGCTTCATTCTCCTGAATTCTCCTTCTCATCTTTCATTAGTGATCAGAGAAACAGTGTATTCCCTCAGTCCTCCTGCAAGAGCTAAATAGGTTACCTTCTATGTGAGTTGATCAGTTTCTTCCTAACTCATGGATTGTAAAAGTAGGAACTGCTGTTGGGTTGGATTGAATGTTGATGGAATGTGGTGTGGTGTACTTGAAGGCAACTTAGCGACAGTGCTTAATAAAACTATATTCTTTTAGTAGAAGTTGTTGTTTGTTTATTTATCCCTCAGTGTACCATAACATCAGGCAGTCATTTATATTTCACTTTTTCGTGCTCACTTACTGACTTTCTGCACATTCAAATCTCTAAATTTATTTTCAAAAGCAATAGAGTGAACAATTGAACTCTGCATTAAAATGAGCAAAGTTACAAAAAGTTATTTTTTCATGGAAATGTAAAGTATATGTTAAGCTGATCCTCTAATACTAAAATTAAAACAAAGCAAAATAATAAACAATAAACAGCATGACCTAGTTAAAATTATAATTTTGTAAAAACTATATTAGTCAGATCAGACTTTTGACAGCATAGCACACAGTCTTCATTGGCTAATGTGTGATACAGTTAAAATACTCTTAAAACTTGTAAGTCGACCTCGAATAGAACAAGGACAAGAATGAACTTTTAATGACTGATGTACATCCGTACCACACTGAATTTTAAGCTTGTACCTTTTACATTTAGCTCAATAAATGACCTTTTATTAAGGTAAGAGTAGTCTCCATAAAGCTAATGCCATTTTTTGATTAAGGTATAGAATGCTAATCACAGTAGTGAAAGTGGGCTTCTTCTACGCTTCGTAAAAATTCATATAAAATCAAAATAATGACAGTTTGTTTCTGGTGTTTGTTTCTCTTTACAGTCTCATGAGTAGCTGTAGCGGTCCTGTATTTGGTTAAGTGAACTGTTGGCTCGGAGTGGCTTGAACATGATACAAAAAAGTTTACTATATTTAATTGTAGGGTAACCCAGAAATGTGTAATAGTTAAAAAAAACTGTATTTACTATAATGTTGTATTTGACAAAAGGACCAGAAAAAGTAATATTATATTGTGCATGAAAGATATAACCAGATATAATAATAATAATAAAACCTCTTATTTATTTATTTAAACTTTTAAAACGTGTTTTTTTCCCCCATTGTTTTTGGTAATCAGGTCTATTAGGTAATTATTTAATGTTTTTAGTTTAAGAATATATTGGCACTTTATCGGCACATTTATATTCAAGTAACAAAATCGTATGAAACAAAACAGAAAGATATTTGTCTTTTTTTCTCAGCTCCGTAAATTGTGGCTTCTGCATTAAAAAAAAACCAACATTGAAAAGAAATCCTGACTTGGCTTCAGTATTGACTGATCCGGACATTCATTCATCTGATTTGAGCTCCGCTGATTTAAACCAGCTCCCTGACGTAACTTTCACATTTATTTATTTATTTATTTCGCAACGACATCGAGGCTATATTTTCTTCTGGCTCTGGCCGCCTCGGTGCTGTACAGTCACCAGGGGGCATGCACATAGTAATAATAATAATAATGCATTTCAGGAAAGCCAGTTACGACAAGCCGCCACCGCTTCCACCACACGGCCGTGGTGTGATGGAGATGTGCGTTTAGGTTCATGTGTCCGGCGGGTCTGCCCCTGGCTTTTTTTCTGGGGAAGATCATATTGGATCATATTGTTTGCAGGACGTTGTTCCTCCTGCAGCCCCCCCAGTCTATCCCGACGTAGTTGTGAATTGAACATGGCGACTGTACCAGTATATTGCATCTGCAGATTACCTTACGACGTGACCCAGTTTATGATCGAGTGCGATGCTTGCAAGGACTGGTTCCACGGCAGGTAAGGCCAGATTGTTCACCGTGGTGCTTTTTTGGCGGTTTGCATTTGCGGAAAACAAACAAAAATGGCGAGGTCTCGGTGCGTTTGACAGCTTTGTGGCTCTCAGTCGCCCGTCTACATCTGAAGAGAGGCCGCTTGGAGAAGAAGAAGAAGGCGGAGTTAAATATAGCCGATCGGGGTTGTGACAATTTTTCGCGAATAACGCTAAACAGATTCCCCTTATGAAAAGTTACGGTGGTTTTTCGAGTGGTTTCGGTGTGGGCTCAGTCTATTAATTGCACTCAATGGCTATTTAACATCCCCGCATAGCCCCAGACGGAACCGTCCCCGTTGCAATGAGCGGGCGGCTGAGGCAGCGGGGGAAGCCTCGGCAGACTCGCCGCTCATTTCTCTCACATTGGCCCTCTTCTTGGCCGCTCTGGGGCTTATATTTTGCTTATATTGTCTGTAAATGTTGTCACATTACACCCGTTCTTCTGCCTTCCGCTGGCTGTTTTTACAGAGCACGGCTGAAAATCACGACCCGAGTCTGGGCTCAGCGCCGTACAGCCTTCCTGCCAGGCAGCAGCTATGGCTGACAATAGCCCGTATTGGATGCCCTTAAGCTTTAGCGGGGGAACAGAAAAACATTGTCAACATCCACTGTGCTGGTTTGTCAGTACTTTCAGCCATAGCTCTCTGCTTTTTCGTTTCTCTGCGACTGAACGGAGACGGATCGTCCAGCGCAGCTCATCACTTTCCCCGCCGTGCATAAGCTGCAACGATCTCGGCCAAATCCCTGTTATAATCATGTTATATTTCACTCCTGTTGTGGTAGTTGTTGCCGCACTGCTCTGTCCCTGCGCCCGTCTTTGTGTTGGCATGTTTCGTGCTGTTCGGCTGCACTCTGGATGTCTTTTTGGGAATAGGTCATTTGTTAATCGTGTTTCGTTTGGTGAACAAGCCCTTCAGAGAGCAATGAACAGTATTTACGCGCCTGAACGTTAACCCTTTAATGCTCCCCTGGCTGCCTGCGCCGTGTGGAGCCTTATCACATTATGAAGTGGTGAAATAAATGCGAGGGATAAATCAGGATCTCCGGTAACGCATCAACATAAGTCGAGCAACCGTTACAATTAAATAAAACAAAATCGTTTTTCTTTAAAAAAAAGCATGAAAAAGACGATATGGCCCAGGTTTTTATTTTAATGAGAGCACAGCGTACATCAGTTTGTCTTTTCTATACAGATATGTGTGTACGAGTATAATTGTAACTCCGTTTTAATAAATCCCAGGAAACATTCTAAAAGTGACAGCTGAAACTGATAAATACTACAAATAACTGGTAAAAACAGCAATATAATAGCTATGTAAATATAGAATGATAGTAGCACTCATGTTTATGTCCTGCATTGTATAATTCTAACTGTAGTGCTTAGTTCAGAGATGGTCACTGTAGAGGATGTTATGGATGTCACAGTGTCAACAGATGATGGCAATATGAGCAAACTGAAAAACAGTGAACCAATAATATAGTTCAATAATTATATTATTGAACTATAAAAAGTACCATGTGTACTGGTTCTGTGGTGTTACAATATGATTAACATGATGAGTAGATAAAGGAATATGTAATAACACCAGTAACAGCACAAGTAGGTGGTAATGAGCATGCAGAATTTATGTTAAATCAATGAAAGGAATAGGAAAAAAACCAGTGCTGTAGAAAAGATTCTTATGTACTGTCATGTCCAAAAAGTAATCAAGTATCAGTTACTCTTTGTATCCCGTACTGGTCAGAGGTGTGGTAACTTCACAAAGACACACAGCCATGAGAAACTGCTCCACTGAAACTGTAAAATGACATTTTTTAAAAATCGTCTGAACTGTCTAACTGACATTGAAGAGTCATCTTTGTTTGGTCCATATTTGAGTCACCACATTGCTCAGGAGAGTGTTTTCAGATGCTGCCTGCAGTTATTGTACCCAGCTGTTGTTGATCAGGAAATAGTTTGAACACTAACTGCTCCTTATACCACAATATCTTGTTTCTACTGTACATTTTTAAAATATCCCATGTTAAATTAACAATGCAACTTACACATATATCAGCTCTGGATTTCTGAAGCTGCGCTAGTCAAAATTTTTATGTAAGCACTGTATTGCATACAGTGAATGTACAAATGAATGTGTGACAAGTAAAAGGAGACACTTGTAATAACAAACCCGCTGAGGGTTAAAGCCCAGCTCTGCAACTCCACTGAGCTTTTTACCAACTTCACGCTCGTCATTTTTATTTGATTGCTGGCAATTTACTGCAGGGTCCAGTTACACCATTCTCATCAAATTTTTTTACAAAGGCAGCAAGCAGCTGTTTTTAGCACATAAGTCAATTTCTTCAAAGCTACCAGTTATAATTTTAGCACATAAGTCAAATAACTTGCATTTAAAGGGACAACCACAGCATAAAGTGAGGGAATATTCCACAGATCAACCAACCGAGTCATATTATTGGCCAATATTAGCTAACAATAGATATTTAAATATGTGCATGTATGGCTGCTAACAAGATGCAAAACAGCTGTGTGTTGTGTGTTGTGTACGGAAATAGCGAGGATCTGTATTCGGTAATTTAGAAATGTTGCCGTTGTAACACAGTTACGTTGTATTATGGTTACAAAGTTTGTTCCAATACGAAACCTTATCTGTATTGGAATTGTAACACTTAGAAGGCTTATTGGACAAAGATCCTCACTAAAATCATTCTATTCACTTTCTGTTTTGTGAGGTAGCAATACGTAACTCTCTAATTAACACCAAAAGTTTTTGGAAATCATACCTTAGGCCAGGTTAAATGTCAGTGCATTACTTACCTCTTTGCAGTGACTACTTGTTCTGTCATACACAGTGCCTTTCTCACTGTCTTTGTCAGAGGGGTCTGTTTTGGCCTTGTCGCCTCTGTGTGCTGGTATAGCTGATGCACTCACTTGGGATCCCATTAACTGCTTTGTGTTTTGAGTAGTTTTTCGTGTTGCCATCTGACATGCAAACCTTATCTTTGCAGACTTTGCAAAGAACTGTTGTGTGCCAAGGTTGTGCCGATGCAACGATGGCTGACAGCCATCGACCCCTTGAGGCCTGAACATCGTCACATCGTGATTTAAAAAGCGCCCCTCCCCTCCCCTCCTCTCCCCTCCCCTCTCCGCCAGATGTGGGTAGAGGTCCCATTTGGAATTAAATCTTGCTCCTGAAAGATGCCTTTGTTCTACGTATAAGAAATCATTGTGCTTTTGCAGCTAAACATTAAATTGTTATGAAATCTACTTTGTTTGTTAAGTAAATCAGAGGCGAGTCTTATTTGTACCATTAAAACTTAGAACTCTATCTAGGTACAACATCCACTCTCCAGTATAAAAACAGATGAGTTATGCTATTCATTTTGTCATTCAGATTTATTATTTTGTGTGAGAGTAGCACAAAGGGATTACTAGCCTTCTGTCACTGAGCTGAAAAAAAAATTATAGCACAAATGAACCTTGTATTTCATTGTAACCATTTTTTTTCAAGACTAGTGCCTGGCTGAATGTCAGCTGCCTCGAATAATTAATTATTATTATTTTATTAGGGGAAGTAGGTTAAGAATAATTATTCTTAAGTTTCCCGCATTCGATCTTGTAAACAGTGTCACAGCTCATGTCAGTCAGTTTATCTGTCTTTTTTGCCCCCCTCATCGCATAAGAACTACGATGTAATCACCCATCATGTTGTTTCACTGTGGACATAATGGACAATTTGGTATGCATCGTCCAAACCTAATGTGCAAAGCAGTTTTATATTGTAAAACCTATCCAAATAGTTTTAGTGACTCAATTATATGGCAGGAAGGGTTTGCATGTTGCACAACAGTGCTAAAGCTAAAAAGGGTACCTTGTCAACCTGCATAAGACACCAAAGGGAAAAAATATGTCTATATTTAATGATGAAGAACCTGAGTGTCTTGGAGCCTCAGTTAGTTTTTGTGGTCATTTGCACCCTGATGGTGAATGGCTTCCAGTTGTTGGCTAAGCAAGGCTAAACACACCTCAAAACATAACTTTGTTCAGAGCACAGTGATGAAGATCTTGTAATCTTTCTCTGGGGAAGAGCTTTTTTCCATTATTTTGCACTATTTCTGTAATGTCTATAACAATATCTATGACTACAAAATACAATGGTGACATATTGTAGTGTTAGGGACTGTCAGTGGCACTAAGCCCGCAACTTTGTAAATAACCCTTGTATGCTACCGTTTTTTTTTCTTTCAGTTCATCAGGCCATGACTGGATGTGTTGTCCATGTGAAATAATGTGCCATTGCTGGATCTTAACAATTTCTTTTTATAAGTCATTATAATATGTGTATGCCATTAAAATTGTTTGGCACGGTGCCTTGTTATTTGGTACAACAAAGCCACAAAGATACTGCACATTGCTCTAAACATACATCTGAACACAATAGTGTGGCTCTCAAAGTACGAAAACCATTGCACTAGTAAGGCAGTCAGGTTACTGCAATAATAATGCAGTCTGGTTATTAATATCATCACTTATTTAAACCACACAAGTGTAAATCTAGTGTGACCACACAGTGTTCATATTACTGCACTTGCACTGATACCAGTACATATTGTAGCTTGATATTACAACTATATTATGACTGAAGTAATTATCTGGTAGCTTTGAAGAAATTGACAAATTGATGGCAAGCAATTGCTTGATGATTACCCAATTATCATTACAACATAGCAAATACTTACTGCCTCCTATTTGTTCAGTTCACTTACACTGTCACACACAGGACTTTTCACAGACCATAGTCAGCTTCACATTAATGCGTCTTTTTTAAATGGCTGTAATTCCAGTCCAGATAACCAGTCCCAGGAGTGAAAGCAGGTCTTACTACTTCCTTTCAGCTTTGTCTTGTGTAAATATCCTGCCTACCCTATGGCAATTTGCTGACACCTTAGCCTATTTTACAATGTCTGATCTGTTGTGTCGAGGGCAGTCCCAAATGCATTTCACTGTAAAATTTACAAAAGCACCTGTGCATGCTCTCATTAGAGGCAGGGGCATTTACCCAATGCAGTTTTGCAAAACTAATCAGTTATTTCTTGCATTGAAGGCATTACTCCTCTAATGTGAGTCATCCTGTTTGAAAATGCTTCCAATGAACCAATCTGCTCTCCAAGCTTGTTCAAGCATATTTTGTAGTGCTGTATCGTCTATGTGAGAATGGATTCATTACTGCCCCTCATGGCTGATAGAGGAACACTGGCTGTAACCATGTTTGGCTGTGGTCATTGCTTTGTACCACAGTTGCAGTGGGTGTTTCCCCATGTTGGCCACAGGGGGAAGCCCATTCTGACCACAGCTGGTGCTGGGCTGTTAGTGTACTGTAAGCATATCACAGCTTTGCCCAAACAGCACATGGGCTGTAATATCAAAAAAAAAATATATATATATAGGTGAGCTAAGAGAGGCCAAAGGGACAGACATGGTGTCATCTGTTGAGATTTGATCATCAGAGATTGTCAAATAGTGTTGAGATACTAAGAACAAAAATAACCCAGGTCAACCCTTCCTGCAACTGATTCACAATAAAAGCCTTGTGGTGGTTCACTGGAGAAAGGAACCCCAGGAAGTGCTGAGTGTGCAATAACAGGATATTGAGACTTCAATACAGCTCTGATAGCACAGAATAGAGGAGCTGGTCACCATATACAGGGTGAATTTTGGAAGAGGAAAGGGAGAAATTCAACCATCATGCACTGCTCACTACAGTACAGGAGCCACCGAACTACTGAAACCTGGAACTTCACAGTTAATCACATTTTAACTGCAAAGATGGTTTTAGCTTCCCACAATTTTTAAACATTTGGAGTCATGCAGCTGTGTGTGTGTGCCCTGCATCAGCAGATCAGAGTAGAAGAGTCACAGTTAGAGAGCAGGCATTTAAAGCGAAAATCAAGTGTCAAATGGAGCAGGAAGCAAAAAGCTTATCCATCAAAACGGGTCATCATCTCTTGCATAGAAGCACCTGAGATTTAGGACAAATGAGTTAAAACAAGAACAAATTAAACTTAAAGACTGCAGTCTCATGACTTGAGTCTGTACTAAAAGCAACACACGTTGGTGCCCACAACCTTAAAATTGAAGAAAATGCTGCACATTTAATGCATGAAGGTCATAAAAGAGCTCTTTTGGGGCCTAACGTGACCTGACTAAATCCATGTCTATGTCAAGCATCAGTTCAAGCATCCTCAACAGCAGCACTGTAGGGTGGTAAAGTGAAATTACTGCTTTTTTTAAAAGTTTTGGTACAATTTTATTTATATTTTGCTTTTTGGAGAGTGAATAAAAACAAGTCTTATTTTAATGCATTAATTTGCACATTAGCAGGAATGTAGGACGACACTGGAGTGAGAGCAGTGCTTCATTTAAATGTGAAAATGTAAAAGTGAGGTAAAAAGTTAATAATTGTGATAAATAACTGTGATCTCTGTATAAATAATTGTTATTATTAATGCCACAGTGGTAACAGTGCTATTATCAACACACAATGTACATCAGTCTGCATAAATGTCTGACTTTACTTTCTCAACTTGCTTTTTGTTAAATCCTTCTTCCATCACTCAAGACTTAGCAATGCTTTTCAGTTGCCACTTGATTTTCAAAAGTAAACTGTCTCTAAACTGTTTCTAGAGACAGGCCAAGACAGAAAATTAAAAATTAAAAGTAGTTGAGGATTCATCGTGCTGCATTGCAATGTTAAGTGTTGTTTACAGCTTTCACAAATTCTCACTGAAAAATGACAAAGGCCCTTTGACATATGGTCTTCTTTTTCTCCCTGAGGTTACTTTTATATAAATATATGTGTGTGTGTGTGTGTGTGTGTGTGTGTGTGTTTGTATATGTATGTATAACTTCTGTGTTTTAAAAAGGAGAAGGAGGCACTGGAAAAAATGCTTGTGACAGAGAGGTCAGGGAAAACCCTGATTTATATAAATTTGCATTGTATTTTGGCAGTTTCCTAAACATTTGTGTTTTACTGTTTTTTTGTTTTTATTATTTGATGCTACATAAAAACTTAGCTTGACACAAAGACATTCTCAGAGTTTTACTAAAAAGACTGAAAGCAAAGTAACTGGCCCTAATAGTCTCATCTTTGCTCTGTCAAACTCATCATAAGTCAACAAGACACACATGATAAATCAAAAGCTGTCAACTGTTTATTTTGTTAAATGTTTTCTCTGTCTGCGCGCAGCATGTGGGAGGAGGAGAGAGATGGCGCTGTTATATTTGTGCACTGCATCTGAGCGAGTCACTTTTTAGAAGTGAAGTGTAAGTTGACAACACTGTGGGTCTGATTATCTCTTGGTTCAGTGTGCAGAGAGGAGGAGCTATTTACAGACGGCTCAGCTGTGTTCATGAGAGGGATGAAAGATACTGTTGGAGGAAATGAATTTACTGTGTCAGCTTTTGAGCCGTGTGTATGAGTCACAACACATTGTTTAATTTGATCCCTATAAGTTAGTATTAAGGATTAGCAATTCAAGCCAAAATACTAGTAAGTAGTCACTAGGAATCATTCAGCATTATTCAAAAGTCACTGACCCCACTCTCACACACACAAACACATGCATGCACTTACACTTTGAACATGGGCATTATTGAGGGCTGTTGTAGTCCCACACAGAACATTTTGTCTCTGCATGTCTCTCCTGTTTGTGAACTGGCATCCAGCCGTCCTCACTGAGCTGTACCAACTGCTAAACTGCTGCACTTATTCAGAAAAAAGACATGCCAAACATGTTATACAAGTGCCTGGTAATAACACGATGATTTCATTGACTATTCAGATATACTACTACATAGTATCAAGTTAAAATCAGGGGGAAAATATATTTTATATATTTCATGACCCTAGTGAGTATATCAGCACATCAAGTAACTCATCATTCTGCTGTGAGAATATTACTTGAAAGACATAAATGGTGTAGTGTTTGTGAAATGTTTGTGGCTGAACGATGGGTAAATAAGTTTTTACTGTCAGCAAGTCTCATGCTAAAATTTATTAGCTGGATCACTGACAACTTACGGCCTTTAAATCATCTTGGGGTTTATCAAACAAGGACAGGAACAATACCTGCTGTGAAGACATTGGTACACTTGTATGTTTGTAAGACTTTTTTTCCTTTTTAAACCTTTGCTTATTGTGTTTCAGTGTTTCCTTTATGCTCTGTCTTTTATTCAAGCCTTCATCTGAAATAAACATTTCTAAAGATAAATGAAGGAATAACAAAATACTCAAATGTGAAAGTTGGATCTTCTCATTGGGCACTGATATAAGATATAGAACAGTTTAAGGAAGAGCTTGGTCTCACCTAGCTGCATGTGTTTAACTTTTTCATATTTGTTTAATATTATATAGTTTGCTCTTCATTTGTAAAATATGCCGCTCTGCTGCCAGTAGACTTTTGCATATTTGCGATTTGGTCACATGCCTCAAACACTGAGCGTGCTCATGTCTAGATTGTAGATGAGGGGCAGTAATGAATCCATTCTCACTACAAAAAACCTGGTTTCATTTTTTGAGTTAAACCCGAAGATTTTGAGATGGATGGATCCTCAGACCGAGGGCCCTACTTGGACCTCGTTTAGAGGATCGTTCCGTCTACGAAGGTCTGCAGTATTTCAATCCAAATAAAACTCTCATTTTCAGTGTAGCCTATGACCAAACTTTTCTCTCAGTGTACTAGCAAACTCATTTTTCTACTTCACTGCAGTTTGCAGCTCACTTCTATCAACTACTAGTAAAAAGGTAGATACTTCAGGTCCGCAAATCACACCCAATGCATGTAAGAGGACACTGGACTCAAAATCTTAACCAAAAAATGATGTAGATTGTTAACACAACTATTACAGCTTATCTACATTGATTTATAATGATATGTTGGCAGAAAAAAAATCTCTCTACCTTTCCTTAATCTAATTCCTGTTTTTCAAAAGCACTCCTGAATCTGTCTTGACTTGAAGTCCAAAATGCCTGACTGTCAGTGGATTAGCTCAAGGCTTTTATCACTGACTGCTCTGTGATTTGGCTCAGCTACTGCATTAAAAAAAGTGTTAATGGTCACAGTCTAGTGGTATCAAGGAAAGAAGCTCTGCTTTTATTTGCTGAGGTTTTGAGATCTCTGTCTGAGATTTCTCCTGTCTTACAGTACAGTAGAGGTAAATGGAATGTTATTACTTGTAAAACTTTGGCTGTGAAAGTTTACATTTGAAAATCCAAATATAAAATGTCTTTACAGAGACACAGTCAGACCAGTTATTCTTTAAACTTCAAGTTACGACTTAGTAGAAACAATTGAAATGACATAACATGTTCTATTGGCCCTGTTGGACATCACAGTTCATGGCCCCAGCAAGTAAAAAAAGCTGAGTATTGTGCATATTGACTGTTATATATTTATATTTTAAATATTTTAAAACAACATCTCCTTACCTAGATTGCTCATTATGAAATCATGTACTATATAAATGATTCACATGCCTTATTAGCAGAAAATGCAAACCAACTTTCAGAATGTCACAGTGAGAGTCTGAAGCAGAGGTGGGCAATTACTTTTCCTGTCAGAGCCTCATGAGAAACCCAGTCTGCTGCCAGGAGCAAAACAATTTTGTCATGCTGTAACCTTTAATTTAAACACCAGATTAAGTCATAGAAAACATAATTTGCACTTATTCTTCAGTGTGTAATGTATCAAAAATCACTCCAAACATCATCTTATTAAGAAAGATTACATGCAGGAGTCTTTGAACTTAATTTACAGGATTGAAACTAATCTTCAGTAAACAAAAGATCATTAAGCATGTGAGACAAAAAAATATGCTCTGCAGGTCTAATAAATGCAGGTTAAAAAATAAAACCAAAGAAACCTGGTTAAAAAGAATTCCAAAATCTAAAAATCTTAAAAAATCTAGATGGCTTCACAACACAACGTTTGATTCATGTAGCATATTCAGACATGTTGAGCACTTCTGCTTTCATGGTCAGAAACTATTCTTGTTTGTATCTTTGAAAAGAACCGTTACCTTTGTTGCATGTAGTTTTGTAAAAAAGGCCTTGCTAAATTTGTAGCTTAGCTAGCCACGTGTCCTCACCATCTCGCCTCCATTGTCTACATTTCACTATTTTTTTTTTTTATTAGCAACAAAGTTTGCTAATAAACAAGTATTTAATAATAAAAGCCCATTGTGGTAGTTTTTTTCATTTTTAAAAAAATATTGAATAAGTCAAATAGATTGGTTTGTCTCTGACCAGGCAAGGCAAAACCAAACTATTTGACTTATAAAGATGATTTATTTATTCATTATTACAATACTCAAACAGCAGTGCATACTGAAGGGACTGGAGCCTTGTATAACTTTACAGCTCTAATGGTGGATTCACAAGAAATGTACAGTATAGTGTATTTTAAAGGCAAAGCAAAAAATGCACAGTAAACCTTTATTATGACATTGTGCAGGGGATATTGTCCTCCAGAGCAGGTAACTGTTTCCCATGATTAAAAGTTAGCTGTAGATGACCTACTGAAGCTGAAGATTCTTCTGAGATATATACCACACAGCTATATACAGTGCATTAAGGTGCTGTGTGTGATGCAGTGATAGATGGTCATCAGCAGCTGTTAAGGCAGACCAGCCTCCTCAGCATCCTTAAGAAAAACAACCATTGCTGTGCTTCCTGGCAGGGTGATAGTGGACCATATAAGGTCCTCTGAGATGTGAATAACCAGGAACTTGAAGGTGGGCACAATCCACTCCATCTCCAGTAATGCAGACTGAGGTGTACTCATTATTTAATGATCTCCTGAAGTCGATGATTAGCTCCTTATTGTGTGTGATATTGAGGTACAGGTTATAGTCAGAGCAGCAGCTTACCGGGTTCAGAACCTCAGCTACCTCATCTCATCTTTATAAGCTGATTGATCATTTTGGAACACATAATCACTGTAATCTCATCTTCAAAATTAATGATGAGTCTAACAGCCAAATGCAGGAACATATCATGGTGACCTCTTTGAGCTTCAGTGTTAGCTCACCCAACAAGAGTGTGCCAAAATGACAAGAGCTGCCCAAAATCTCACTGCAAAAATGTACCTGTTTATCTAACCCTATAACCCTTGAGGCTATGTATAGATTTAATTTTTCTCAATTTTGTGTTTAAAAAGAATAATTTTGACTGGTTATTTCCTGATGCAGAGGGCACTGGGTCTTTATATGAGACAGGCTTTAATTAGATTCAGTGTAATTGGTTATCTTTCTGTACAAAGCCTTGTTGTGACTCATTTTTACATATAAGTCCTTGCAAACACTCTCTCAGTTATTTGTTTGAACACCTTGCAGGTCTGATTAGCTCACAACTTTGTTGTCAAAGGTTCAGCCACTTGTATTCAATAAGTCCCCCATCTTCAAACATAGCCACTTTGATCCTGGTGGCTGAGACATTTACACATATAGATTGACCGGAAGACATGGTCACTACTTTCATTTTTCACTTTGGAAAACACTCAGAGCTACAAAAGATGACAAAACTGCCTTCACATATTGAGTAGTGCTAACATGCTCTGTTGGCTCAGAACACAGTAGCCCTTTGAGTGCAACAACAACCAGGATGTTGTGGTGGACAGAGGTCTCTGCAAAGATTTGAACACAACAGTCTCTGATTTGTCACTGCTTGGCCAGCAAGAGTCCCATATTGTCTGTTTTATTTTCCTGTGAATGGTTGGTAGCCAAGAACAGTTCCAAGTTTAAGCTTGGCTTATGGCTCTTATCCAAACAGACAGGCTGGTCTCTGTGGTCAGAAGGTGCTGTGGGCAGTGATCATCTCAAAAATCTGCTGGTTGTAATCCAAACCCCACACTTGTTGTGACAAGTGCATTTATCTCATTTGTAGTGTGTGTTTCAGCTATGAGAAAAGAAGTTTAATGGAACTGTCAGACATTGGGCTCTATTTTTGTAGACCAGGCTCGGCGCACCTGCCCTGCCTGCGCTGCGCCAATGGGGTGTGCAATTTTCATGCAGGGTGCAGCCCGGCGCACGGCACGGCACACCCACGGCTCCGTCCCTCCCACCGGCACAAGTGGCACAAGAGGAGAGAAGGTGTGAGTGGGTTTAACACAGGTTTAACACAGCCGAGTGTAATCTTCACCAATCAAATGAACGCCT
>JAPZDZ010000012.1:26149864-26161688 GCA_029783805.1 Acanthurus tennentii | reverse complement strand
GGTTCCTGAGTGGAGCATGAGGTCATAATTCCACTCTGTAAGCTCCAATCTCAGCTTCTCTGTTCTGCTTGGTAGCTCGTGGGATACATGTGCACATGTAGAACCTTAAAGATGTCCCTTGGGAACTGGGAACATGATAGACTTTTTTTTTTTTTTTTTTTTACAATATTCTGACCTTTAGAGAGTCATTCATTAATTGAAAAAAGCAATGTTAAGGGAAAAAACACTTTTTGTAGATGCAGTTTTACAACTTTTCCCTTTACAATAATAATAATAATAATATAATAATAATATTATTAATAATAATAATAATAAGAAGAAGAAGATAAAGAACTTTACTTATATAATACTGTGAAAACAGAAGTTTACAAAGTACTTTGATAGACAAGGCAAACCAAAAAAAGTAGAAATATGTAAATAACATATCTGGTTTGATATCTGTGTTCTCATCATATACTTGTAAGTGTTCATCAGGTCACTATATGGTGTATTTTGATTTACAATTTTCTAGAAAATAATAACATAGATTATATGTTTTTTTTTCCAAGAAGTTTACATAAACAAATGCTACTCAGTGATTTGCTACATTGTCTGCAATGGTCTCACACACTCAGTTTTAAGTGCCACCACATTATAAATGGTGTGTGATCTCACATAGTAGACAAAATGATGCCATCTTTTAGTTTCATATTGCCAACTCCTAATGTTCCGTGTCCCATGTGGGCACTTTGTCAATTTATCAATCAATCAAAAAACACTGATAAAATTTTAGCTAAGGTAAATTATGTTCATGAAAAAGGGGTAAATTCTGATATAATACAACATATATAATATATAAAAAGGATGAAGAGAGGTGGATTGCCTCAACATAGTAAAATCTTATGATTTAGTCTCATTAAAGAAGCAGTGAATGATTATCTATATTAACAAATCTATATTATATTATCTATATAAACACTGGATGTTGTTTTTATTTTTTTTTCCTCAGGTTGGATCAATGCAATACTGACTCCAGTCGACTGCCTGGCCTTCTCTGGACACTTTGTTCACAACCTGAGTGTGGAGATGCAGATGAGGTTTGTTCACTTCATTTATTACACACTCCTACAGCCTGGATGCTGCCTTGCAGTTGTTGTGATCCGCCATGCCTCATGCAGACAGTCATGTTCTAATTTAAGGGGATTCAGTGTAACTTGAAGACTTTGCATATTGGACCTTGGCTGATTTGACACATTAGTTTCCAATGGGCCTCATTCACTTCTTGTTCCTAGCTCTAAATTCCAACAATCTGTGTACGAATTCTCCACATTTGGAAACATCTTGTGAATTGCATAGTTTGTTGCAATAAAGCTGTTGGTAATGTAAGATGATGTTGAGCTGAAACATCTTGGTTTCCTCTTTTAGAGCATATGAGATCGAGAAACGGCTAAAGGTCAAAACTCTTACCCCTTTCCCCAACTTTGAGACAGCGTGCTGGTATGTGGGACGTCATCTTCTCGAGCGATTCAAAGGTAAACTCTTAAATCAGTTTGATGTATTTAAAGATTTCATTTTTGCTCTAATGTGTGGTATGACGGAAGCCCTAAGCGGACATGTTTTTTTTTTTTTACAAGCCGTTTTCTCGTTTTAACGAAATAATAACTCGTTATCACGAGAAAACAAACTTTGTTTTCTCGTTTTTATGAGATAATAACTAGTTATCACGAGAAAATGAACTTTGTTTAACGAGATAACGAGTTATTAGTATGCTAATGTAAACTTATATCCTCATTTCACTTGCCAATTTTCCAGAAGAATGCATGAAAGCAGAGAAAACACAAACATTGTCAGAAATGCCTTTTTCCAAGCCTCACATTTACTGTCAGCTGACATGTCTGCTGCACAGATGAGGAGCTGGATGCTCTTATATTATTTCAGTCATTAAATCAGTGAATCGCTGAGTTCACAGATGATTAGCTTCAAAAGGTTTGGCCCAGCTAGAATCACTTGCTCCATTACAAGCCTGTGTTTAAACTCCCCTCAGCTGGCCTGGGCCAATTGTTTATGTTTCCACCATTTTCTCTGTGTGTATTGTGTGTGGTGCACACTACTTGTAACCCACAAGGCCTTGCCATTAATATACCATTATTCTTTTTAACTTCAAGGTCAGCCCTTTCAGTGCAGGAAAAAGACACACTCCACTGCTGCTGGTATTTTGCTGTGATGTTATTAATTATTTCCTGTTTTGGTTGTAAATCCACTTCAGTTGATGGAAGAAAATGGGACAATGCTTTTCTGCTGTTAAACTGAAATTAAAGAGGAAATTCACTTTATGATAAGTTTGCATAATTTCACATGAACCCAGACAGTAGTCATCACAGTTAAATATAGACTGGTGAGTCTTTGCCAAAAGTCAGAACTAAAATAGTCAAGTTAAGTATGTTATCAATTCATCAATGATAATATCTGAAGATCACTCACAGTAAGTAACTGACTTTGTCTTGGTTTATCAGAGAATCTATAACAGAGCCTTGTCGAGATTTATATATCTGTAGTTGAATATGTTGGCTAACAAATACACAATTTCAGTGCAGAAAAATATGTTTGGTAATGTAGAAATGCCATTTTAAAGTTTTTCCCTCAATTTATTTTATAACTGTAAAATGTCAAGTTCAATACAGATTTTAATTCAATTCTTAAACACACAATTCTTAAAAATTTGTAGAAAATTATCCTTATCAAATATGTAAATATAATAGATGTAAGTTAAAAAAAATTGGCAGATGCATTGTTGTTCATGTACATAGTTTTTCCAATATTTTTTAAATATAAATTGCATTTGCTTTACATTTTTGTGGATTTCTCAAATAAGTGCTTGGTGCAAATGCATGACAATAGGATATTTCTAAGCTTGAAATGACAGAGTACGCTGTTGCTTTGTAATGCAAGTAGCTTTGGACATGCAGTTCACTACTTCAGCTCATCAGGTCCAGATATGCTTGTAAAAAGCACTATTTACACAGTGCATCATAAAAACCAAGGACAAATAAATACAGAGAGCATAGATGGTCAGACTGATCTATTTCTTTTCCTGTGTTAAACAGCTATTGGTTTCAATGAATGATTATATGTTGGTACAAAAACGTAAAAGGAGACTCTAAACAAACTGTTATTGTGCGGTGGATCACACTGAAAACTAACATAGTCACTTTGTCATTGTGTTATAAGACCGTACAAGTGATGTTAAATGATGGCACCATTATCGCTCAGGAGATGCTGCAAGTTTGACGTGAACTTTGAAACCACTGATGTATATGCTCATTTCTATATTTCGCTCAGAGTCTAGGATCTATGGTATAGTATTCACTGGTATAGTAGCAGTGAATATTATGTAGTTTTTTAAATAAGTTCTTTTTCATGGAACAGATTTTGCAGAGAGTCAGCATGGGTGTAGCCACAGAATGAACACACAGTAGTTCCAGCTGACAGATGCTCAGTGTGAGTTAGCAGGGTGATGTTGATTGTGTACCTGGAGAACTTTAACGTGTCACTTGGCTGCTTCAGAGCTCTGGTTTATTTTGGTAACAGGACAGTTTGTCCAAACACGCAGTCAACTTGTTGAAAGAATCCCTCTCATGTTCACTGATGAGTGCAATAACTTCACAAGGTGTCTCTTTATAACATTACAGACTGAGGTGTCGGCTCATTTGTTCTTGTGTTTGTGAGAGGCTTATTCAGTTAGACGTTGAACATTTCTGCTGAAAGTGCAAGTTAAAGTTGTGACTTTTTTAATGATAGCATCTTTATTTTTGTCCTGCAGGTTTACACAAAGCAAATAAGCAACCAGCCCCGTACCTGATACACGGTGCCAAAATCATCAATGGAGCCTTCAGAGCTTGGACTAAAAAACAGGTTTGTTACCTTATTATATGTGTGTCAGTTGTCATTTTAAGATATTGTAAAAAGAGATAACAGTCTTGTCGGTTTTCCCCATAACAGGCCCTGTTGGAACATGAAGATGAGCTTCCAGAGAACATGAAACCATCACAGCTCATTAAGGATCTTGCAAAAGAGATCAGACTTTCAGAGGTATCTTGATTTTATTTTGTCAGAAACATGATATAATCAACCATTCTTTAAATGTCCCGTGTTGTTTTACACTTTGGTGGCCTCAAACTGCAATATAACCAACTTTGGATGGTCACCAAAGACAAGTCAAAATATTTTCTTGATACTGGTTCATGTTTACCTACCTGTGTGAGCTACTGTCTACTGATTCCCATAGTTTTCAGAGTATGAGTCCTTTTTTTGGACACTGCATGAACATTCCTACAGTGCCAGTCTTAGGTCAATGCGTCAGCATTGCAGGTTTAATATCACCCTACCCAACAGAAGAATACCATGAAATTTGCAAGAATATGCAGTTTCTGCTGAGTATGACCCCTTTTCATTTTAATGATCCTACTGCCTTTCTTTTTCAGCCACTTACCGGATAAACTTTAGAAAGCTTAAAACATTGCACGTCTATGCTCCTTGTTTTGTTCCATGTGACAAGAGTAGGTCCATAGGTATGAGGTGTGCCACTTTCTTGCAAATTTATAGATGCAAAGAGGCCAATCATTCTTTGTTGTGAACTTTTGCACTCAGCACTAAAAGTAAACAATGCTGTAACTTTTACATAAAAAATATCAAAATATTCTCTGAGAAAGCAAGTCTCCTATACAACTTTCAGTCTTCTGTATATAGGGTCAAAATTTGTGTTAATATAAATTGATAAATGTACTGCTAAAAGGTTAGCTGTATGCCAGAGGGTAATGTGTTTGCTCTCAAAATTACGATGAAAAGGATTCCAAAAAACTGTATTAAAGAAAAAAAATCATCAACATTTGATATTCATAATCCTGGTTGAAAATTTCATCAACAACATAAGACTGATGTATTTTTTCTGTTTGTTTCAAATGGATATATCATAGCATAATCTCTGACTTATGGCATTATCGTCTTGGACTAAGCTTGGACTAGCTTCATTAGTCAACCGGCACCATCTGCACCTTACATTATGTCAGCCAAGTCGCCTTGTATTAAGCTGGTATTTCTTTCACACCAGAAACACTTCAAGAGACACTGTGTAGATGGTTTTTGGGAAAGGCTGTGGACTTGACCAAATCATTATGTTAATGTTACCCACCCCAACCCTGACCAGGACAGAAAAATAGCTGTCAACAACAGGTGAATTACAAAGACCAGCCGTAACCAGACCGTGATCCCAGTTTGCCACGACGACTTAAATTGGGAAAGTTGGCAGCTATAGAGATAGATTATTGATGATGTCACAATTGATCAATCAGTTAATCATTTCAGCCTACTTCATTGGGACCTCAGTTGTTTTAATGGGCTTTTTATTGCCAGTTATTAAATTATGGCTCACGTCACAATTTTTCCAGAATGCAACAAAAGCCATTAAGAGTGAGCCCAACATTAAGGTACCTGTGGAGGAACCCCCATCAACCCACTCAGAGCCTGAAGAGCCCATCTCTCCTGCCCACGTTCCCTCACCCAGCAGAGAAAAAGCCAGAAAGAAAGCTTCCAAACCCCCCAAACCTCCCAAGCCACCAAAACCCCCAAAGATGCCCAAGGCCCCTAAGCCTCCGAAGGTGCCGAAGGTCAAGGAAGGAGGAAAGAAGAAAGCGAAGAAGGCAAAAGAGTCATCACCGCCTCCCAAACCCTCCAGCTTCGCTGCTCTTGAGTCCCATGCAAAAGACATCTTGAGTAAAATGGATCAGCCAAAAAAGACAAAGGTGAGCAGATGGTAATGTATGAGAAAATATTACCTGTGCTTACTTTGTGAACTGACTAGTTTTATCCTTGGGCTTATTACATTTATTTTAGCCATTTTACATCTTTGCTTGTCAAATTTTCTATACATGCACAATGGCAAAGCTGGGTGAGTTTTTCCTGTTAATAATTATTTCTTTGTTTAAATATGTCTATTCTACAGGCTGTTAAGAATGTCCTGAGTGTGTCCGAGAAGGAAATATCAAAGCAGAACAATGTAGAGAAGTTTGATATCAGAGAGCAGAATAAAAACAAGACTGAGGCTAAATGGAAGTACAAGGTAAGGTATCATGATTTAAACTAATGCCTGATTTTTACAAGCCAAAGCAAATAATATCACAATAATTTAAATGTTAAATAAACCGAAGGCTTGGCGACCTTTAAAAGAGAAGAAGACCCAGGCCGTTGTAAAGGTAGCAAGATGAGCAGCCGAACAGAAAAAGATGTGGGATCATCCAAAATTGATTTGCACACTTCACTTCAAAGCAATCAGCAAAAATAATGATGTGGCCTAAGTCGCACATTTGAGGTCTGCAGCTCATCAGAGCTGCTTCAGAAACATCCACCCTCCCACAGTTTACCTAATGGAACGACGCCACGTCCAGATCCATCTAAGTATTTACATATGCCTTCATCTTTTACAAAAAAGTTTGTTGTATCATTGTTGCTGAACACAGAGGGAGACTCTTTCGAGTGCAGAAGGGAAGAAGACATTCGAGGGGGTTTAGTTTCATGGAAAATTCAATGCCAAACTGCTGTGGAGTGTTTGCAGTCCCTCCAAGGATCTTCATCCAACTGCTCCTTCACATCAGGCCAAACTTTTACAGATGGAGCAGAGAACCTGTTGGATGCTTACTGTGGTCTCTGGGGACCTCGTCCTCACTTGTGATCACTGTCGATTAATGTTAAAGTTCACAGCTCTTCCGTGTCGTGTGCAGGGCAAAAAAGGTCAACAATGTGTTCATGTTAATTAGAAATCATACATTGGACAATGTAAAAGGTCAGTTTCGGGTTACACTGCACCGTCACATGCCTTTCATTTAAGAATTCAAATTGTTGAGGAGTGAATATTTGAAAATGTATATTCTTAGATTTCAGTTAATTGTATAGTTTGCTCAGTGGGGATTTTTATGGCAGCCATATTGCATTCCTCTCAGTAGTTTTGGTTTAGTTTAAATTGGGTCAGAAAATGTCATAAGTGAATAAGATCTGCTCTGATTAACATCATGATGATTTCAGTGTTTACGACAGCATTTTCTTTCTCTCTTCTGCTATTTTACGAAATTTTAAGTGATTACAGAATAGTGATTACAGAATAGGGATTACAGAGTAGTAATTGCGTTGTGTGTCTTAAAGTGAGTTGTATTTACGAAGGCACGGATGACATGTTTTCAAGTTCCAGCCATTTCATTTTGGAGTCAAATAACAGACGTTCAAATCCAAACAAAGTGACCTGGGTGTGTTAACTTGATATGGTACATAAGTAAATTTATGTTCTTGAGTTTCAGTTAATTGAAGCAGCCATTTGATGACAGCTTCAGTATTTTTTCATATTCCGTACAAGGAGTCAACAAACTTAAACAAGAAGGGAATGTGCAGGATTGTATCTGGTTATTTACCATGTGATTGAAGTAAATTATCAAGCAACTGTTTGTTAAATTTAAACGGTCTGCAGGAAACAGCACCATTTGAGAAACGGAGACTCAGGCAATTTGTGTTCATTTAGGGCAGAATGGCAGTTCATTATTTGCACTTCTCTGAAATAAAGTAGAGGTCAGGACATATTCAAATAAAATTGCAAGAATGAAAAGACAAAAGGAAAGGTCACATGAGAATTGTATTTTACACTACGACTGTGAGAGATTTAAGATTTGACTGAACGGGACATCTGATAGAAAAATAAACTTGTTGATAACACTAACAGCAAATGAGACAGAAAGACTGAACTTCACTGGAAACATGTAACAGAGCAATGTTAGCACTGATTTGGAGTCATGTTTGGCAATTATGAGAACATTATTCACTCACACTTAGATGTGTTTTTGTCTCCACAGAGCCTTGAGAAAAAAAATCTGTCTGTTTAGCTGCCAGATGTGTCACTATGCTCACTAACAGAGCAGTTTTCTCTTTATGAGAGCAGAGTTTTGGAGGTGGAAAAACCAAAACAAAGAGCTAAAAGAGCATCTTAGGCTCTGTAGAGCTGAGGGGAGTCGCAGAGAATCTCTATGGTTCATCCCTCTTTACATTATAATTAGTCTTTTAAGCCACTTAAAATACAAAATTATTATAAGGGTAGCTTTACGTCAATTTTTCAGTGTTAATCCTTAAATCCTGTTTCTTGAAATTATAATACAAATATATTTGTGATAAATTAAGATTAGTCAATACAGGCCTGATCAGTGTGTCTGTAATGAACAATATGGTGATTTAATTGCTTGTGCTCTTACTTGACATTGTTTCCTTTCTTACTTAACAGAATAGTAAACCAGATTCCCTGCTGAAAATGGAGGAGGAATGCAGATTTGACAGAATACCGTTGTCAGGCAATAAAGACAAATTCAGCTTTACTATGTCTCACAAAAAAATGCTCGGGTAAGTATGGAATGAATGTGATGGCCGCATAAGAGTTTTGTGAAGGATCTTTAAAGAGGAGGAGAGCTTGTGAACCGTCTCATGTGGTGTATTATGATGATAATGGAGCTACGTGGCTATCAGCACTATAATCCATTAGAGCTAATTCAAGGACTTCTCACTGTGAGTGCCTGGCTGAGCCTCATATCGCTGCCTCGTTTTCCTGTGGTTTCCTTTTCAGCTCCAAGATGCTGAAACCTCAAACCAACTCAAGTGTTTTTGGATCATTACAAAACCTAAAAGAGGACAAAACCAAGCCAGTGAGAGACGAGTATGAGTACGTCTCAGATGAGGGGGAGCTGAAGATTGACGAATTCCCCATCAGGCGGAAAAAGAACACGGTTAAGAGAGATCATTCCTGTGAGTATTTGGGACTTAGTCTGTGCAGTGTTTCAATTTATTGAAACTATCAACTTGGTGGGGAATCAAACTTCAACACTTTTTTAGAGTCAACATAAATGAGCACTGAGAATTGAAAGTGTGCAAGATCATGAAAAGCTTTGTCAGACTTTTGGATCCAGTATTTCCTTGTCTGTATCAGATCATTTGTTTTCTATTTTTTAAGCATAACT
The DNA here is from genome assembly GCA_029783805.1 of Acanthurus tennentii. NCBI lineage: Eukaryota > Metazoa > Chordata > Actinopteri > Acanthuriformes > Acanthuridae > Acanthurus > Acanthurus tennentii. Next base: position 26,152,671 of record JAPZDZ010000012.1, on the reverse strand, counting down.
CCACTGTTTTGATGATGAATTTAGCAGTGTGGTATCATTAAGTGTATGAAAAGGGTTAAATTGTCCTGACCTGTATATTATCTGCTCAATGAGGACCATTTCCCCCGATTGGAAAAAACGGACCAATCTGGTATGTAAAAACTGGTATGTAGGCAGGATAAAGAATTGAGATGTCATCTTCTTATATAGCTAGCTAGTGACAGACATGAAAAATGGCGCTGGGAAAATGGCCACATAATAGCTAATGGGTTTGACAACAGCTGCACAGCTTGTTTACTTACAGAAACAACTTTTTTATCCACATTAGTCTTTCATCATAATGAAAAATTGAATCAACTACCACAGGTTCACTGCTACAGAGTCCCAGCTTTTTGACATCAGTATTGCACTGTTTTTGAAATAATACACAGATATGTTTTAGCTGTTGCTTAATGATGAGTTCATTTTTTCACAGTTTTGTCAGACATCAGAGAACCCATTCAGCCAGCCAAGAAACCAAAGTTCCAACCCCTGGTGACCAAGGTACGAACTGCATGACCTCACTTTGACTAATGACCCTGACAAGAATCCAATGTTGCAATGCTAGGAAGCTAACACTAACAGCTGACAACACAGCGAGCTACATCCTCTTGATTAAACTCTGTGCTCTTCATCTGAAATTACCAGATATGTTCCAGGGGAGTTCAAGCATTTAAGGAACATGTCGCAATGCTCCCTTAAGGCATGGATGTTAAAAAAAATAAATAAATAAAAATTACAATGATCATAAAAAAAAAACCTTTTGGGAAAAATGTTCTGTTGTGGCAAATGCAGAAGAGGAAACAGACTTACAACAGATGTAATTGTGTTTGCTGCTCAGATGTCACTAAGACCATATCATAGCATATTCTTATGGTTCACCTCAGCCGGGTTTCAGGCTGGATTCATAAATCCGTAGGGGAGCAACCTGTGAACTAAACACAGTGAACTAGATCCTCTGAAGTTTCAGAAGACACAGATTCTTTGTTTATTTGTTTGTTTGTTTTGTGGTAACTTCCTTAAAATGCTTATTAATTTCAAGAATAAAAAACACAGAGTCATCTTGCAGGTCCTTATAATTATCTTTTGTCTAAACCTGTCAAAATTTGATATGATGCATGTATCTTAACTTATTTGTATTAAAGTAAAAACGCACAAAAAGGATCCTAGTTGTGGTTCAAAGCTCATTTTTCCCAGGCCCCCCTGTGGGTTTTACTGGCCAAGGTCACACACTAGAAAATAGAACAGCAGGAAAACAGTCATTAGCAATAATAAGTTCATAAATGGTAACCAAAAATAGCTCAAATTCAGAGAAATTACATCCAAAACAAGAGAACCGACTGCAAATGTATCAACTCTGAAGCAACACTTCATTCCTCTGTTGCCGGGTCTCTCATGTTCTCGTTCTTTCTGTCCACTTATTCTTATATCAGAGTGTTGACTCCTCAGATGAAGAGACTCTGCACATAGACACAGAGGTCAAGCCTGAGGTCAAAAGTCGTAACTCTAAGGTCAAGAAAAAGGGCGGCAGTGCTGCAGGGATCCTTGACCTGCTGCAGGCGAGCAAGCAAGTGGGTGGGATTGACTACAGCACCAACAGGTAGACTGGCCTCTCTGGATGTCATTATTTTCTACTTCTTCACTTTATTTCCCTCAACACCCATCAAATTTTTACATCTAAACACACGTGTACATGTACAGCATTACTCTCTAAATAGCTCCCAGTGGACCTTTTTTTCTTTCAGTAAATGAATTTTAGGACTCTTGCTCCTTAATGGCGCAACCCACTGACAAACAAATCGTCCTCCCAACGACAATATAATTGGATGAAAAACCTGACTTTTATAACTTTGTTTGGAGCTGAAAAATCAACTAGTGACTGGAGCAACAATTTACGCAGCTTTTGTCAGCAGTTTGTGTTAAGTCAGTGTTTTTTTTCATCTCGCCTTAATCTATCAAACGCTGCGTGGCTCCAGGCTCTTCCCTTTGCCTTTTGCTATTTGCTGTTTTGTTCTGCTCTTGATGGTCTATTTCCACCACATTGAAAGCTACAAATGAGCAATGAAAGAAAGAAAGAAAACATCGGCAGAAATATGTTAATTGCTCAAATTGTTTTGGTGCTTTGAAGAGGGAAGTCTTGGAGTGCAGGAAATGAAGTGACCACTGTCTGTGACAGCAGTGTTTGATAGTCGCTTTACTCGTTGTTTTTAGCTTAATAACCAACAGCTTCATAGGTATGTGGTCATAATTTCATAGCTGCTTTTTAAAGAATCACTGGTCTGTGGAAAACATTTAAATTTGACAGTTTTACTTTGCTCTCAATTCTGATATTTTGCTGGTGTCAAATGGTAATCATAATATTTAAAACATAACTGACTTTCACATTGACCTGAAAGCCTTTGTCAGTTATTTCTCTCAGTCACTCTTCACCTCTGCCAGCATGTTGACTGCTGTGTAATGGCTGTGTTGTTGTGTATTTTTTATTGACGTACTTACAGTCAGCCACCTGCATCTCCCAGCACACAGGAGGCCATTCAGGGCATGCTGTCCATGGCCAACCTGTCGTCGTCAGAGAGCTTGCAGCAGCCGTGGAGCAACAGCCAGTCCAAAAACAATAGCCAGTCGAAGAGCAACTCGCACAGCACGCAGGCCAGCAAGAAGGCCGGCGGAGGAACTGGAGGCGGCAGCAACAATGGCAAGCAGCCCTCCAAACGGCTCCCAAAGAAACCCAGGAAAAGCAGCAGCATTGAGAGTCTGGACTACGATGACGACCAGGATCACATGGACGC
>JAPZDZ010000012.1:26136432-26149764 GCA_029783805.1 Acanthurus tennentii | reverse complement strand
GAATCAACTTGTGGTTCTTTAATGCCAAATTTGGCCTGGAAATGCTCAGAATGAGTAGGTGATAGGGTTTTGGTTTATTTTTCATGCGGCCTTTCCAAATCTGCCCTTTCGTGACGCTCCAGTTTGTGATTGTTTTTCCCTTGGAAATAGTCTTTGTGAACCTCGTCCAAACACAGCTGTTTGGACCCTCCCAGCTTGTTAATAAGCCATTAGTACGGGTTCCAAATTGTTATTTTACATGCTTTTTGAACTTCTAATTAGTGTCTAATTAGTTGCTCATGCAAAAAAAATTCTCACTCTGAAAACTTGAGCCTGTGTGATGCTTTCCTCACACACTGGCACACTTCTTCTCTTTTATAAACAATCCATTTTTAAACTTGATCATTGATTTATCAGATATTAACAGACCTAGATTGGAATGATTGTGCTGTGAGCAGGCGGAGAGAAGGGGCAGTTAACAGCTGTCTCACAGCTGTCCTGCATGCTGTCACTGTAAACTTCTCCCATTGTAGATGCACAGAAAGTAGAAACTGGTTTGTTTAGCTGCATTCTTTCCTTAATATGAGGATTATTGGAGGGTTAATTTACATTTTCTGCATCACCTCACTTAGAACCTACATGCATGACAATGGTAACAAGCAATTCCCTTCGATTTTTAGTTTACCCCTCATTGGAATCTGAAGAGGATAATCCTGTTTTCAAATCCAGATCGAAAAAGCGAAAAAGCAGCGATGACACTCCATACAGCCCGACAGGTAAATACTCATTATACATATGAAAGTTCCATACTTTATAATGTTACACTTATTAACACTCAATGTTGTGATGTTGTGATTGTGTTATAAATCTTTGTATCCACGTAATCACAGCACGTGTAGGACCCTCAGTTCCTCGACAGGAGCGGCCGGCAAGGGACGGAGCTCGAGTGGCCTCCATAGAAACAGGACTGGCTGCAGCTGCAGCAAAGCTTTCTCATCAGGTATGCCATGACAGTGTTTCTGCAGAATGATACCAACTATTTCTGTAAGATTTACCCAACAAATAAATATGTGCCAACAGGAGGAACAACAGAAAACCAAGAAAAAGAAAAAAAGCACCAAAAAGAAGGCAATAGTAATTGAGGAGCCCCCGAAAATCTCTCAGGACAGTAGCTCGCCAGAGCACAATCTGGACTCCCAAGATGGCAGCCTGACAGACCATGAGCTCAACACTGGGACAGTAAAATCGCCAGGAGGGCCACAGCCCATGGCGCCAGGGGTATTTCTCAGCCAGAGGCGACCGTCCATGTCTTCTCCCAACAACAGCACCAATTCCACGAGCACCAACAGCAGCATCATGGCGAAGGGGGATCGTGTGGGGTCAGCAGATGCCAAAGGTTAGTTGTAATCAAAGAAACAACATTAAGACAAAAAAAAACCGTAAAACCACCAACATTCATATCAGTCTTAACTGCACTTAATGTTTAGTACCAGTTAGCAAATGTAGCATGCTAACATTAGTATTTAGCTCAGAGCACTGCTGTGCCCAAGCGCAGCCTCACAGAGGATAGGCTTCTGGTTGTGTTGTGTTTAAATACCTATAGGATTCTCCTAATAATTTATCATTAGGTTTCTTCAAAATAATTATGCTTAATTGGTATCCTTTTATTTAACTAATTCTAAATTATTGTTTGCATTATTTAGCAAATCTGAAAGTGCAGAACAGGTCAGCAGAAATGTATGTACAAGAAATATTTCAATAAAAAAGATGTGATTGATAAGTCAGTGGCTTTGGGTAGAAGGAAAGGACTTACACCACTCTTGTTACATGCACATGCAGTTCAGTTGTCCAGGTTGTTAGGCAGAAAGTTTGGGGCTAATAACTTGCAGTTATCTGCTGCCTAACAATTTCAAAGGCTCACCCAAGAGGGTCCACGAAAACATGGTGGAAACACGTGGGGATGGTGCCCTCTCTTAAGCCCCAGACACACCAAACTGACATCAAAGAACAAGCAGCCACAGTGTGTTTTGTGTCATGTTGGCCTTGTCTTTGTCAAAAAGTTGCACTTAAACACACCGCAGGGGCTATGGCAAAGAGCAATCCAGCATGTAAATTCTGCACCTGCAGAGAGGATAACTCTACAGACCAGCAGGTGGAGGCAGGGCAAGGTTTTCTACTTGGGTTTAATTCGAGCAGCTCTTCCAAGGAAGTTCATAGATTTTTCCCTATAATAGGAACAACATGATACAGTTCTTTTCGGGAATCCTCTGGAAAATACCTTGGAAATGATAAAGCATGGATCATAAAGCCCAACTGGAGTGGAATGAGTTATTAGTCATTACTAACAATAAACAGTTTTGTTTGGCAGCTGCTGCCTTTTATGCATGCAAAGTATAATTATCTTGTTGGAGTTATATTATTTGTAGATGTGTTTAGTCTTGTGAAAGTAATTGGTCCTGCAGAAGAAAGCAGACCAGCAACGGTGCTACTTTCTCATCTTGTGTTTAAGGTTTTCAGGATACTCTTGAGAAAGCCTTTGGGAAGGCTTGTTTGTGTTCCTCCAACTTATTTTGATTCAATAAATCCGTTCACGTTCTTCATGTGATAATCAGTTACTGTAACCAAAACTGAAATGACATAAAATGACTACCACCATTCTGTCGAGGCAAGTTTATTAATTTTTGAGAATTCTGGACCTCTATTGGCCCTGTAGAAGAATTACGCAAATTATAATCATTATGTTGAATCATGTAGGTATTTTGTTGAGTGTGTGGCACGATGGAGCGATGTTTTTATGAGTGGTTCCCATATAAGCAGGCAAAAGATGCAATACATGTTCCTGTCAATAGTTTGACATTATTATTAATCAACAGTTAGTGGCAAATAGATGAAGAAACATACCAATGCTCTTGCAGAGGAGAGGAAAAAAAAGACTCTTAGATAGCAACAATAATAACAGGTTGCAGAAAATACGATACTGTTTCGTGAGGGATTAAAATTTTTTATCAATGAAAAAATGTCAGCTCCAAGTTTTTACTGTAGCAGTTGTACTTACACTGAGGCTGCATGTCATCACTTATCTCTTGTAATCTCTTCCTCTTTTCACAGCGAAGCGGCTAAAGAAAGGCATGGCAACAGCCAAACAGAGACTCGGAAAGATTTTAAAGATCCATCGAAATGGAAAGCTCCTCCTGTAGCATGCAGCAGACTGCTGTAGGACTGGGAATTCATGAGCTGGGTCCCATCCCAACCTCACCCCCTGTTCACTGATTAAAGCCAACAATGGAAAAAAGAAAAAAAAAACATGCATTTTTCAATTTCTAAGAAGAACATCACTCAAATAGGTTTTTGCCTCTACTTATACTTTATAACTTTCAGATATTAAAGTGTACAGAACCTACTATAAATATTTTTTAAGAGAACATGTCTCATTTTACTACAGCTGTCAGTTTATCAGGGGTTGCTTAAACATGAAGTAGAAGTACATTGCAGTCATTCCAAGATTTTTGAAAGTATCCCTTGCATGTATTCAGTTGCATGTGTGCTTGGGTCAGGGTTTGGGGATTTTACACAATAATTCCTACTAGATGGATGCAGCTTATCATTGCCACACTGATGATGGATGGGTAGAAATAGAAAAAATTACCTCCTTTTTTCCTTCCAGCCGAGATTCTCTGTGTTTCGCAGTGCATGGTTTTAATTGGAGTCAACTTAAGCATTTATCTCTTTATGTTAACACTTACTTTTGCAGAGCACTATCAGCTGTGATATTTATTTATTTGTGTCAAGTCATAGATAGGAAGTGGGATTTCATGAAACAACATTTAAGCACAAGGTGTATCAAACAGCAGCAGGATGTTTCTAAAGCTGAAACAGGACAACTTACTGTAGGACTGAAAGGTCACGGAGGCCTGCTGTACCGGATTTATTGTGTTTGAAGAGCATAGGATATCTGACACTAAGTGGGACCTGTAGCTAATGATAAGCCTCATCCATGTCAGGTCTGCAGTTACATGGGGATACTTTCTCTCTTCTTTTGCTTTCACAGGCAGCACCGACAACCTCGGCTCATCTCTGCTTTTTATGGCTTCACACAGTACAGTATATAGAATGTAGCTTGTACATAGCCTTTTAAATTACTACTTTTTGTATACTTTTTCCCTTAAGGCTTAATTCTACATTTTTACCGGTTTTGCTAATTATTAAATAAATGAATAAAAATATATATATATGAATATACAGTATAGTCCTAATTTTTGAACTTTAATTTTGTTTTTTTTTAATGGCAGAGATTCATTTTTAACTTTTTTTTTTTTTAAATTTGGTTAAATTTGAAGGTGTTGCCTGGAAAACAACTGAAGAAATTATACATTTTATTGTCATATGGCCTTACATACACAAAGCTAATTGTATTGTGATTCTGTTTGAACAAGAGACGAAGCTTTGAGGGAAAAAAAATTGCATAAAAGCAAAAGAAAAAAAAAAAAACTTAAAGTTTCTATGACCAGCCTCTTGTTCGAGTTCTAGTATCCTGAAGGGTTTCGGAATTATTTTACTAGCACCTTGTGAAGTGTTTATGTGTCAGTGATGTAATTTATTAATGTTTGTAGCTTTTTTATACTTGTACAATTCTTAAGAGGTTTTGTTTTTGAATATTTCATCAACGTGTGAAATTACCTTTAGCAGACAATTTTTGTTTTTCCTTTTTTCTTTGGGGATGTATGTGTGTTTGGGGAGCATCACGGACATTTTACACATTAGAATCAACGTTAGCAAACAATTTCTACTTCCATCCTGTATTCACTCAATGTCAATGTTATCATGATATCATGGTCACGTTTTCAATGTGACATGTTATTGTTATTATTATTGTTAATATTAAAATTATAAACAACATGCATCCACGCCTCCATCACACCGTTTTTGTTTTGGTCAGGAAATTTCGGACACAGTTTGATGTGCTTTACTTGATAGCAGCAGTGTTTAATTTACAAATGTAAACCATGCGTCCACACATATACAGTATGAAATGCGCTCCGATCAAACCTTGTCAATGGGACATTTTTTCAGGTTTTTAATTTGTACAATTCGTGTGTTGCTTTGTTGTGGTTTATTTTTGTATGTCTGAATTATTAAATGCATCCACTGTGCCAGGACAGTGAATGATACCTGTTGTAGCTGTCTTCCCTTACTGTTATTTACAGTACTAGTAAGTATTTACAATCCTTTTTGACCTGAATCTATATTTTTCTGTATGTAGACAATTCTGTTTGAGATCATGGCTCACTTTTTTAAGACATCGAGAAATGGCTAATTCTGAGGAACAAACATATTGTTGTTGAATGATATGATTGTCAGCCTTGTTTACTTTTGCAATACAGTTACTGTGGAAAACCTACTTTGTAATGTGTTCCTCTTGCACTTGCAATGCGACGGCTTCTGTGGTGACGACTCATCTCGTCCTGCATCTCATTTTCATGCTTTGTATTGCATCAAGTTCAGCATCACACTGATCACAAACGGATATGGCTCTGTTAAGCAAAAAATCTTCCCCAGCTTTTAGTTTCTGGGCTCAGTTTAGGACTTTGTCTTCTGGAACTTCAACAACTGTTTTAGCCAGGTCATCAATCAAAAGCAAGTCAAAGTCAATACCGTTAAAAATGTATTAATGTAGAAATGCTCTCAAGTAGTCAGACTCTTTTTACCCTATTAACCCCCATCCCGAGCAAGTGTTGCAGTGTTGAAATACAATTTACACAGAAATTCATGCAAAATCTGCTTCGTCAAGAAAAATTTGTCCTCTTTATTCTTGAAGCCTCATAAGATTTGATTTTGTTCTTCAATTTAGGGCAGGACAGCCAGCATTAGTGTCATACTCTAAAGTAACTACATGTCTTTGCCACTAGATGGAGTCAAAAAATATATGAATTAAAAAACTAATGCATGTTTTAAATCAACTGAATACAATATTGTTTAAGTACACCATAAATGCAGGATTCATCCATGAAGTTGTGTTTTAGTTTGATTTGCAGCTTTTAGTACTTGTTTTGATTCTGCCCAGTTTTTTTTTCATCTCAATTACATCCAGACTCTGTCATTGTTACTACAAAACAGAAAGGAAACTAGTTCAGAACAAAAATGTGCACTTCAGTGAGAAGATTATAAAGAAAACTGCAACAGCTCATTTAAAATTAGTCTCTAACAAAAATAAGAGTCAATTAACTCTTACTTTGCGCAATTAAAGAGTGATTACAGACAGAGGGAAGTTATGTGAAGCCTTCATACATTATGTGGCTTGTGTTTTTTTTGCACTGTTTTAATCCTGTCTTAATAACACATCTGAACACAGTTAATTTCCCAAAAAATAAAATGAGCTGTGATCTGTATGGGAATCTGCATTTCCCCACAGTGATGTTTTATTTTATTTCTCAATCAGATCTGTTTGTGTGACTGAGATCTTGGGGTGCGGTGAAGCTGCATGACTGTTAAAAGTTGTGACCCCGTTTCCACCCTGGTTAGCATCAAAGTGAGTTGTTATTGTTAGTTAATTGTTAACACAAGAACTTGAAGTGCTCGGACATCGGCAAATGAAACAATCACATAATTTGTCCTCCCGGGATGATTTTCACACACTGACAAAAAGCAAAGCTCACACTGCGGTGAAAGTGGGAAAAAAGCACAGCAGACTTACACAGCAGTTACACGCATTTACAATTAGACTATTTTTTAGTTGAGTTAAAGGAAAAATCTAAATGGTAGGCCAAGGGCAGTTTGTAAGCTTTAATGCTTTAAGAATTTCCCAGAAATTAACATGCTGCTGCTACAGAATGAGGAAAAGCTAGGCTGTGGATTTTAGGTAACAAGCTGATTGGAACTGTATTTTGTAAGAAACAGATTAAAATATTCTCTCTGCACTGGGGACTTTTTTCACCTGAGAGAAAGAAGATTTTAGGGAGATAAATCTCGATAAATCTCAGCAATATAGGTACCTCAAAATCACATTCTCATACACATTCTCCGATCTCTTTGTTTCTTTGTCAGCTCCAGCCATGCAGTCGGTCCCCGGGAAAGGGCAAGTGGGATCACAATTTAAATGTCAGTGAATTAAAAACAATGCCTGCAGAGTGTTACAGTCTAACTGCATTCATGGCCATGCTGCACTTGCTTAGTGATTGCAGATGTGAATAGGCCGCCCTCGGTTGCTTTGAAAACGCTCTGGTCCTATATGAGAGTCCCAAGTGGTCAAAAGAAACGTGCCATGTAAGAGATGTCTTAATTAGACAGGAATGTCAGGTTAAGCTTTGCCTTTGTGTGGCCGTGCAATGATGCAAGTTGCTAAAAGACCCCCATCATTGCTCTGCCTTTTATTCATCCATTCTCCTGAGTTAAGAGCTGTCATTAGTATTAACTCCCCATGCTTACTATATGCCTACACCCTGGTAAAGCGATAGAGCTCTGCATCTGTGCATGACCCTGGAGCAATCTCCTCACAATGAGTCTAAGTTTGCCCTTTTTTGTAGCAGTGATGGAAAGTGTCAGACTTCAAACTTGAGCTTCTCTGCAGCTGTGAGAGCTGCCTCTATCTGCGTGGATTAGCTGCTCCATCAGCCGACAAGAACTCTTTTCCTGCTGTTTCACTGGGAATTGATAAGTGTAGAGAGACGTTTGGCTTCTGCCGACATACACAAACACATTTTTTCCTGTGTTTTGGTTTATTTCTCAAAATATATCACTGAAATTTCTCTGAAAGGGCGTCTAACAATTTTTGACCCTAGTATTTATGCCTTTTCATTTATGCAGATTTAATTCGGTTGTCATTTTGCCTGAACAGGCGACTTGCACTGTGTTCAGGCTTCTGACTTATTTGCCAGCCTGTTTAATTTCTAAGACACACTGCAGTTCCAATAAGTCAAAAGAGGGTTATTAATACAGTTTTCTATTTAATGGCTTAAAGATCATTCAGTAATAAGGAGAAAGGAAGCTAAAGCTTAAGAACCGTTGTCAAATAAAACAGTATTGCCTCAGCATAAAAATGAACGTCTGACAGTTTGAAAAGTGAAAGTAAACGTTGCCGGCTTCAAGACAAACATAGAGGCTCTGTTTTATGGTGGTGTGTTTCCTTAACCTTTGGCAGCCCTGAAATTTTGGAACTGGAAAACAACACTTCACCGTTAATTTTTGACGCCCATCAAGGAAATGACTGTCATGAGTGAAGTGAGAGCCCACCCAAATGAGAGTATTATTAATGTGAACGTGATCAAGGCCTCAGTGGAAAGGTTATTTTATTCACTGACGGCTAACAGGAACAGCTGCAGTAGCATGACATGATTTTTGCTTAATATATACATCAAAATAGGACACCAGAGTTATTTATTAGAGGTTAGATGTACACTATGGCATGCTAAAACATGCTACTTGTTAAGGTTAGACACATGTTCAACTATAGTTCATTATCATGCTAAAACTGAATTTATTTTAATTTTTTGGCATTATTTACAGCATAAAAATTAATTATTTCAATGAAAAATAATGTGTAAAAATTGCAGTAACTAAAAGCAGAAATAAAAACTAAGTCTAACCACTTTTTTGGCTATATTGCTAATATCACTGTTAATGAAAATCTTTGGGAATACATTTTTACAAAACTAATGGGTTTAAGTCATGTAAAGGCCTTAAATTATGCACTACTAAAGGTGTGTAAACTTTGAATAACAGTAACTAGCTGCTCGCTGGGCATCGCCATAGCTAATTCAATTTGATAATATTAAAACCTCGGCCATGTTTGTAGTGCTGTGTACAGTGCCTTATAGAAATTTGTCCATGGAAATATTTAATAGTCTTTGCTCGTGGTACCTGAGATAGACACTATCATGACTTGCAGGGCACAATTTCAGTATTCCTTGAGACAAGACCTGCCCATACTCTGCCACTGATTTACTATAAACTTGCCAAATTCTAAGGTTCGCAAACCTATGATGCTAACCAGCACTGTAAACTAGAAAGTAGACAGTTCCCTTCTCTCTACTCACTCCAATACAACAACGACAATGACCATTCACATAAAAAAAAACAGGCCTTACCTTAAATTATGCTAGCTGAGACAACTGGGTACCAACTTGGAGCAGCAAGGCCACGGGGTTTGCCAAAGTCAAAGGGTTCTTAAGCTTCTTAGCCTAGCTTGTTAGCCTCAACCATTTTGGGCTTTTATCAGTAAATACGCTTCAATCAGCTGGTCTCTCATTCATGCTCCTTATCTTTGCCCAATTGAGGACTAGCTTGGAGTTAGGCAGAGTAAGCACCACCAAATTGGTGAAGCCACCACGTTAAGCTTTAATGGTTTTCAGAAATCTCTGATGATATCACGGATGCACAAATGTGGATGTTAAATAAAACTATTAATTTTACTGGGTTTGAACATTTGTGTACATTAGCTGTGTACGTTAGAGTGCACAGCTAAGCAAAATATTTATCATCAGTCTCATTTATTTTTAGTTATTGTAACAGTAAAGTGTTACATATGAGACTTCAAATTCATGTATAAGTTGGTAACACCCACTGTTATCCACTGCTATGTAGCCAAATAAAATGTCATTTATTGTTAAAATTTGACACAATGGCCAGTTCAACTGGATGTGTAGCAATTTTTTTGTCACTAGTTCTAGTTCTTTCCATCAAGTCTAAAGAGCTTCAATTGTTGAAGTTCTTATATCATTAACTTGTAGTTACAACTTGTTAGCAGAGAACATTTCCTTTTAAGTGTGATGCTTGTAGTTACTGACTGAACAATAGACAGTCCCTGCAAAGAGACTGAGACTTTAAGTGGTCAGCAAAGTACCTTGTGACATAGTAACAGCTAGCAATTTTTTAGGTGCTATTCGTTAGCACAGCAGAACGGCAGTAACTGCAATGTCACTCTGACCCTTGTGTAATTTAGTATGCATATTAAAATGTTTTATCTTTAAGATTAATTTATATTATTTCAGAGTAACTTTAAGTTTTACAAACTGACATATAGATAGATATATAGAGTAAACAAAGGACAATTGATTCATGATAGTTTTTATCTTAGTTTTTAACTACTTTAAGGGGGAAAAAGTATGAACACATTTGTAGCATTCTCTTTTTTCAGCACCTTTTTGCTATACGCTTACATATTTTTATAGCTGCAGCACATTAACATCTCTCCACAGAACCTTGAAAGTAAATCACTCTTCCATTTCCTGTCCTTTTCTAATTAACTGACCTCTTAAATCTTTTTCATTTTACTTTATTTGTATTTCAGTATCAAGCTCCAATTGCTGGATCAACCTCAAGACACATGTAGCAGCGCACAGTAAATAAATGTGAGTGTCTAAGAGTTGAACATAGTTTTAGAGAGTGTGTATTACCCAGAAAAACGAGAAAAATGGATGAGTGAACTGTTTTACACTGTCATTGCACCAAGACCTCCTGACATAAACATCTATAATCTGCACTTTGTGATAGATCTCTGTAAACAGAGAAGCCAAACAACATATGCAACATATTTAACTCTGCAACACACAAATGCAAACATCTGTTAGCATAGTTCAGCAGATATTTTTAGAGGATCTTGTTTATAAGAACCAGCTCAAGCAGAATTCAGTAGATAGGCAACAGTACATATGTTAGTACTGACATTATTGTTATTATCTTCAGCAGTTGTTTGACTTGTGGCAGAACGTAGCAATAGTCATATTGGTAAAAGAATTATGGTAGTGTGAGTAAAAGAAAGAAGTGGTAGTAATTAAGTTTAACCCTCAACAACACATTGGTAGAGCTCATTTTAACTTTTCACAGCTATATCATGATCTGTGATGATGTTAGTCAGTAACTAACAAGAAAGTGACATGCAGAGATGACCTTTTTTTGAAGACTTTGTATTTTATTTTATTTTATTTTATTTATTTTTATTTTATTTCATTACTGGAGTTCAACCAGCTGAAAGTAATGATTGTGAAAAATGTTTCCTTGCAATTTTCACGGCAGAGGATAGCTTAATATATGCTATATAAATACATATATACATATGTACATACATAAACACACACACACACACACGCACGCACTCACGCACACACACACACACACTCACGCAAACACACACACACACACACATATATATATATATATATATATTTACATTTTAAAAATTCCCAACAAAATTTCATACTATGTTATGTTAAGATTGCTCAAACAAACTGAAAAAAAAAGGCTAATTATTTATTACAAAAGTGTTAATTTTTAAAAACTAGTCTAAGAAAATGAGTCAGGCTGTAATAATAATAATAGCTTAGCAGTGCTTTTAGTAGTAATGATAATCATAATTATTAAAATTAGGAGTATTATTAAGAATTACTTGCACTGCTGTCATAGCAGTTATAGTAGCTCTGATTTCATTGGAGATGACGTGGAAATAAATTACACTCAGCTGGCACTGGGAGTCTCCCAAGTACAATTACTCTGTTTACATGCAGTAGTAGGGGAGGGAAATTGCTTTTGAAAGCACTCTTTAAGGTCATGGTTTTGTTGCTGTGCAAAATCCCAATGTTTACCAGAGTATTTTAAGGAAATTCAAAGCTGCGCCACGCATCAACAAGTGTCTTAAACGGCTGCACAAAGGGCCCGTTTTTAGCCTGCTTAAAGCAAATGCTCACTAATCCTCTGGAGAGGCTCCTGTGATGGACCCCTGTATTCAAAGGCCTCTTTAACAAGGTGCTGAAGTCACTTAAGCACCAAGTAAACAAAAAAAACAGTCCAAATCATGTGCTGCATTTCCTGGACTCAGCTTGCTAAGCAACTGCATGCACAATGCATCTACATATGGTGCATCAAAAGCTGCAGTGTGGTCATCTGTCTGTAATTATTCATTGGGAATTCCAATGAGGTGCTGCACTGCTGCACGTCATTGGACGCACTGATGTGCTGCAGCATTACCCTTCTCTGAAACAAGTCCCCTCTCTGGAACAAGTGGGGTTTATTTTTGAACCTCTGCTTTTTCTCCACAGCTAGATTGCCCAGAGAGATTGACTTTCTCCGAGCTGTGTAACAGATACCATCTAAATCATTAGGGCTCATTCATTGCCATGTGCCACTCTGAGGCTCAGGTTCCTGTGACCTCGAGGTCAAGCGGCTGAGAGCTCCCTGACCTCCAGCACTTCCTCTGAATATTAACAGGGTAGTTATGTAGTCAAAAGCCCTGATATAGAACATTGGTTCATTTAGATAATAGCCAATCAGGCGAAGCGGCGAGTGCAGTGATCTCCACAGGATGGCTGGGCCTTTATGTGGCTTACTGAGGGCATAATGACAGCAAACAGAGGAAGCGTAGGCCTCTCTGGCTGAAATTATGCGGTCACATGCCTGCTGGCTGTAATGCTTTCCCTTAACCAAACTAAGTTGGGCTCTTTACGGGGGACAAATCCAGCCAGGCTCCATTATGAAGATGAATGTCGTGCAGTTGTCTTGCAGACATTGGGCTTTAATACAAGACAGAAGAGTTGAAAGGCCACCATGGTAAAAGCAGTATTTGCCATGCAACCTCTACACATAATAGTAGATCAAATAACCAGTAAAATAAAAATTAAATGATTTTTAATGGTTTGCATAATACCACTGACTTGAAATGCTAAGGATGCTATTGGAGAGGACTGGCTGATGGGACAGATGCTAATGGAGATCTTTTCTCTAT
The DNA here is from genome assembly GCA_029783805.1 of Acanthurus tennentii. Classification (NCBI taxonomy): domain Eukaryota; kingdom Metazoa; phylum Chordata; class Actinopteri; order Acanthuriformes; family Acanthuridae; genus Acanthurus; species Acanthurus tennentii. The sequence goes on along the minus strand of JAPZDZ010000012.1, from coordinate 26,137,076 downwards.
TCAAATCTGTGTTTATATACTTTTAAGTCCCTTTTGAGCAGCTGTGTATCTGTCCTATATGAGTCCTGAGCATGAATAGTCCAAAACTAGAGTACACACTCTCTGAGGCCAGTTCAGAATTAGTGAAGCTTGTGTCAAATCTCTCTGACAGCTTGCCTATCAAGAAAAAGCTGCATCTTTAAGATGACTTTAAGTGCATACACTGAGGGGTGTTTTAATACTTTCGATTGTGACTTTTAGTTGAATTATAAGTTATCTTGTTGAAGTAGTTTTTGTCTCATCTTGCCGTCCTGACTCCCACAGTATCAGTGACCCTGTCTGACTGAGCAGCCGCTGTTCATCCGCAGCCTTACTATCAGGCCTTTAATCAGTAAAACATTGCTGTGTGTTTGTGGAGCTGAAATGGAGCATGGCAGCTGTTAAAGGCTCTCAGGAGATGGACAGCAGCCACATTGTCACCCCTTTGTGCTTAATTGTCCATGTGTTGCATGGGCTGAAAGAGCGGCAATGTAAGGCACATGAGGCTGCAGTTTTCCCCAGTGGTTGGCGAACGACTGAAAGAAAGAACGAAAGAAAGAAGTTGCTCCGATAAAATTAATTATAAAAAAGAATTTGATTGGCCTCAGTTAATCTTTACCCTAGCA
>JAPZDZ010000012.1:26120261-26136332 GCA_029783805.1 Acanthurus tennentii | reverse complement strand
CGAAAGAAAGAAGTTGCTCCGATAAAATTAATTATAAAAAAGAATTTGATTGGCCTCAGTTAATCTTTACCCTAGCAGTGGATAAAGGAAATCTCAACTTGAACTTTAGTGCAGTTTATCTCTTTTTAGGAATTTTATAGCAATTAACCGCGGTGTCAACAAAACAGAGTCGGTAAACTCCACTTCTAAAGCTGCTTTTGTGTTGATTGAAAACTGGTAAATTGATTTAACTCATTGGTCCATTATATTTTTTGGTAATTTCTTAACCTTTTAGATTAAACCTTGTGCTCCCTCCTGGAGTCGTGATTATGGTAAGGCTAAAATGAAAAAAACATCTGCCATATGATATTAATTAAGTTTATTGGTGGACTTTTCTCTTTGTGTTCTATTTGATCTTACTGTATATTATATAATAGTTTAAAACACTTAAAAAAATATTCAAATGAAAACAACAAAACAGTGACTTTTTAAAACTGCATCCATTTTTGTGCCACTAGGGGGCAGTTTTTAAATATCCTTTTTGTATAGTGATTTTCTATCTCACTTTTGGTCTCTGTCCACTCCTGAGGAGATTATCTGGCCCCTTACAGCTAAATGATCTAATTACAGGTTGCTGCAGTTGTCTGTCTGCCATTTAGTCCTGTGCAAATATAGCACAATTGGTTATTTGTAGTTTAACTGAAACATGAGATTGGTCAGTGTCAACTAAATACTTAGTTGAGGGCCTTACAACCAAAACAGTGAGCTGAAAGGAGTTAACTTGCTCCATAAGAAGAGGAGAACTGCAGAGCCTGGTACTTATTTGCTGTAGGATGTTACATTACACATAATCTTTAGGTAATATTAAAGTAATGGTTAGTTCAGTCCTCAATTCATAGACTTACAACCTGTGAAAAACAGGCACAAGTACTATAGACATGACTTTGTATGAAAAAGAAATGGAAACAAATGGACTCAATGAGCTGTTAAATTGAGATATTTCTACAGTGTAGTGTTACTGTGAGCTTCCAAAAGTGTCAAAAGACTCTTTCCATGTAGTGAAATGTTGAGGCTGTTGGTCACAGCTGAGCAGTTAACACCTTCTCCGGGTCTGAAATGTTCCACTGGTTTGGGTTCATGCACCACCTTCCAAAAACCTGCTCACTTTAGACATCAAAACTACGGCAGAAAACGATGGGAGGGAAACATTCTGCCCAGTACGCAGGTTTTTTAAGATAGCCTTTTGGACTGCTGTCAGACACTCCCATACAGAGCCTGAGGATTACCATCTTAAGCTTGAATGCACATCAATTACAGCCACATTCTCCTAAACCTCAGTGAGTAAATAAACACCCTGAAACTAGTGGATAATCATCACAGCCACTTTTGTCTTGTTGTAGAATCTAGATGTCACACGGAATCTGCATGCACACGCCCTATAAATAGTCGGCAGCAATCAAACTAAATAAATGAACTGTCAGAGCACAAGTGTTTACAAGCACGACAAAATTTTAAGTAATTATAAGTAAATTTGTTGCATTTCTGAGTAAGTGGTAGCGGATAGGCCTCTGACAGGGAGGCAGTGGTGTGTGACGGGCTGATTTAGAACAGCGAGGCTGTCCGGCCCTGTTTAAACCTTCAACCCCAGCAACAAAAAAAACTCCACTCTACATCCCACACAGACCACATCTCAGTGGGTAAGAACGGGAAAGACATCTGCAGGGCCATTACACACACTTAGCCGCACATCAAGAAACACTTGGCCGCTGTGCCAATCCAACAAAACTTAACCTCCAAATGGAAATTTGTTTGTAAGTTAATTATCTTTTTCCCATCGGGCAGTTTTTAGACACGTTTTTTTTTCTTCTCGCTCGCACCCTCTGACCCTCTGATTGCTTTAAAGCTGTTTACAGGAAAAAGCTAATTCTGAAAATAAAACATGTAACGGAAAATTGATAAGCCCAACTATCCCATGCTTATTTGAGATGTCTGAAGAAAAGCATTTTTGGTGACTCAAAAAGTTCACCACATTACCATATTTGTGCACCATATGACATGATTTATAGACAATCATGTGATAATTTACATCTTGATGGCCTCATTCATGTGGGTAAGTGAGGAGGATTTGCAGAGCCTGCTTCGCTGATTACAGAGCGAGCTGTACTGCTAAAACAATGTGTGCTGCCGTCAGCATATGCAAAGAGAAACTCTTTATAATCAAGACTATTTTAAGGCATTTTGAATCTTTCATTTAGAATAACTGTGGCATTTGTTCAAGGTCTCCTTTTGTTGGAAATCTTAAACAAGACAGATAAACAAAAGGCCAGAGGTAGTGAGGCAGAGAACACACCATAGAGGCACTTGGATGAATGTGCCACCTGCACAGAGTCGGACCGTTGAACTAAAGAGTGTAAAGGTGGGACTTTCCACTGCCATATGGCAGAGACCTCCTCCCAACAAGCCCTTTTTTGAGCTACTCAATGGGACAATAAGCAAATGACAGATAAGGAGAGATTTGTTAAAAGCAAAACCTCAAAAATAAACAAACCATTATGTTGCGCCACAGGAGAGCTGGGTTAGCACTTCTAATTCAGGTGAATTGCAGACAAATTTCCCCCCGCTGGCACACTAACAGCTGTAATAATACAGAGAGGGCTGCAAAGTGACTGGGCCAGAGACCGGCCTGCACAGTGTCCACACAGGACCAGAGTCTACAGCAACACCTCCCATGGCAGATCCCACCACGGAGAGAAAATAGCTCCTATTTTGTGTGTGTGTGTGTGTGTGTGTACATTATAAAATATTGAAAAATGTTAATATGATTTTTCAAATAGTTTTTTTTATCTCTTATAAACTGTTTTTTACATTTTGTTAAATGTGTAAATAATACAGTGAGTTTTTTTCCTCATACCTGATATGTATGTGTGGGTGTGTTTGTGCAGGGGGGAAAACGTGGGACAAACCCAGACACAAAGACGAAGCAGAGTGAATTTGTCCGTGTTTTCTTTACCAGGAGCAGCGTGTTTATTTTTTGTTTCTTTGGTTTCAAAGTGTGGGCACCAAACTGCAAAGGAAACGCGAATGATTAAAACTAAAATGTTTTGATTGAATGCTGTTTTTCCAGCCTGTGGCACAAACATTTGCAGTTTTGTCCTTTAAGAGGGATTTTAATGACCTGTTGGGAACACGTGACCTGAAATGATGTGTTACAGGAAATAAACTTCAGAGAGATACGCCTCAGTGTTGCCCTGAGTCAGATTATGTAAAGCACATTTAATGGGTTCGATGTTTACCACAGTTAGTATTTGAAACTTTAAACACTACCAAAAAAAAAAAAAACATATCCAGCAACTCTCAGTTATGCTTGAGCTGAACGTGAACAGAGAGCGAAGTGGGAGTTCTGCAAAGAGGTCAATAAGCATTCATGAGAAGAGTAAGAACATGTTGACTCTAAATCCCCATCAGCCAGTCCTCGCATTCATATATTTCCACCATGCCACAGCCTCATCAGCAGGCCCGCACCAGTGTGTGTGTGAGCACGAAGGGCAGAGCAATGACACGGTCCTGAGCGCCTGATTGCAGGCATCTTGAAAAGATCTGGCTGGTTCGGGCTCACCACAGGTCTCCTTTCAGTGGGCTGTCATTACCGCCGAGGTGAGCTCTCACACGCCGACCCACACACACACTGACACAAACACACATGCTCGAGGGGCAGCCGGATGAATGAGCGCACTGAGGCCTGGGCCTGATCAAGCGAGCAGCGGCCGGGAGTTGGTGTAAGGAAATCCTCTGGTGGGACTATCAGAGCACATTAGACTGAGCAGGCCCCGGCTCTGGAGCACACAGCTGGAGGGAGAGCACACTGAGGCAGTATTTCAGCAGCGGCTAAATGCTGCCGCTTTAATCCTAATATAAATATGTTAGCCAAATTGGAAAAAGAGGCCTCATTTAACTATTTCCCAAATATTTTATGCAACAAGGATTAATTACTTATGCAAACGTTAATAATCAAATAGCAACGTTAGGCAGAAGCAAAATAAGGTGCTGAAAAGACCCACTGCCTTCAACTCAGAGCTGATGGAGTGGATAAGGCTGCCTTTATGAGCTTCTTTGATTCAGTGTCACACAGCTAGACTTCCTGTCATTCAGATGATGGTGAGAATTTTTTAAAGTCTTTAACAGATCAGTTTCAGTGTGTGTGCTGTCCGACAGGTGTGCTGCTTCTCTCCCATAGACGAACACATGCAATCAGAGACTGTTTGTAAACAGTCTGTCCTTTCTCAAAAGCACCTCAGAGATTTGCTCAAGGAAGTGAAATTGCTGCAAAACGACCTCATTTGGCACCAGGCTTCAACTTGTATGCTTGAGTGAGCGTAATTGCTGGGAGGCAGGGGGAAACCCGGCTTTTGGTTTGCTATCTCTGGGCATACCTTTCCTTAATAACAACTGTGACTGAAATCAAACCCACTCTGTGTTTGCTCTGAGAGGTGATTAGCCAGAGAAGTTAGGATTTCAAATAGGCCTAATTTGGCTGCTCTATTTACATTAGTTTGAGATTTACCATTGAATTTGTGATTCATTTTTAATGGATTAACCCAATGCATTCTGTTTCAATTGTGTTCAAGTGGAGCACGCACAGCAACCGATTGGTTCGAAAAATTGGTTTCATTATTGAAATTATTTGCCTTTTCCACAACAAACAAGATTGTAATCTCCATCTCGTTGTTGTCAGTGGGCATAATGAGGATGTTACCATTGGCCTGCTATCAGGTATGATGTATGTACTTCAGATTGTGTGAACCATTCTGCAGAAGGCTGAGCTCTTTTGAAAAGCTTGTGAAGAGGAAACCTGTTGAGTTGTCCCAAGCTATCTCTAATGGCGGTGGAGCAGTTTGATCTATGAGCTATGTGTGTGTGTGTTAGCAGACATGACCCGGCCAGGCACAGAGCTCCATGTTGGGTGTCAGGCACACCGACTCATAGCTGTCAACAGCGATGCTTTATTGGGCATTTCCTCCACTGCTCTGACATGTGCTGTCACCTCGATGTGTTCAACACTTCCATCTGCCCGCTAACAGCCCCTGCTGTCTGTTCTCACACTCACACACACACACACACACACACACACACACACACACACACACGCACATACAAGTTTGTTTGACTCTCTTGCAAGGGTACACAGACTCTGCAGAGCACCCACTATCAGATATCCTGCACACACACACTCATGTTGTTTGACTGCCAAAAAAATGATCAGGATGGACTGGATTAGTCATATTTCAGTTGCTGACAGAAGAAGACACGTCAACAAGATGTTTTCCATCACATATAACTTTTAAGTGGTAAGTGTATCTCATGTCTGTGCTGCCGTGCACGGTACATTTGGTTGTCACCGATATGGATATTTGGATCATTTCTGGCTGTGAATAGACCAACATGGGTTCTATTTGACTAAAGCTGCCCATTTCTGAATTTTGCTCTGATATTCAAATGTATTCACAGTTAGCTTTCAAATTTATAAACAAAGAAATCACTTGAAAGCACTTATTGACCAGGCCAGAAATATGGCTGAGACCACCAAGGGATCGAAAAGTCTAGACTCAAAGACAGCTTACTAAAAATGTTAATGCTCTATTGCTAATTTTGGATTGAATGCAGCAGTTTTTTTAAAACTATCACTGCCCCAACACCTTCTGACCAACCAACTAAAATTAGATGAAAAAATAATGTGACTGTTGGTCAGTTTAAATAAAGGATGTATCACTGGAAATATTTGCATGACGACATAAGCATGAGCATGAGTATGGTATTATTATTGTAGTTTATTATTAAGCAAAGTCAAGTCAAGCAGCAGTTCGTGCTAACTGTGAGCAATACAAACAAGCTAAAGGTTACCTTTTACATCCTAACTGTATTCACACAATAAACTATCGTGCTAAACTTTACAAGAGCGTGTTTGCTAAGTATGAGTAGGTTTACATGCTGTATGTTATGATTTGCATATTAAGATGGACAGTATCATGCCTGCTGTTAGCACCACAGTTAAAATATTGTACAGGATTCATTTGCTAGCAATCTAACTGCTACACAGGCTGCAGTCTTGCTTGTTTACGGGTACACTTAAAATCTTTAAACCCAAAGAATTTATTTTTGCAAAGATTACAAAATTTACTAAATTCTCAAGTTTGTCATTCTGAATATGGGGAAATATGTATGTTAACATAAGATTCACAGACAATATTTGATGGTGTGACCATAAAAAATTCAGTAATCTTTTATTTATTTACTGTGTAAAAACTATATAAACTGTGTATAACTACACTTAGCAAAGTGATATATCGGTTCAACCCTAATTTATGGGTTTTATGTCCTGGAATGGGCAAATGCTAAGTGCTTTCAAGAAAAATGTAAACTCTAAATGTGTTGAGTAGTGGTAATCAACAAACAAAAGAATATCAGTCTTTACAACTTCCTGTTACAAGGATCACCTCCATCTTTGGAAAGATCATGGTGCAGCCGAACAAAGGGAGCAGATGATTCATGCAGTTAGCGTGGGGCTCGGCAAGGGCGTCAGATGGATGATGTGAGCAAGCAACGGGACCACCCCTCGGGAACGGCAGGACACGCTGTTTGTTAGGCATGATGAATTGGCTGCATGCTTGAACCCAAAGGTTGGCAAATTAACAGTTAATTAGCGGTTGATAAATGACAGATGGACACAAGCCCACCACTGCCATAGTCCTTTCCCGCTATCTCACTATGGCAAGTGTTTATGTGCTGGTAACAAGTGTCGGAGCAGACTGTTATGTCTGCATTTTGTCACACGGTGCGATTGCTCTCAGATGTGGCCCCCATTCCCTTAACAACCAGCCACCCAAAAATCTACCCCCATTACCGCACCTTTTTTCAGTCCTGCCCCAGTTTACCACCAATGGACTAGACCTCCTTCAAACTCCTGGTGATGCACTTATCTATAAATTTTTATGAACACCATTGAAATTGGATTTTTTTTTAATTCGGCCACATAATTATGAAAAAAATAAGAAAACCTTAAAATTCAATCAAGCTAAAAAATCTTGTCAGCAACCAATATAAAGACATCAACATGCCTGATGTTTCCCTCTCCACGAGGACTCACTTTAGGCATGATAATTGCATTTTTGCTGCTAGATCGTGTTCCTGCCATGACTGAAGGAAGCAATAATTTCAGTCCTAATGATGTAAATTGGAGGCAGGTCCTGTGTGCTTGACATGTATGTAATGAGTGCGGAGGAAAACATATTTAACCCAACAATACTGCCTGTCGCTGGCAATGGGTTGGAAATGGTTATGTATTTACAGGAGTTGTGGCAGATGTGAATAAGTAGAAAGAACTATTAAGGGTAGTGGTCCAAGAATTCATCTCTCTTTGAACTTCTCCTTCTGTATTTTTCCTTTCACAAAGAATTTATACGAACAAGAAGGCATTTCATACTTGACCTTCTAAAAACAGAAAAAGAAATAATGGATATTTTGTTATTAAGTGCAAATTAGTGTCAGTTCTGCAGTGTAAAATCTGTTTCCTCCCCTGACATTTTCTTTACTGAAGGGTGGGAAGGTAATTTCCAAATAAAAGTGAGTAAAATTACACAATAACACAGCATTTACCTCACCACATGTTACCCTTCTATGTAAATGGCATTTGATTGAGCGGTTCTGAGGGGAGAAGACAGTTTCTTGAAAAATGTCTTGAACTGCTTTTGAGTCATTCATGTTTCAACAGCAGCGGGGGGGGCAGAGGAAACACCAGCATGTATGTACATTCATTACTGCAGACTTGGCATGGCAGGAGAAATAATGTGCTTCAGCTCAGTGAGTGACTGCCAGAACAAAGTACATACAGTGCTGGAGCTCCACAGCTACACCTCTGGTCCTGGGAGGGCTGTGGCTATTTGCTGAAAATTTGAGCCGGAGTTTTGTGCAACAGAATCACCACAGGATATGAATTCATGGGTCTTTGATGTCTTAGTTTTATAAGACCCTGAAAGCAGTTACTTGGAAATTGAAGCAGCTGCACCTGAAATCAGCAAAATCTGATTTCATTTCACCCTCTTTTTATTTTCTCCTTGGATCATTTCTTTTGAAAGGACTAATCAGGGATTTAGCATTCATCACCTCAGAATAAGCGTGAGTGAGAAGGCTGAGAAACAAGCTCTCTAGTGAGCAGAGCCCCTGCAGACCTGGAAGGTGATCATTATCAGTATCTTGAGTCCTTGATATCACTAAACCTCGCTGGCACACAGATCTGCTCGGGTCCTGGGTGGAAAATGCAGACCTGAGAGGGCCACTGCTGTATTTTTTCCAGCTGCTCTGGCTGCAGGCAGCTGGTTGTGCTGCAGCTCAGCGTGGACAGCCCATCGCTCTCAGAGAGAGAATACAAAGTCTGTCATTAACACGCTGAGAACCGAGCCGTCACTGCCAGACTCCCAAGCCAAGCATCCAAATGTTTGTATCCCCTTTCCCATCTGAAACGGAAACAATTTGGTTTTGTCCTAACAGTGCGGTACATCTCGGCTCCAAAAGCCTCGCTTGTGTGTTCAAGTTTCTGGGTGCCATTTTAGTTGCTCGCAGTGTTCGGAGCCAACATGAGTCACATGGCTAATGTCAGGAGCATTACTCTCATTATTTCATGGTTAGTTTGACACAAGGCTAATATTCAGATGGCAGGAGTTGAGATGAGCAGGCTGAGGAATATGGAGTCAAAATATGCGAGTGGGAGGTCTGCTAATAGTGTGTGTCCTTGTGTGTGTGTGTATATGTATGTGTGTGAGCAGGGGAGGAGCATCTGGAGTCTGCCAAACAGATCCTGACAGAGCAGTGCCTCTCTCGGCCATTTCCTTCAAACAGCAATCAGGCCAAATCAAAGCAGCTGCTCTGTTCTTCAATACTCCAATTGCGCTAATCAACTTAGTTTAGCAGCTCCTTGACCGCCGATGGGCTGCGCTACACTGCCTTCATACGCACACACACACACCCACGCACACATACATACACATGTGCAGGCTGGGTGCTGTGGGCTCAGGCCACAGGCCATTCAAAAGTCCAGTCAGAAATAATAATACTTATTTTATTAGGCCTGCTGGAGCTGGGCCAGCCTCATTAAACAGTCTTACACATGCTGAAATAAATGCAGATGTGGAAACGATGGCTGAAGGACTGCTAAAGATTCATAGAGATCATCTGCTCAATTCTGGCTCTAAGGAGAAACAAGAGTCATAAAATGAGGCAAAAGGCGATAATGCAAAAGAAGAAGGAAATGCCACATTATTCTCTTGGATCTGTTACTCTGCAGCAGCTGTTGTGTCTATTGTATATGACAATTCCAGTTTAAACCACATGGCACTAATCCGCCAATTTGCATTCACTTAAAAAACAACAATACAGGTTACGCTTATATGCTGAAAGCTGTGCAGCATGATCCAAACAAATGTCTGAAGCAGGCTTTGCCTTGCCTTCTCATGGATGCTCTGCTTAAGAAAACAATGCTAATTGTTCTGACTTGCCTGGTGATTTCAGCTCTGAGTAAGCCGGCAAATTCATTTTGTGACTTCAGCCCTGCTCGCTGCTCACTGTGATCACCGTTACATAAATCCTAACATTTAACAACACAAAGCGGAGGAAGTAAAAGCATACAGAAAGTGTTTCAATGTGGTCTGGCTGAGTAGCCTTGGCCCTGGGAGAGACTTCCTCTGTGAAGTATTTAATGTTGGAAGCTTTCGCTCTCCAAACACAGAGCACCTGGGACAACAGCGGCCATTCCAGAGCCAGTGTTAATCAGCGGCAATGCAGACTGGCAATCAGCAGTACCCACAAGAATACAATTAATGTGGTATGCTGGCTCTCTATACTGTCATGCCGCCTCACATATGAAAACAAAAAATTACAGCATTAAATTGCTCTAAACATTTGGGAGAAGCTGTGTGGTACATTCAGAGAAAATCATCTCTATTGATTTCAAAGACTTTGCATGGAAACTAGATTAAAGAGGGGGAAAAAACCCAAGCAGCTTTAAAAGCATTCTTTGCTCCACTGCAGTCAATTATTTTCTTCTGTTTCAGTCAGACAAAACATGTCCTCTGGAATTTGTTCAGTGTCACTCGACATTGCTCTAGAGGATTTCAAGCAGAGGTATCAGTGACTGATCATGACCATCAATAATGAGACAGATGACAGCTTAATAACAGCAGAATAACTGAAATGTGAGATAAGCAGACTGGTTATTTCACTTTTAACTGCTAAGCAAGATGTTAGCAGCAAGTAGCAGGAAAATTCTTCTTTGTAACTTATTAACTGATGTTTGCAGTTTTGGGTCTTTTCTATTATGACAACATAGTCACTAAACTAATTACTGAGATCTGGTAAAACAGTGACGTAGCTATAATGAGCCATTTTAGCCTGAGAACCAAGCTCTTGGATCAATCATTCTAGCAGATGGGTCTGACCCCGCTCCCATACAGATTTCCACCCATCAGGCTAATCATATTGGTTTTTCTGACATAGAGTGGGTTTGATATGATGACTGACATGGCAGTGTTTCTCTGATTGGTTTAACCAACTCAACAGGTTCACAAAATTCAGATTACTGTCAAACTGAGCAGTGCTGATCAAATATGAACGCAGGCTTTGTTTCTGCTTTACCTTTTTTTTTTGTCAAAAATGTTTTCAAAAATATATTTTACATTATGCTGAACTGTAATTTTGGAACAAGACAAGTTCTTCTCAGCATCTTGTCACACGCTTTATTGCTCTGAATGGTTTCAGGTCTATCTAGTTTAGTCCATTTTGGTCAAATTTGTCATTTGGGACTGAATACTGTCTTGAATGTTGTTAATATGAACTGTATTATTTAAAATTAATGATAGATTTTTGGTATATGAAGTTGTCAAGGCTAACATCTTAGCATGAAGTTACTGACATATCAAGTAAACGCAGAGAAAAGTTGGCATTCGTTTGGCATTGCGTTTGTGATTAATGTACTTCAAACACCTACTCTTGTTTTATATCTGTTTTGGTCTCCTACAGAGATATGTTTGGTTCTTTAGCTGCTTAAAGATCCACTGTTTTATGTTGAGCTTGTTATAAATTTGCCTACTCCAGTTTGATAATAGAAATATAGTGTCAGTGGGTTTATCAGAGCTTTTTTTTTGCTGATGCTGGTAACAGAGCTGATGAGAGCAGAGGGACTAAACCAAAATAATCAGCTTGATTGCTGTAAATCCAAAACAATGAGCAGGAGATGCTAAAGTGCTGTTTAGAGCTGAAGAAAACTGCATACATGGGTGACAGTTTTGGGTCCATCACAACAGGCAGCTTTTATCGTATTACGCATATTAATCAGACCCAGTGTTTATACAGACAATTTTTAATAAATACACTTAAGGAGTTCTGACTCATTGGACTAAAAGCTCCCTTCCGCCCATCACTTCAGTAGGATCCTGACATTAGATATTCCCTCAGTTTACTCGAACATCATTACTGTTGGAAACCAATTTAATTGACCGTTACAATATGAGGAGTAATGAAGCGTGCTGTGACCTCACAACCTGCTAAAAAGCAGGCGATACCGCTGAGAAAGCACTTCTCGACACTGCAATATCCAAAAGGTTATAGACTAATAGCCTGCTTGAAAAAAGTGCACACAGGCAGCGTCTGAAAGTGGTCAGTCTTGTCATTAAGTTAATGCCTGTCCACAGTTTGGTCTAAACACAGAGATTTTTATGGAATTATCCTAATTAGTGTGACCATTAGCCTTAATGGGGAGTAATGGCCGGTTAGATGTTATTTAGTAAAACAACACGCTGGAGGCTGGAGGTGTTTTATTACAGCTCTATATTAGGCTCATTTCTGAAAGGTAAAGAATGTTTCCAGATCATTCAGTTTCCACATCTAGCAGAGTGGGGACCACCCACTAGGAAAATAACATGCAGCAAAATGCTCGCTGTATGCTAATAATCAGCCTGCATTGACAGCTTCACTCAGCTCTGTGTTTGACCAACTTAATTCATAAAAACAACTGTAGCCTTGTCAGGACGTCTTGGGAAACGCTGTTCTCTTACAGTAAGATTTTTTGACCTGCTTCTTTTGGAGAACTTGAGAACTTGTTCTTTAAAAAAATCAGTGTGGGTATGATGTAGTTTTTTACGGAAGCACAAAAAATTAGACACCTTATCTCATAATTACGAGATCCTGATCTCATAATTCAAGATAAGGTTTCTAATTTTTTTTTATGCAGTGAATGCAATGTGCTTCCGTAGTTTTTCACATATGAATGATTATAAATGTTTTTAAAAAGGATCAGCACAAAGCAGCTACAACTACTGTAGCACATATATTCTGATTACTTAAGGAAATTATAAAAGAGGGTCTGTTTGTAACCATAAAACCCTTTCAGGCAAAATCAGCATTGCACTGTTTTCACATTATACCAGTCCGCTTTACTGCAGGTTTGTATTAATTAAGATGGAGCACAAAACAGAGGCAATCATTCAATTTCTATTTTACCTAGACTTTGTAAATTCTTTTGCATGTTTTCAAGTGACAGATTTTTTCCATCTTAGTTTAGCAGCAGTGTGGACCGTATCCTCTGGCACTGCTCACATAGTGGAGACTTAGCCTGCTCAGTTTGCTTGTACTTTTGATGTTACACAGACTAAAGCCACATATGAAAAAAAATTCACACTTAAAACTGTAAAATTTCTTCTAAAATTTAGAAGCATTTCAGTGTGAAAAAATGTTCCACACTGAAAATCACAGAATCACGGAATCAATCAGTGAAAGTGTCTTCAGAAGATAACTTAACCCCAGTGGCTGAGGTTCTGGTTCCACCTCAAATGACTTCCATCTCTGGCAGTAATCGCCATTTCCATGGAAATTCCTTTACACCAGAGCTTCTGTAAACACAGCCAATAATGAGTTAATTGCTTTACGGGGTAAATGATGAGCAGCTATTTCACAGTGGGAACTCCTGAGTGTGAAATGTGGATACAGTGTCACCACATGCAGGGTGTCAGAGATTTATAACACATTTACAAACTAGTTTCATTCCAGCGTGAGTGTTTAAACTTCGCCATGGGCCATTTGCTTTACACAAGCACAACCATTCTTGAGCTGACTGCATATTGTCTGTCTTTATGAATCATGTTCAGTGAATAGAACTTGTTCAAAAGACAAGACCTCCCCTTGGAAAAACCTTTCACATCAGTGATTAATGAGAATATAATTACATATCAATCACAAATCTGTTACTAACATGCTTTATTGTGTTTGTCTTTGAGGTCAGAGGGTAAAAAATTATTGAACTGCCATTGATTTTACACACATCATTAATTTAACCTGCCGACAAAAGCATCTGGTAGGCTGAGAGTGTCAACATTTACTCTTGATACACAAGTACATGCTGTTTTATGAAGATGATTGTGTTTTTAAATTTTTTTTGTTTTTTGTTCTTGTTTTTTTTGGCTAATCCTAACCCCCTGTGATCAATAGGAACAATTAAAGTGTTGGTCAAGTCCAGAAGCTAGCAGTTTAGGGAAACATTTAACACATATACCACTGAGGGGAAAGATAATGTGACACTTTTCATGATGCATTCGGTGCCCATTCTTTCTTTCAAATAGTCAAACTTAAGTACAGCAAAGAACCCCCGCAACACTGTCTTCTGCACTTTTAGTAAAAAAAAGAATTAACAATCTTTCAGTATTTTATCAGGTTAGCTTTTGGGCCAAGCTCTGACAGTACACAGCCACTGGCTGTGAGCACAGCTGTAGCTCTGGATGTGGTCAGTGCTTAGACTACAATGCTTGGACTACAGCTGCAATTATGGTTAATTCTATGATGCTATTGGAATGGCGACAGTGCTGTGATTCCTTACGGTTCCTATAAACATTTGCCAGTTTGGCAATAAACCTTTGCTATACAAAATTTATTGCAAAGAATTGTGAACTAATTTCATTTTTTTAAAAAAGTTTCTTTTCTTAATCTTTCACAGGCTACACACTAATAATACTATGAAATATCCAAAACATAAAAAAATAGATAGATAAATAAATAGATAATTAAGTATGAGAAGAAATCATTTAAATGTCAAAAGCTAAAGACATAAAAAGGACACAAAAAAGCTGAAAACACATAAAAGATGTAACAGCCATTCCATAGTGTTCATGTTAAAGGGAGGCTGTGTAACTTTTGATAGACAAAATAATAAATTTAACTTTCAGGGGTTTTGCTGCTACAGCCTTCCATGCTCTGGTTCATTAGGTAGCTAATAGGGGATACTTTTAGCCAAAGCTAGCAAACTTTTAACAGGTATTATTGTGTAGCTGATTTGATAACTTTTCTATATTTCAGTTACAATGTGTTGAAGCAACATTTTGTAAAAAGTTAACCTAAATATAATAGGCTTCAAAATTATGATGGTACATTGACATGTAACAGGGTGAATGTCTTTTTCAGTCACTCTGAGCCCCAATAACTAGTTATGCCAGTAAATGACAGTAAGTGTAACTGCAAGTCATGTGTTTTGTGTTGTGCTGTCTTTGCTTTATGTGTGAATATTTTTAGTAGAGCTTTAAGCTTGTTTGTTTTTGAACAAAAGTCCAGTCATTCAATTTTGACTGCTTTGTCCGAAACACTAGTACAGCTTCAGCCTCTCATGAAGTGCTTCTTGCACTATTGTTGGAAAACTCTGATATCGAACCCTAACCTGCAGATCTATCCAACTGCTCTCTTCCCAGGAAAGCTGCCAAAAGAAAAAAATACTCCTGCAACTCCCCTGCAGTGCCAACTCTGGCAGCTGCTCTGCCGTCCAAAAGAGCATGGGTCTCAGCTCAGGTTGCAGTTAAGCAGACCTGGAGGATCATCATCATCAAGCTCTCTCCTGATCAATCTGCGGGTTACTCTCTCACTCCTTCAATCTGTGCCCTCACTTTACGGCTTTAGGCCAACCAACCAACCAATCTTTCAAGCCTTCAAACTGTAGAGACTAACTTGAAATGGCTCATGACTCCTATGTGTTGTAATATTCACAAAAATTTCTGTAAGTTGTTTAATTGCAAATTAATTCATGCCTGGAGATACCTTGGAGATAAGAATCAAAAATCAGTGTGCCTTTTCAGTATGGAAAAAGAAAATATAAAGCAATCGACCCTTATCAACAGGGAATCTGCATCTCAAGGGAATAATCTCAAGCGTCCTAACTGCAGTTTTATCGTTTATGTGATTGCAAAACTGGTGGAAAGGCTCTTATGCTGTTTAGCCTAAAGGGTCCACCTAAGAAAGTGTCATTTGTTTGCAGTACCTTAGAATCTGCTTTAAAGTTGCCAGAGACAGTTCAAGATCAGGGGCCCTATCGTACACTTTGCGCCCAACTTTCCCCCCGCTTTGCGCCCAACTTAATATCTGGGGCCCTGCGCCCAACTTTCCCCGCCCAATGCGCCACTGGCGCATTGGGCGGGGAAAGTTAAAATTAATTCAGGGGAGTTTCCAGGTCAACCTTTGCCGCCTTGTTCCAGGGGCAGCAGAGGAATCCTGCTCTGTCCCGTTTAATGCACCACTGGCGCACAGCCTGCAGTCCAATCAGCTGTGTAGAATCATCTCATCAATTCAGAGGTGTTCCATGGGTGTTTCTCTGGCAAAAAGATGAATGAACAAAGTCCCTTTAAAGACTGTTGCGCCACTGGCGCATGGCGTATTAGTATTGTACACCCGGCGCTCATGGCTGAACTACAAGGATTTATTTATTTATTTATTTATTCATTCATTAATTTGTTTATTCAGCTGGACAGGGACAACGCTCAATGAAGTATTGTGTCAGGCAGCTCTCAGCTGATTCTCCCTTAAGTCAAATTGTTTAGAAAGCAAACATTTACATATTTTGTCACATCTATTTCTACAATAAATTTTCACCTGCACAGGCAAGCACGCACACATGCACACACGCAGACACGCAGGCACACACGCACACACCTAAAAATTTAATTCATTTTGTGAATAGAATACATGTGGTTATTAATGGTTGACGGACTGTTTTTCCTTCAGCCGCTTGTAGATATT
>JAPZDZ010000012.1:26102300-26114025 GCA_029783805.1 Acanthurus tennentii | reverse complement strand
CTTCTTAAAAAAATGTGTTGTACATTGTAAAATTGTCATGGGAAATGATCACTGTCACAAGGACTCAAACCCCATTCCACTGGATGGAAGTCCAGCATTGACTCCCCACTCAACCCAAATCTCAGTTACATATGATTTTGTTTTATATTTGAACTTCCTCGGGTTGATCTGCCTCTATTACGACCAACATTGCAGCAGACAGATTCACACTTGAGTAACTTATAAGGATGCAAACAAATGCTATTAGTAACACCTGCTTTAAAAAGTGATACCAGCAGAGCCTGACCAAGCTGCTGTATGTGGTGAATTGGCAGTGAGAATGTGTTGGCATATTATACCTTTAATCATCTGAATAGCTCCAGTGTTGTTGCATGTAATTAATCATCTTAAAAGGATTCATCTCAGTATTTGGACAGATATAAGGTGACAACTGAAGTAAAATACAAAAGTGTAGACTCCTTTGATTCAATCTCTGTTGTGTTTTTCATATGATCAAAACCTATTAAGGCACCTCTTGTCAGTGTTTGCCTGGGTCAGACTTTGTCTGCAAATGTTGATCACTCATTATCTCTTCTTCTGCCTGTCACTTCCACTTGAGTCAGTTTAGCCCTCAGCTCCATTATCAGGCTTATTATACTTGTATTTTAAAAAAGGCAGCAGCACTGGGATTAAAGCTGTTATCTAGGAAAATGCACAACATTTTCATTTCAAAATATCAAGATAATTAATTTGAGATCGTGAGATGACAGCAAAAAATTTGCCAACTGAAACTGAACCTTGTTGACTGCCAAAATATTTTGAAAGTAGATCAGACTAATCATAAATGTGCATTCCCTAATTTAGTTTGGCACTCAAACTATGCCCTCAAATGGATTTTTCGCCTGATTCACTCCTGATCTTTTCAAACTTACTGTGTTTGCATGTTAAAAAACAACCAAACTACTAAGAGGAGATTTAAAGTTAGAAAGTTAATATTAAAGCTTCATAAGAAAGCACGGACTCCATGCTCTCTCTGCTTTTTCTGGAAACCCTAAGGCACAGCAACTGTAGATTATATAATCAATACTGTCATTATTTTATCAACTACATGAGGCCCTTTCAAAGTGACATGAGCAGATTTTCTTTGATGCATTTTCATACTATTTTGAGGGCCCATTCTGCCCTGTATGTTTAGCTAATCAACTAATGTTTGGCAAATAAATCCAATATTTTATCAAAGGTCAGTGTCAGTCCATTGCCTACAATCTTGCATTTGCAAGTACTGTTAGCATTTATTAAATGTAATATATAGTTACAGTCACTGAAAACACCAAGAGACTGAGAGCTGCATGCTGAGAGCTGCTTTTCCCAGCTTGGTTAGTGAGACAGACCGACTGATTTCCCCAAAGAGGGTTCAGGTTAGGTTCAGATTCACCTTCTCTTTCACTGGTGCAGGATATATCAAGTGGGGGATCAGATATTTGAGATTTAATGTTAACACTTTGATATTTCTATGCAGTCATTGAGGAGTGTATAGTTGTTTTTATGAGCTGTTCTTGAGAAAGCTGCAAGCAACAGTGTCAGAGGTTAAGCAGTGTGTCTACTCCAAATAGGCACGTATGAACAAGCACTAATTTCAGTTTCCATTAATGTAAATATGACAGGCTCCTTGACTTCATGAAAAAAGGCTGAACTGTCTTTTGCGGCTCCGATGACTAAAACTGTGCATCCTTTCACTATTAGTAGTTCTAATCTTTTCCTTTAGCTGTCCTGGCTTATCAACTGTAAATCTCATGTTCTTTTCTTTTTATTAACTGACTCAGTTAGTTTTATTGTGGTCTTTTAATTTTTTTAAATTTCAGATTCTTATTTGCTTTCACTAAGTATATTTTGGCAGTTAAAATAAGGAACACATTATCAACTTAGTATTTTTTAAAGTTTTAATAAAAATAAAGTAAATTTATCATTATTATTATTATTATTATTATTATTATTATTATTATTATTATTATTATTATTATTAACACACATTGATGTTTTAAACAGTTTGTCATTTTGAGTAGTCGTCACTTGGTTAAATTTAGGCATTTAACCTTTTGGTACGGTTTACATAAAAATCACTGTCAAAAATTATTGCAGACTGAATAATAAGTAAATCAACTAATTAAGTAATCAAGTAATTGTCTTAGCACTATTAAAAAAAATATATATATATATATATATAAATACTGTATTATTATAATTATATGATTTATATGCAGTTCAGCTATGTAAAAATTACTCACCATTAAATTATAACATTTTGTTTACAAAAATAGAAAATATTATGATAAACTAATTTTGAGAAAGCTGATACTAAAAAATTCTGCATTTTACTTTTCCATTTTATTTGGTCATAACTTTAAAAGCAGAGCTTGTAATCTGCACAGCTTTGTTTACATTGTTACCTTAAGGATCTGAATGACTGCATTTATTGTTAGACAACACATATTAGTATTCACTTACTGTGACAACACTGTGTTTTCAATTTGTCCAGGAACACTTTCTTTAGCTTTTGTTGTAACCCTCTGATACAAGCAAAATCACACAGTAAAATTATGAGGGCTTCTTCTTGTTCAGTTGTTGCTAAATTAAGGATCCCATTTTGAAACATTATTTATTTATGTTTAGTGACCTCTGTTAGGAAAATGGGTTGTTACAGTGGGGACGGTAACAAGATTCAGCAAAGATGTTAAATTGAATTAAATTAAAAATAAATTTTAAAAAAGGAGTGTAAATGGGCCTAAATAAACATCTCTTCATTGACCCTAACCCCAACATGTACATCATTTCCATCATTTAAGTAAAAGCTGCAGAATTCAGGATAAACAATATTCAAAAAACATGAAAGAAAAATTTACATCATAGCATAATACTTCATTGTATAGATTCACAATGAAATTGATGGGGGGCGTTGGGGGGGGTGTCAATTTGCTGTAGATATATTGTGTGGTATTAAAAATATAATAAAACTAGAAATTTAAAACACAAATTACTCATTTTATCAGTATATTCAGATGAACAATTACCATTATATTTATAAATAGAGAGCGGCATGCTCACTCATTTGCAAAAACTCTTTTTCATCCAAAAAGTTCAAAATCTCAGAAAAAGCTATTTGAATGTCAGAAATCATTGAGAGTTCAGAGATTTGGCAGGAAATGCCTGGTTGTGTAATCTGGACCATTTGAGCCAACAGTTTGCAGTTGAAGGTCGTGTAGAACGTTGCGTTATGTTTGTTAGCTCTGCTGTCTTTAGCATGTTGCTGTGAGCGGCTGAGGTAATGCTTGACGTCCACGTGCCACACTGAGGGCAAGTCTGATCCCATCTGGGATTGGTAAAACTCCGCACTTCCCCTGGAGACTTTCTGATCTTCCCTGATTACATGTGGCAGCCTCTGACCTGCACTGAAGACCCTCTCCTGACATGGAAGATTGACGGTTATCGATGCAGAAACCTTAGTTAATTCTGCACACAAGGCTGAGCACTCTCTACAGCTGGATTACTGTGTTAAACTCATCTGCTCACTACGTTGAAATCAAGTTTATTTTGGGATTAAAATAAGTAATGATCATGGTTGTGAGGTATGATTTTTTTGTGTTCCAGAATACCAGTGTCGAGCTTGTATTTTCCTGTTGCTGCATGTAATTCCAGATTTAGTTCGGGGTCTGTGGAAACTGGAGCTCCCGCTTTGATTGAGTGAATCACCTGCTGTGGAAATTATAAACACCGAGCAGGAATTTACATTAGGCACCCAGTGGAAAAGTGCACTGTGCTGATGGCTTTGTCTGAACGATGGAGTAATAAAATCTCTTTTGTATACAAGACATATTTCATCAAGGTATCTGCACTTCTTCACTCCGACTCTTTAAAAGCCATTTCATCAATCTTCAAACAGAGCTGGAAGAGCCAAGTGTGATGATTTCAAAACATTTTAACTGCAAGGACACTCTGCTTTTGTGCTTAACTTTTCTCAAGCCAAAACTGTTGCCCTTAAATCTCATTTTCAACTTAATGGAGAACTGTCACGCTGTGCAGGAAACCATGCAGACATTGAAATGCCTTTAATTAAACAATGAATAATTGTAGTCAAAATTCAACTTAGAAGAGGCACCGAGAAGAATAAAGGCTGTGGGACAGGAGAGTAATGTTACCAGTTTTTGCTGTGTTCATGGAATCTGACAAAACCTTCTGCTGCATGCTAAAGAGACTTTGCATGTTGAAACGCTTAAAAACAATAGAACCATCAGTTCAGCTGAAAGCATTTGAATGTTGGTAGCCCACAAATGTTTGACCAGTAATTGTAATCTGAGCTTAAACTTGCTAAATAATTCTCAAAAGAAACAAAATTACAAAACTACACTGGGGATTTCATACATTAGTGTGGGATCAAAGGGCCAAAGCAGCTCTATAATCACTGCATGCTTTCGACTCTGACATTGTGTACCAACCAGAGGCCTTCGCCCTCCTACTTCTGTGTCTCAACTCATAGCAGCTTAGTCCACCAAGGGGAATTCCAAGTTTGTTTTGCTGGTTGGGTTAGCCAAAAGCAACTGCGCTGCTAAAGAAACCCTGTAAGTGCACTGAGCAAAAGTGTTGCAAGGTCTATGAAGAATATCAGCGTTGGAGTTTTTCCCTCGCAGCTCTCAGGGTTTTACATGCTGATTATGTTGTCCACAAAAACAAAAATACGCTCCGTTTGAAAAGGTTTTTATATCTGAAGATTTGCTCAAAACAACCATTCATATGCAGCTGGGCTACAGCCAGGATTTTATACTGAGATCATGAGTCACCAACTTTATGCAAACTTACTGCAAGATAATTATTAATTGCACTCTTATGTTACAATTTTACAAAAAAATATTTTATTACATATTAGTCTAATTTAGTATTAAAACACTTTAACCTTTTTTTTCCTGCCTCTTCAAAGGGCAGACAAAGTTTACATCCCCAACCTCACAATTTACATTGTTTTTTTTTTTTTACAATCATGGGGTATGCAATTAATAATGATATAAATATTACTGAAAATACTCCATAAATCATATTCATTTAACCTACCTGGACTCCTCCCTCCACATCCCCGTCCATAACTTACTCCTGATGGGTCCATTTACATAAACTTAAACTGTTTAAGAAACCTCACCCTCACTTTTGTGCTGTGCACATAATCCCTAAGATTTTTTTGGCATATGACAATAATACAGGTATTTTTTTAATAAATCACACAGTGTGTGTTAAAACCCTTCATGTTTTTTGATTCTTTTTGTTTTTTGTCCTCTAAAAAAACGATTTTATTCCTGTGTACTTGTAATTTTGATTTTGCATAATTTTTCTCATCTCCTAAACAGACACAG
Source organism: Acanthurus tennentii (assembly GCA_029783805.1). Classification (NCBI taxonomy): domain Eukaryota; kingdom Metazoa; phylum Chordata; class Actinopteri; order Acanthuriformes; family Acanthuridae; genus Acanthurus; species Acanthurus tennentii. The sequence continues at coordinate 26,108,650 of JAPZDZ010000012.1, read as the reverse complement.
AGCTGAGATCTGTGTTGTGTTACGTATGTTGATCCCTCTCACTGGTTTACAAGGCTACCTATTTTTTCCCTTCACACAAAACTGCTGGCCGTGGTGGCAATAGCATGCACATGCCTGATAAACACCGGTGGAAAAGCTATGCCATAGATGAAGAAGATTTATTCCTCTGCAGGGGCAGAAAACAAACATAAAAGAATAACTGTGTTGTACTTGGAGTTCAACAAGATATATAGTGCCGAAAAAACAGCAATGTTGACTGTAATAAAGAGCATGGCTACGGCTATATACTGAGACACACAGATACACAATGGAGAGTGTCAGCTACAACACAGGTACCCACAGTGACTCTCTCTAAGGGGCATAGGCTCAGCGTGCCACTAGTGAAGGTCAAAGCTCCACTAAACTCCCTGACTTTCTAATAGAGTCCGTCAGAAGCTTCTCAGAGCTGCTCAGCTCTGACTTACAACTTGACTCGATCATCCATACTACTACTACTACTGAGGGTTGGTCACTAGTTTTTAAATAAATGTTAAAGTACAAAATTTGTCCAACATTGAAGTTTTGTTACTCTACTTGAGATGCACAAGTTAACCTTTATTATACAAACCAAAGACTAATTAGTATAAAATAGAGAGACATGATGTCACCAACTGGTTTGTGAGCTATGATTTTGAAGTCTCGAATTTAGCATCATGGAGCTAGCAAGACAAGGCAAAAGGGTGGAGCTAGGACTAACAATACTCATTGCCACCAACGACTGTGAAATGCCTAGCAGATAGCTAGCAGTTGCTGTTATTCATTGATGCCGAGCCTTTAGTTATATATAACTTTAAGCCTTGATTGAATTAAGCACTTTGAAGTCATTGAGACAAAATATAAAATATATTTTGGGAGGTCTGACCAATAATTTCTATTTAAATTGGGAATGAGTTCTAATTGTAACATGCCTGATGATACGGACAATAATAGTACAAGGACATGTTTTTTATGCTTAAGCTGCGGTATCATATATTCTATGTTGGTTTGCTGTGAATAAAGGATTTTTTTCCAGAGCACTAATGACACTGTGAAACAGAACTGTGGTGAGGTGATCCAGCAAAAGTGTATGCTTATGTAAAAAACAAATGGTGCAGATGTTCTGATGCACAATATTTGTCTGCCTTATATAAAACTGTAACATGTAACTTAAATACTGTTCTGTAACATGTCATCAACTATCCTTTTCAGCTCTACCCTGGAAACATTCACTATACCAGTTTTTTAGCAATGTCTGAATCAAAAAGTCATTTGTTGATACTGGGCTGTTAATAATTGTCCAGATTAAGGATTAAACTCCACCATTACGGCTCAGTCTGAGCACAATCTACTGTTGCTGGGTGTAGTTCTTCAGCAGCTACCCAGACTCAAAGTAGTACAGACATTTAAATCCACATTTGCTGTCATTTTAAGTGCACTTGAGGCCTCATTTATTGTAGAGCACTTATAAACTTTCCCATTTCTAAAAGAAGAGGAAGAAAAAATGTGTGTCTATTGAGGATGTTAAGTGGAGTTTTCCATTTATCAATGGCTGGAGAGCAGCCAGGCAGATGTACGCTGCATTGGGCCATGCCAGAACAGACTTTCTCTGAAGACATTAGCGTGCCACAGTGAGAGAGCACTCTCATCCTTAAGAATTTCAGTGATGCGATTAATTGCTAAACTGCTTACTGTTTTAACCAGCTCTGCTTTGGGACAGTTCATCTGAGAAACGCAGAGTTCTGTAACATCTCATTCATGTTCTACATGCACACCACCAGATAAAGTGAAGTGGAGCATGCAGAACATGAATGAGCTGAGTGACAACGTAAATGAGTATTAAAATGTTTCAATATATTATGGTTAGAAGCTTCTAATCAGACAGCTTTGGGTTGTTCTTTGAGGGAATATTCACAGTAGTTTTCAGTGTGGTGGATGGCCAGGACTGGCATTCCAGAGAGCATACACCATTCAAGAATTAAAAGTTAGAGGTAAAGTTTGATTTCAGTACCTGTGGTATGAAATGGTAGATGACAGGTGAAAGGGACGGACCGAGTGGGGGAGGTGGTGGCACTATGTAGTACCTCCTTTCAGTAAGAGAACACATGGATTTTGGTCTGCTAAATGTCAACATGAGTAAGTCATGCATCACTTTGTTTCCATGATTTCTTCAATTAAATCATTAAGTGTTATTAAGGGACTTGTGTAATAGCCCCTGTGGTGCTGGTGGAGAGAATTCCAGCTCAATGCCTGCTGCAGTCTGCACTGGACTGGAAATATCAAACTATTCTACACTATACTTGTTAATCTGCAGGTTATTATAACATAATATCTCTCTATGCAGCTGCATTAAAGCCGCACACTCGCTTGCATTGTGGTTTTTGCCCAGAACTGAGTGAAACTCTGAACTCTGTACAACCACTGGGGAAGTATGAAGTTTAATTGTAAATGTTGTGACGGTGGGGGAAAAAAGGGAGGAAAAAAGGGTTTAATGTTCTGCATCCACTTTGGCAAAAGATTTGAGCGCTGCTCAGCCTGGTCAGCATTCAGGAAAATGAAAGAGCCATTATGAGTGGAAACACTTGTATTTAGATCATTACTTCACACAGTAATTATTACATACAAAGTGTAATGAGTCATTGCAAGAAGATTAGCTTATTATTCTCCAGGAAACAAAAGGCCTGCAGGACACCTAGCATGCAAAATAACATTCACAATTATCAGGTAATGTTTCATGCTTGCAAATGTAAACACAGAGTAAGTGATACCTGCTCTGTACAGACAACAAATTGCTGACAAAGAGGAGGTCTTCACTTTAACTGTGCCAAAACTCAGTTAAGAGGAAATGTAAGCTATGATCCGTCCTTGCTCATTATGACATTAAAGACACTAACTGGAACCATTACAAGCTGAGCAGCACACCGGAGTGTTATGCCTCCTTCCTCCAATGAATAGATGTGTAATAACTCCAACAGGCAGTTTTCAATTACATACTATTGGAAGCAAATGGCTTTTATTCTTTGGAATTCTAATGCAGTATTTTACATGTCCATGCAAATACCTTGTGTACTTGCTGCTTGGGTAACAAATTGCCATATCATGTGTTACAATTACCTCCTCAGTTTGGCCAGCCAATACATCTTCCCAATGAAATGGGTTGAAAGCTATGAATTATGGCCATATTTCAGTCTAAAAGAAACAAACCACTAATTGCGACGTGGCCTCTCAGTAATTTCAACAGAGAGCCCAGAAAGGCACTCTAGCATTGGGGAAATCATTTACTGCTGCTCCTGCTTTATTTTGGTTTCAAATAACAGACACTACTAATTTGGTGTGGGCCTGACCCCTGCCCCCACCCTCCCTCTCCCCCTCATGCCCCGTGGGGAAAACTCCAATCAGCCCACATCTCCACCAACTTTTTTTCCCCCTCCCTCTCCTCCTGCAAGCCTCTCTGCTACCAGTGAAGTGAAGACCGCCTTTCTGAAATGTTTCTGCTAATTCCCATTTCCTTAAAAATCACAAGCTTTCATGTGAGTGGCTGACCGAGGCTGACTGGGGAGGGGAGCGGTAATTACCCTGGGGTCCCAGGCATTAACCCGACCAGGTGTCACTGGATGGCCTGTTTACCTCAGTGATTAATGAATGGACTGCTAGTCTCTCACTACCCCCACCCACTGCTCTTTTTTATTCAGTGCGGAGCGTGCCACTGAATCAGTTTGCTGAGCAGTGACAGGTCTGAGCCACATCAGGCCTCCGAGGCCAGCCGTTCCACCCCGACCCTTCTCTCCTTACTCGGCTAACTCGTCTGTTAGCGGTGCTAAGCTAATTAGAAAAGAGTTTGGTGATGGCAAAGCAGGCAGCGTGCGCCCTGAAATAACATCTGTGTGCAGCAGATTGGTGCAGTCGTTATAAACTGTTCATTTTGTACCTCCAAGTGTATTTTTCTCAAAAAATATAAACCATATGAACAAGGATACAGAAAATAAATATTAATCAATGTAAAGAAAGCACAAAAGACAAACTGATACTGTAATGTTTCATGAACTATATACCATCTTGTCTTTTAGTGGCAGAGTAATAAGCCCATAAGCCACCGTAGATTCAGGATCCGGAGCTGAGCCGGCAGTAAGCCTCTACCTGGCTGGCATTAAAAGATTAACTTTTCATCATTTCCTTTTTTCCCTGATTGTACAATAGACCAGGCCAGACCTCACCTGGTGACTCCCTGTTGAAACGGTAAATATGTCTTACCATCTCACAGGCTGCGGCAAAGCTGTTATCCACACTGTGATGAAAAGGGGTGTGAAAGCAGAACTGTGTCGTCCCCTCATGTCTGTCAAAGAGGATATGGAGGGAGAGGAGTGTGCAGGCTTTGTGTACACAGGTGATTAGCTAATCAGCATGTCCTCTCTAAGAGGGGCCAGCAAGGGTTCATGTCACTCAGCCGCCACAATTGCACCTCCCAAAGCCAAATACTGCCTCATTGCTATGATACTGACACAATAACATTTTAAAGGGAGGAGGGCTGACACAAGGAGAGTTTATTTCCTGAAAATGAGCATCTTTTCTTTTTACTGACGGAACCAACTAATAAGACCCGAATTTATTCTCACTGCTTTGGCTGGTTTATGTGTAACAAAGTTATGCGCTATTTTTCAGTATAACTTGTTTCTTCATTCACTTAGAACAAAAATGTAATTGCAAGTGGTGACAAGGGCACTAAAATCCTTTACAAAAAGAGGCCATACCATAATGTAAAACTTCTGTATAAATAAAAGCCGTGCTTTCAAACACTGTTTAGCAAAGGTATTAACAGAAAAAGGTTAAGCATTTCTGGATTACTCTTATTAATGCAAAAACAAATTGCTATAATTTTAAAAGTTTTAGCTGGTCAAGGTGAAGTGCTGGGTAATTTAATCTATGAGAAATTAGCATATTTTAGAAAGCTATCATATTTTTACACACGCCCTCCCTGAGCTACCACCTTATTGTGGTGGAGGGGTTTGCGCGTCCCAATGATCCTAGGAGCTCAGTTGTTGGGGGCTTTATGCCCCTGGTAGGGTCACCCATGGCAAACAGGTCCTAGGGGAGGGACCAGACAAAGTGTAGCTCACAAGACCCCTATGATGAGCAAGACTAATGGTCGGGTGCTGTGTGAGTTGGGCAGTGGCCGAAGGCAGGGACCCTGGTGGTCTGATCCTCAGCTGCAGAGGCTAGCTCTAGGGACATAGAATGTCACCTCTCTGGTGGGAAGGAGCCTGAGCTGGTGCGCGAGGTTGAGAAGTTCGGGCTAGATATAGTTGGCCTCACCTCGACGCATAGCAAGGACTCCGGAACCAGTCTTTTCAAGAGGGGTTGGACTCTCTTCCACTCTGGAGTTGCCATTGGTGAGAGGCGCCGGGCAGGGGTGGCAATACTTATTGCCCGGACTTGCGGCAGCATGTCTTGGACACTCGGGTGAAGAGAGGGGTGGAGCTGGGAGGATGCCGGTCAGACCTGGCAGACCCAAACGTATTGTGAACATCTGGCAGAGTCTCCTGTCAGAAGGAGCTTCAACTCCCACCTCCGGGAGAGCTTCAACCGTGTTCCAGGGGAGGTGGGGGACATTGAGTCCGAGTGGGCTATGTTCCGTGCCTCCATTGTTGAGGCGGCCGATCACTGCTGCGGCCGTAAGGTCGTTGGTGCCTGTCGTGGTGGCAATATCCGTACCCTTTGGTGGCCACTGGCGGTGAGGGATGCCGTCAAGCTGAAGAAGGAGTCCTATCGGGTCTTTTGGCCTGTGGGACTCCTTAGGCAGCAGACAGGTCATGACCTGCCAAGCGGAGTGTGGCTGTGGCAGTCGCCGAGGCAAAAACCCGGACATGGGAGGAGTTCAGTGAGGCCATGGAAAACGACTTCTGGACGGCTTTGAAGAGATTCTGGACCACCATCCGCCGTCTCAGGAGGGGGAAGCAGTGCACTGTAAACACTGTGGTTGGTGGGGATGGTGTGCTGCTGACCTCGACTTGGGATGTTGTGGATCGGTGGAGAGAATACTTCGAAGACCTCCTTAATCCCATCCTCTGAGGAAGCAGTGCCTGGGGACACTGGAGTGGGCTCTCCCATCTCTGGGGCGAAGGTTGCCGAGGTGGTTAAAAAGCTCCTCGGTGGCAGAGCCCCAGGGGTGGATGAGATCAGCCCGGAGTTCCTTAAGGCCCTGGATGTTGTGGGGCTGTCGTGGTTGGCACGCCTCTGCAACATCGGGGGCAGTGGACATCGGGGGCAGTGCCTCTGGATTGGCAGACCGGGGTGGTGGTCCCTCTTTTTAAGAAGAGGGACCGGAGGGTGTGTTCCAA
>JAPZDZ010000012.1:26090738-26102200 GCA_029783805.1 Acanthurus tennentii | reverse complement strand
CTCAGGATTGGGTCACTGCTTTTTGCAGATGATGTGGTCCTGTTGGCTTCATCAGGCCGTGACCTTCAACTCTCACTAGATCAGTTTACAGCCGAGTGTTGAAGGGGCTGGGATGAGAATCAGCACCTCCAAATCTGAGTCCATGGTTCTCAGCTGGAAAAGGGTGGAGTGCCCTCTACGGGTTGGGGATGAGATCCTGCCCCAAGTGGAGGAGTTCAAGTACCTCGGGGAAATGAGCTTCCTCCGTAGGGTGGCTGGGCTCTCCCTTAGAGATAGGGTGAGAAGCTTGGTCATCCAGGAGGAGCTCGGAGTAGAACCGCTGCTCCACCGCGTTGAGAGGAACCAGATGAGGTGGCTCGAGCATCTAATTAGGATGCCTCCCAGACGCCTCCCTGGTGAGGTGTTCACGGCACGTCCCACCGGTAGGAGACCCCAGGGCAGACCCAGGACACGCTGGAGAGACTATGTCTCTCGGCTGGCCTGGGAACGTCTCGGGATCCCCCGGGAAGAGCTGGATGAAGTAGCTGGGGTGAGGGAAGTCTGGGCTTCCCTGCTTAGGCTGCTGCCCCCTCGACCTGACCCCGGATAAGCGGAAGAAAATGGATGGATGGATGGATTTTTACTCACAATAGAATAAGTGAGCATTAACCATACTTGTTTAATAAATGTAGCAAAGTGAAAATTTTGACATTTTCCCGCAAAATGTAGTAGAGCAGAATTATTTTGTAATAGTAGTCAAAGTTTATTTTCACCAACAAAACACCCTGATTGAGTCTACACAAGTACATCTAATAGAAAAACTGCATCAGAAAGAAGTAAGAATGATATTTATTTTTGCAATGAACTTGATATTTTTATTTAAATTTACCATTATTTAGAATGTGTTCTGCTTTTGCATTGTTGCTGCATTTGTATTTATACTTAGATTCTATTAAAACACAAAAAGTATGCTTATATTTTTCATGCACGCAAGTAAAAAAAGTATCAGCTGTGACATTAAAAATTCAAATTAATTATTAATAGTACCATGGATCACTGGTTTAGGTAGCATCCAGTAATGAAGGCTCATACGTTGTCTGGAGTATAGCTTTTAGCCTAGGTAGCTGGTGGCTAATAGCTACAAAAATGAAAATAAGGAATGTTTGTTTAAGACTTGTAGGGGTTTTTGTTTTGTTATGTCAAAGAATATATAACAATGACAAAAAATTCAGAGCAATATTTTATGACATTCTACTAAATCAAAACCCCTACGTTGAATATTCCTATCCAACCTCATTAATTTGTTTGAAAGGGAGACAACATTTTGGTTTTCAGTAAGTTAGCTTCTTTTTTAACTCTGACCCTTTTTATTTTTGTTTTAACAAGATAGTTCTTACATTGTTAAATCCTTCTTTTCGAAGAAGTTGTTTTCAGAGCTCCCGACTAATGTAGAAACACTTAGAGGTGTCAGCCTATTCATCCAAGTTGTCAATTCTCACTTCAAACTTATGAGGCACATTCAAGTGAGTCATTGAGACGTACTAATAAAATGATCCTGTTTGCAGTAATCACTGCGTGTCTCAACAGAACACATTCCTACTTATGTATTCAGGCTCAACTGGCGTGCAATGACATCAGCTAAGAGTGAACATTAAGACAGGCCATTAACAAAGCTGATGAGTTACAAACTGCTGCTGCTATTATCCCAGAGCTCTTAATGGATTGAATTTTGATTGTGTCAGCCAACACTCGAGTGACCTTTTACATGACGGTTGAAGCTTTGCCGTACACTTCCAGCAGCTGTTTTTTCCACACTGTCTGTCAAAACAACATACTTGAGTCAGGCGGAGGTCGGAGTTAGGATGGAGAAGTTGGTAGAATAAATTGTTGTGACTACCACAGGTGGGGACATGGAGAAGGAGAGGCGTGACAAGTCGAGCTGTCACTGAGGAATGCTACAGCATAGAGGAGCGACGTACCCATGTTCACAGCACAGGTGTACTGGACGCTCAGATGGATTAATACTGCGTTAATGAAACAAAAACATGTCAAAATTACCCCCCGCTCAGTACAGTGTTTTAACACCTGCGGTTTTCTCTGCTGTTTGCACTTGCATGTCAGTTTATGCTGCGTTTCACAGGCCAAGGGCAGACCAGAGGAATTAGGCTATCATAACATCTCTGTGAAATATTACATTTCGTTCCTGATGACTGAAAAGCACAGAATTACAATTACAAAGAGATTGCAGAGGTGATTAGTATGGAAGAAAAAAAGCATATTTTATGCATCATATCTGTGTGTGGTCTCATGTTTTTTTTTTGTTTGATAAACTGTGGCCTGATATTTATTCCATTACCCAAATACCATTGTGATTAACAAAGTGACCCTCTGTGGAAAATACATAAAGCAAGAACAACACTGTGATTTAATTGAACATAAATGGAGCTCTTAACACATGAACACATGAAAACATGTTTTCTTTTGCAGTGCAATTACTTTCCATTAAAAAAGGCAGTGTCCTAATTCTTGTCATCAAAGGTTGGATAAGTATGAAGATTATTTACTAAAGTCAAAGTCATGTAAGCAGATATCTACTGTTGGAACTGATTTAAACAAAGAAACCACTTTTTTTTTACCTGCTATAGTTTTCAGATTAATGATCCCCCCTTAAATGTCATTAGGTAAAATGGCATAGAAAGATGGTACCGATAGTTCAAAATTTTACTCAAGTACCATACTTAAGGAAATTTTCTTAGCAGCATTTCTGTAATTAATGACATTTTGTTGAATACCCTTCTTTATTTAAGTGCACTAACTGTGATGTTAATCCCTGTGGTGTCTGAGCTGAAGACGTGGAAAATGTCTCAGTTTTTATGACTTTGACAGATGGTGACAAATGTCTTAGTGAAAGGTATGAATTTCTGACGAATAATGCCGCGGTCCATTCAGTGAAACTTGATGATGCAGAGTCAAACCTGACTGGATTTATATAAAAATACCGTTTCGCCACCTTGAATGAACATTAGCAACATTCAGTGTTGTAGCAAGAATGGCCTTGTCTCTGTGGTGGTAATATTAGAGGGTTAATGAAAAAAAGTCATTTTCTCACTAATGTCTCCTACTTTCCCTTCCAAAACCTTGCAGTGATTTTCCTTAATAACATGCAGTCTGTCATACTTGCAGCACTCTTGCATGCCATTTGGCAAAAATGTGAACTTCGATCTGTATCGGCAGACTGTTGCTCACGAAAGTGAAGCTGCACCGCTCTGTCTGCAGTGATTGAGAAGCAACAGAGCATTACACACAAATCAGACGTTATTAATTTCAGTAACACACCGCATGAAGAACTGTGATATCAACCTAATACCCAGTTGTCACTTCTGATTTGAAATTAGAACTAGTCTTTGAATAGGAAAAAAATTATAGTTGATGTGTGATGATTTGTTCAAAAATAAACATTCCTCAGGGTGGGGTCACGCATGAAAACCATGAAAACCAAACCATCTGAGGAGTTATATGTGTCAGTGATATAAAATTCTGATGTCTAAGCCTGTCACATAGTGAAGCTGCAGAGACACTGTGAAACAGAGCAACTTTAGATCTGTTAGCTTATGGTTTTGGATTAGTCCATGTGGCTTTCGTTCAAATTTTTTTTTACATATTGTGCATATCATTTATTTGAAGTAGAGATTTTTGCAAAACTGCATTAGTTGCTGCGTACTAAGAAGGTTAGGGACAGCTGGGAAATGCTGATACTTATATACAAATATGCAACTAGAGCAATCTTCCGCCGCCATCCATCAGAGGCCTCCTTTGTAGGTGCAGGTAGTTTGGCAGGGGGGTCATCGGTCAGCGTCTGGTTTACACCTCTCTTTCTTGCTCCAGCCTGGAGTAGACTGACAGGAGGGGGGTCATAGTATTGATTGGGGCCTTAGATGGGAGCCCTTGACCTGCGCCTCCATTTAAAAGCTATAAAGGAAGCCGTGCTCCAATCTAATGTTTTCCACCGAGGTGCCAGGAGAGGCAGTGGACACCTGCACTATGTCATTCTGTTTAGATTGGGAGCTGAGGCTGATAGGGCCAGCTGGGCCTCTCTATCATTAGATCCAACAGCGCTTACAATAACAGAGAAGAAGGCAACACAGGAACACATTAGATTTCGCCTTATTTATGGCTTTTGATGACAAGAGTACAGCTCACAATCCAACTTGGACATTAGCTGACTAAATTGATGCAAAGCACTTACGGAGCTCATCCACCAGTCTAGTGTCTAGTGCGAAGATGCTTGTCTGCTGTAAATATTAGGTTTGAGGAACATTTTTAGCTTGTCAAAACAAAGTTCTGCAATTGCTTTTAACATCCTTAATCTGTGAATGATTGTCCACAACAGATTCTTGACTCATTCTGCCTTGCATCTGTTCAGAAAGCCTCCTCCAGTCTGGCAAACTTACAAATGTAAAGGACAAAATAAAATTATTTTCAGTTAAACCTTCCCTCTTTTTATGATATTTTTGATAGGATTAGCAAAAATGTTAAATGCACATAACTATTTGAAGAACCTGTGCATTGACTGGTTTGTGAACGTCCTACAAAAAAACTTTTCCATGAATATAGATTTGTAAAGTTAAAAAATTGCTTACAAATTATTAGTTACTTCTGAATAATGTTTTTCTTGAAATCTGCTTAAAGGATGAGAGACAGAATGTTGTATGATTCCTTGTTGTCACCAATTCGGCGAAAAAAGACAGAAACCAACAGTAAGTTTCAATGAGTGGTTTAACTCTTAACCCTCCTACGAAAGTCCAAGAATTTTTATAATAACAAGTTACAAATGTGTATCTCCTTTTAAAAAGTAAAAAATTTAAGTAATTTCTGAGAATAGCTGGGAGCAGTGGTTTTTAGTAAACATGATTCCAGCAGGAGGAAACAAACATTTTAGTCAGTGCAACAGTGATGCTCATTGATGTGTTTTATTGGAGGTCAGTGTAGCTTTATGGCTGAGAGGAATTAGACTCATCAGGCTTTGCAGATTATACTTGCTAATAGGAACAACTCTTTGCTGTTATGACTTTAAGACAAATATGTAAAATTAGGCTTTCGCTTTAAATTGTCTAATCAAATATAGTAAACATGAAGTCTCAATTAATTTCTGTTCCTTTTCTTATTCCTTATCTGTAGCAGTGCAGACATTTCAAATCAGTTGGTGTGCAAATTGCACTGCCACACTTAATAAGTAACTGTAACAAGAAATAAAGAACTTTAGATTTGTTACAAATTACACCAGTCTGATTTTTATTTGTACAGAAATAAAAGAAAAAAAAACATCCATTTATATTATATATAATAACTTCAATTTCAAAGCCAACTGTATTAGTCTTTGTTGTTTCTCATTTTCAGTGAAACAGCTGTGAAAAAGTCTCTTCACATAGGCAAGGTGAGGAGTGCACACAGAGGCTGTTTCACTCTGTGTGTGTGTGAGTGTAATAGGTCTTATTGCTAAATCTAAATTGCAGCTAATTGCTGGGTTGTATTTTGTGAAGACTTTCCCTCACTGTAAAAACATTATCACCTACCAAAGTACATTTATAATAGGATGTTCTCTTTTTATTCTGTTGCCCACAAAACTTTTTGTGGGGTTAATTTGTTGTTTGTCTGCAGTTATCACAAACTTTAATTCATAGCCAGCATACGCTTTCATATGGGAGGAAATTAGAGTCATAATAGTCAGTTTTTGACAGAGCCAATGGTACTGGGGGCACAAGAGAGAAACAGAAAAAGAGGTAACACTAGAGAGGAAAAGAAGGGAAAAGAGAGAGACATGCTGTGTGTCTGAGCAGCCTTGGGCAAGGTTAGCAGAAAGGCACCCATCTGGCAGTGTGAATTTTGACTGGCACATAGTTAAACAGTGATGCAGTTTGACAAATTTCAAACAGAGCTTATGAAAAGATAACATAAACACAATAGTTACTTCGGTCTCAGCGTCCACCTGTGTGTGTCACCCTGGAGTGTGAGTGCGAGGCCACTGTTAATGAGCAGAGCTGCTCCACGCTCTTGGATTAAGGTCTTTGTAAAGTAAATCACTGTCAGATAAAGGCACAGTGTTTATAACGTACCATTAATATTTTGATCGGTATGTTTAAGAGAGCCAGCTCCTTAATGCACACTGTCCTGGGCTTTAATGGGATACACTGGCATATCTGCCTCTGCCCCCCAATGTGTTAACAGGTCATGAATCTTTTGCCAATTTAAGCACCATGCAGTTTTTTGTCCTTGGTAGAGACAAGAGTCCGTGTAAGGCTTGCTGGGATATTGTAGATGACTACAGTGTAATGTGGTTAATGTTGCTGGTGGAGGTGTGAGGGCAGTGAGAAGAAGGGAAAGCATCAGGGATATTATTAACTGCATTGTTGATCTTTGATTAAAGGGGGGGGAATCGAAAAATATGTCTCTCTGGCTTTGGTGGCCTTTGAATGAAACCACTTTTTTTCATGTGAAGTGTCACTGAGAAAAGTTAGTACTCCTGAAATGCGGTTTGGCAGCCAAGCATTTAACTTACATTCATTCATTCATTCCAGCAGAAAGACCAGTTCACTTCTGAGGAGTCTTTAGGAGTCACTCCAGCAGTACTGCATTAAAGAGCCGTTAGGGCTTTCACATGAGCTGCAGTAAAGCAGCAAAGCTTCTCTGAACCTCTAACTTAGCTCAGACTTCAATCGTGGCCATTCATGTCTTTGTGTTTCTATTAAAAATATTTATGTAGCCATTAAAGGCAGTTGATTATCTGTGACCAATGCGAGCTTTAGTGCAGCAGTGAAATTAATCCAAAATACCAACCCACCGTACGGACTGGCTACTCTAACAGAGCCAGAAAAGATTGAACCAGATGTATTAAGGAATTCCAGATCATCACAAACTGGGCCATATTTTGCTGCTTTGTCCATCATTTCTACCACTTATGATAACATTGTAATTGTTTAGATCTGGAAACATGTCGAAACAAGCACGCAAAGTCCAACAAGGCAAAAAACACAGGCAATGAGATGATCATAGTGGTTAACAGTGAAGCCAGAATGGTCAAGAAGATTATTTTGAGATATAACTTAAAAAGGGCTCACCTGAAAGGTTAATTATCCCCTAAATCAGTGAGCCCACCCAACTACAGTGTGGCAAGTGGCTCTGTACACTGATGGTTAAAATGATCTTGAAATAGAAAGCAAAAAATGTAATGAATATTACAATTATAAAAATCAAACCATAACAATGTATTATTGGGACGTATATATTTTTTAAGCAGCACTGTATCAGATTTAGCAACAAAGTTAATTCCTTCTTGTGTACACAGCAAATTGAGTTCAACTCAAATGAACTTAAAAAGCAATGTTTATCACCGACAAAGCAGCTTCTTAAAATTCAGGCTTCCGGGCTACAGTTACTTGTTTTAAAGCTTAACATTACACAACTGAATGTAAACATGAGAAATAAAGTGAATAAAATCAAAATAAATAACTGAAATAGACAAAACTTAATTAGATAGCAAGTGCACAGCAAACTGAAATATGAACAAGAAAACAAGTCACAAATTTTATTTGTCAAAAAAAAGCTCAACTGGTTTGTTTTGGAGAAAACAGGGTAATCAAAAAAGTCCAAAAAAATAACATTAATGTGGCAATACAGTAATGTCAGTTATTGTTGGATGAAAAGCAAAGCATTTTTTTCAGTGCCATAAAATAAAATAAAATAAAATTAAATTAAATATGTAAAATAAACAAATAAAATTTTATACAATTTTCAAAAGCTCAAAAAGAGTTATAAAATGCTAGCTTTGTCTAGCAAGTAGTCCTGAATCCAAATAAATAGAGTTGCCATTTATATAAGATTTATATAAGATGAAAAGTAGCGAATCCTCAAAAATCAGTAGACAGAAAGATTACAGAAAAAAATAACTGAAATTTTTACAAAGCAAAAATACTGCACAAAATGAACTTTGAGTGCTTATTGTCGCAATAATTTAATTGCTAACAATTAGAAAAAACATTGGCAGCTGGCTTTAGTGTTAGCGATTAGCATGCATCTGAAGCAGCTCTTACATTTAAGACATTCAGATGAATTTTACTGTACCGTGTTCAGCTGAGACTGGACCTTTCAGACAAATGTCTTTGACTGTTCCAGCCATTAAAATACATAAGGTCATGGATAAGGTGATGGATATAGTCACTCTAAGGTTATTACAACTAACCAGATCTAAGACAAAGTCTGTTGTTTCCTGCTGTAAAAAGAATGTTGCCTTTTCGCTGCCAGGCATTTTTTCCAGCATTACTAAACAGATAAACATGCTGGAAAATAATTTTTCCATCAGCACGGTGATTGCTTCCACCAGCCGTCCTTGCCAGGAACTAAAAGCTTTGGTTCTGCTGGAAAAAAACTGCTGTCTTTCTGTTTTGTGACATAAATCAATTACCCTTTGTGCTACAAAACACATGCATGAGACTGGGCACAATACAGAAATTAGGTTGGTGGTGCTTACTATTCTCGGTGACATTCTGCTTTGGTAGTGAAACTACCCCCAACCCCCACCCCCCAAAAAAGGAAGTAATTCAGGCATAAAACAGCTCCTCCAAATTCAGCAACAAAATACTTTATTAGTTCAGTTTCTCCAAAAAAAAACAAATGTGTTTTAATTTTTTTAACCTGATGCCATTTTTGACATGACAACATCCCCTTTTTAAAGATTATAGATGCGTTGTCATGGTTACAGCCATTTGGTTAAGGAGTTGATATGGGCTCTGTATGAAACAATCACTGTACAGTGGTCTCCTGTTGTTAACTCAACAATTGGTGCTGCAGGATCTCACACTTCAAAACGCTGGAACAACTGTTTAGGCCAACAATGGAAGGATGTATATAATTTATACATGTCTCTTTGTCAATTTATTTACTTCTCTGATTTTTTTAGATAAGTAGATTTTAATTCACAGTTTTCTAAAAATACATGTTGTATGGAGAGTACAGAGTTAAGAACCTCAGTATAGGCATACAGGGTAGCTAGCTACCCAGTGGCTGGGCATGCCCCCAGATCACGCTTGCTTTTTGACCCCGCAGTCACACAGATCACTGCAGCTAACACAGAAAACTACTTCAGAAACACTGACAAACACAACTGATGTTTTTAATTTCATACCTCTGTAATTTTGTTAATAGCTAAATTTTTGACATATTGCTTTGAATAATGCAGCTATTGCTAAAGAGGTATATGCTTACAATATTACCAAACCAACTTAACATTTACAAAAGTACCAAGAGGCACCTTTGAGTCCTTGCCTGTGGAGACGTCAAATATTACGTTTCAGTTCTACACTGGATTTATGAGATTGCAGTCAGATAGAGTTAAAAACCTTAATGCTGAAACCTTTGTCGGAAACTCATCTACCACACTGCTGTGATTGGTTGTTTCACTTTGAGGCAACTGATGATGTAATTACCAATTACAGCACAGTGATTGGTAATTACAGCAACTTGTCCCTCCCCTGTTCCTCCATGCTTCCGGTATAACATCCAACCTCCTCCCCCTGCGCACTTCATGGCTCTGATGTATCTTCATGTGACCTCCTTTTTTGCTCCTCTCATTACCCTTATAACCGCTAGAGGGCTTTGTCACTTGAACATGAGTGTATATTGTTTGTGAATTTGCTTAAACAACTGATTCTGTTTTATTCTTGGGAGGACGATCTCTTTAAATAAGATGTAGTGCAGGACAGAACGTAAAGCTTGGACAGATAGGAGATTAGGTCCTCCAGTTAAATCCAAGTCATGTCCAACATGTTTTCCATGAACATCTTTTACATCCATGTAAAGGAATCTCTTTCACATATCTTGCCACTAGTTACGGCTACACAATGGTGATTATAACTGTCACCTCTTGTTACTGTCTTGAAGGCTATCACAGAATTACTTACAGTTCCTGTGCCAGGAGTTTCTGATTGTTTTCACTGAAATCCACATAAGGACAGTGAGGAAACTTCTCCAGTGATTCCAGAGCCATGTGAGACACATCTGGGAGATTACTACGGCTGAATCTCCCAGTCGACATGCACCGAAGGCCTTCTGCTATTTTAATCCACACTAAATATTCCAACAGCCTGCAATCAAAGCAAATGAGAGATGATTGGACATACAACAGAGGGTCGTAAAATTAAAAGCAATTGCAGGAAATTGTAGAGATTGTTTTATGCATGTCTTGTTCAAATAAATATCCAGACAACATGTATCCTGAAACTGCATCAACACACTCTCCAAAGATGTTATTTGTTACTTGATGTTACTTACATTTGATGTTCCAAATCTAGTGGTTGTGACACTTTTATCACAATTGCTCGTAAAAACTAAACTATGGAAGAATGTGACTGTAGCTTTTAAAATACAACATATCAAATATGTGCTTTCCTCTGTATGTTTTGTTCCAGATATTAGTTTAATGAATTTAGAGTTACTCATAATTACAATAATAAGATGCAGCTGTGGTCAAGCTGTAATAATATCAGATATGGTAGATATATATATCCCTTCCTTGTACTTGTTTGTAAAAGGTGTAAAGGGAATCATTTGTCAATCAAAAATTTATTTGAGGTATTAATCATTACAATCTTGTTGGACACAGAACACATAAAATAGTAAAAAAAAATACAGTTTTAAAGGATCATTGTTGATTTCTGATGAGAAACATCCTCATAATATTGGAAGACATTTAGAGACATAAAAGCCCCCCTCACTTCCTAAAAACAAAATTGCCTTGGGTTTCACCTCTCAGGCAACATACGGGCTGCTCTACCTCTCTGAACTACATCTCAAACAAATGTCTATTTATTAAATAATGTACTACATTTGAAATGTAAATATAACAATATCCCTTTTAAAGATTATGTGTATCCAGTATTCTGTGATGTTCTCCTTCAAAACACACAATAAGAGAGCTGAGATAAGGGGGTTGCCACATCCAAAATTAATGTTAATGATGTTTTTTCATGGCTGCTAAATGTGTAAATTGGTAACTGTTTACTGACAAGTTTGGCATATAAACTTTAAAGATAATTAAATATCATTGTGGCATTTATAGCTTGTTTCTGCTACTTCTCAAACAACCAAGAAATCAGCTCCTGCAGGTTTAATGTCTTTTTCATGTCAGTTGATATTTTGCTTTTGCTGTGCATACTCTCGATTTCCCAAACAAGGTTACAGTTTGGGGGCTCCAGAGTCTTGTTTTCAGTGTTTGGTAATCCAGCCTTGCACGCTGGCCTCGCAATGCAGGTGGTCGGACAGTCAGGAGAGAAATCTGCTCAACTCTCGTCTTCTGTTTTCTCTGCCGGTCCAATGTGTTTGAACCAAGAGTCAGTGTCTTGACCAAGATTTCCATTGTCTCTTCTCTTTCTGAATTCTTTTGTTGCCATATTTAAAGTCCCAAACTGACTTGTACTTAGCCATTTCTTTGA
>JAPZDZ010000012.1:26078121-26090638 GCA_029783805.1 Acanthurus tennentii | reverse complement strand
CCTAAATTTTACGTATGAAAAATTACCATTGCGGAACTTTACAGCTGGTCATAATGATGCTAAATGATTAAGACTGGTAAGTTTTTAAAATCTAAGATCCCAGATTTCTGCATTTCATTTGGTATATTATCATAACTAATAGAAACAGTCAGAGCTACAAAAATAAAATCCTGTTTGTAATTAACCATTTAAGGAGCGAGACCTGCTGCCTCATCTGAAGTGCATTTAAGAAGCCTGTCTCTTCATATGAGAAGTAAGTGAAAACTATCAGGTTTCCTATTACATTTATACCTGACATCTTACTAAGTGTAGTTTGTTCAGTCAGCATTTCAGTCTGGAGAAATGAAGGTTTAAAAAACAGCTAAAGTAAGCAGGTAGTTGATCGCAGTCAATAAGATTTTTTGAGTTTTTTTGTTCGTTTGTTTGTTTGTTTTTTGTGAATCTAAATGAATAAACAGTCCAGCCTCTCAAATGTCAGGATTTTCTCCATGCTGTGTCATTGTAAAATGAATATCTCAGAGTTTTGGACCAAAATAAGCAATTTGATGACACACTGCCCTCTGCATACTTGTATGGAGAATTATTACAATTTTCTTGCATTTCATAGACTAATTATTTAATTGAACATTCAAAACTAATGGATTATAATTTATGACTAATAATTATATTCAATAACAGAAACACATGGAACCATGACCAATTCCTTAACTAGTAAACACCCTTCAGAGGATCAAGTGGTGCTTTAAAGCAGCTTCTTTAAAGACCCTCTGCTTGTACTGAGCACACAAACCTCAGCTATTAATACTTAAGATAATAACATAACTTCAGACAATAACTCCTGTTATGTTCTGTTTAGCTTCATGAATCACCATGAACGATAAGAATCAGGAGTCAAAAGTGCAGTAGCTCTAAAGGCTCTAATGTTTTCTCACAGTGTTTCTTTGCTGTTTCCGTTTCTTGGGTTTCATCTGTTTTCATAATCTGTATCACTTAAGACAGAGTGCTTTTGCACGGCCGCTGCATTCGACCGATTAGCCAACACAGCCATGCTCAAGACTATCAGCTACATCTAAATGAGAGGCGAAATATGAACGCAGAGCACATCCATAATGAATTATACAGGAATTTAATGGGGAATGAGGCCATTTCCACGTAGTTGTGCCTTGATAAGTTGCCTGAAGTGAAGGGTCTGTCCAAACAGCTCTAGGGAAGCAATGTGAGGAGAGCATGACAAACCGTCATGACGTTTGTATTTTGTTTAAAGTGAGTGTTGGGAAGTGGGCCTCGGAAAAATGTTGGGGGGAAACCATTCAACAGTTCAAACCATTAAGCCTTTAACCGGCTTTCAGAAGTGTTTGAAGAAATATGTGCAAGAAGGAAAAGATTTGGTCCTGTTCTGAAGAATAAACTACAGAGGAATCTCTCAAAAAAACAAACGAACAACAGGGTAAATTCTTTAGCTATGAACCATGGGTAACATAAGTCTTGAAGTTGTTACCAAAGATAGATTGCTGCCTTGTCATGTCTTACTTTTGAAAAAGCTCTGAAAGTAGGATTGGCTTTCAAGCTGGATTTTGAAAGGGAAGGGGTTTTGTGCTGTAATTGCTATATAATGAGGGTTTCACTGACCTCCTGCCACATCTTGGCCATGTTTTTTTATTTACTCGTCTAGTAAAAGGCAATGACTCCGTTAAACAGATGGAAAAAATATGTCTGTCCAGCTCCTGCAGGAATTTGATTTCTCCCAACAGCTGTCTTGCTTTATACAAGCATGAAGTCAGGGAATCGCCCATCTCAAATCAATCACGCCGGCTGACGTTTCCTGCAAACTGTGCTCACAGAGCTGACTGGAGGGGCGGCGAAGTGAGAGGGGAGCATCATCATGGCGGAGGAGCTGACGAACTGATGTGCTGTTGTTTATGTCCTCTAATGCCTCTCCCATTAGCTGTATGACTCGGAGCTGTGATCTGAGCCACAGGAAATCACCTGACACCTGCAGGAGGAAACTTTACTTTAACACAACTCCATTAGTTCAGAAAATGACTGTGTGCATTGTGACGACAGCAGACCAGTTTACCACTATTATAATATACATGTTTTATGTTGACATTAAAAGGCAGCAATATCATTAAAGTGAAAACACATTGTTTATTTTTATATAAATTCATGTTTGTCTTCTTCTTACTGAAACCTGAGAGCTGTTACATAAACATACTAATAAAAAAAAGACATCTTTTTAAGATTACAATTCTTCATCTTTTTTTCTTTATAGACATTGTCCATTGACCTTCCTGAGAAAAAAATCCATCCAAGGTGCACAGTACGCAATGTGTTGTAAGTAACCCTGCATATGATAAGGAATTAAAACTTGGGATTTTTTTCCTTCTGAAAAAAAAATTGGGAGAGATCATCTTCATCACGAAACAATTTGTATGCAGTAATTTTTTGAATGAACTTAAAACCTGGGGAAGTGAATGTCATCAACTCAGTGTCCTTAGACCAAAGATGTGTCTTTCACACACCATTTCTTGTGAGTGTCTCCAGTGGGGCTCCCCATGCAAATAAAAGAGTTTCACTGGTCAGAATTTTGAAATATTTTTTTTCTATTGGAAAATTGCACTAAAAAACCAGCTGTAATGCTTATAATTTGCAGAGGAGAGGGTGAATATTTCATTCTGAAACTAGAGTCTACAAAACAAATAGTTCCCAAAGATCATAAGATAGCAAGTGTGAGCATGAGTTTGCAAGGACCCTTAGAGAGCACCACCTACAGAAAACAAAAGATGTCAGACAGAGATGCCAACTCAGCAAACTTCTGTTTACATTTTAAACTGAACCTGGTGCAGAAGTTGGATTCAAAGGTGTGGACGCACACTAAATATAAAGGTCAGTCCACTCAAACTGTGAGATAAGCTTGATGTCCTATTTCTGCAGCACCAACAGCTGTATCATAAACACTTTTGGGTCAATATCTGGGAACACAGGGGAACATATTAAACAAACTATCTGTATGGCCAGTCAGTTAATGAGGAAATGGACTTATTTTGGTCATTGGGATGAACTTGTCCCTTTTTTTTCTTGGCTTGTGGTTGCCTCAGAATACAACAACTTGGTAAATAGCCAACCAAAAAAGCAAAAACATAACTTAAGGTGCTAGGAGGAGTGGGAACAGAAATACCAGGAGATCACTGAAGATCATAAAAGAGTTTTCTGAAGTGTGTCCAGAGGAAAACTGAAGCAACGGTGTGCTGATTTAAGATGGTTTAAACCAAAAAGTGTAATGTGCTAGAGGCCACACCCACTATGGTCATGTGACCACATGTAGCCCCAGGAATTTTTTCTCATTCAAATGCGATCCCCCTTATAAATTTCATTCACCCTCACTGCATGAAGTAGCAGTGGAAATCTTAGAGACAGGCATCTCAAAAGCTGCGCAAATAAACAATATAAATAAATGTTTGCAAGGCTTAATAACTCATCATTAAAAATCAAGAAAGAAAAGTTTGTGTAGCTGCTAAATACAGTATGTGACAGAAAAATTATTTATGGGAAATACAGAGCAGTGTGCAAAACTTACAGACACAACAAAAAACATAGACACAACAATGGATATAGCATCAGCAGTGCTATCATATTGAATATTTCTTCACAGTCAAAATGATGAAGGAGGGGTGTGTTTTGGATAAAAATAAAAAAGCAACTGATATCCTGTGATTTTTTTTCCTCCAAATTGCATCTTGAATATTCAGTATGGCCGTTTTAAATTATAAAACCTGACTGTGAAGTCTGAGTGCACATAGAAAATAGTATTTATTTAAACTGCAGTCTCGGGTGAGTGCCCACTCACTGGCACAAGTTGTTGTAGAGAGCGAAACAGTGAGGACTTTATTCGCCGACACTTCAAACTGCAAATGTTGCTCTGCGGTTCACTTCATGTCCCCCTCAGAGTGCTTAGAGCGCAGCCTCATAATAAATGGGAGTCACATTGAGCTATTTATAAAACTAAATGTCTTTGAACAGCTAATGCGTGAAATGTGACTGCAGCTGATTGCCAAGATAATTAATTATCATGCAAAATAAAATAAAAAAAACTTTGGAAATGAATCATCAAACTATTTTTTTTTATTTTGAGTGCATATTTACACCATAGCTGATCAGCTATTGAGAGAAGTATTGGTAAAAAAATACCTCACCATTGCTTCAAAGGAATCTAATTGGTTGGCATCTATTTGCCATCCTTGATACTTTGAGGAATTTTTTTGCCCTATCATCTTTTCTCAGAAACCTCAACACACACATTTAAAAAACAAATCTTATTTTGACTTCTGTTTTTGTTTTTTTATTTTAATCCCATGCATTTAGTTGGGTTTAAATTTGTGCAAGTTTTAAGGAACCAGTCTCTCAGTTTCACTTTTTACTGGAACTACTTTCTACTGTCAGCCCCTGATTCGTTAAATCTGTTAATATCTAACACATAAGAAAAATATATCCTAATACAGGAACCCTTGGTTTCAATTCAAGTAATAAAGCAATCTTAAAGCAGCACTCATTTTTGGCTACTTGGGAGCAACAGAACAAACTGCAAACATAACAAGGTTCTCCTGCCACCTTATAAAGTTGTTGTGGTTGAACATATTAGAAATGTGTTGCTTATTAACACACAGCCACATTAGCATTTATTGGATTAGGGGTTAACATTCATGTGATGTCAAATATTCACTCTTCTTTAAGCTCTGTTTTGGTCTCCAGCAACTTCTTATAAAAATATCACAGTCTTCCCACTAATGCTACACTCCCTGTACCTGTTCGCTAGACACTGACTGTAAATCTGCTGGTTGGTGCTGGACTGGTAGTTTTTTCACTGAAAACAATTGCCTGCTTATGGTTGATGAGAGCGGTTGGATGGAAGAGTGATGTTGCTGGTCATAAAATCCAAACAGTGAGCTGACACGACATTGGTCCGTAGTGCCAAGGAAAACTGTCATTCACTGTGAGTTCATACAAACAAGTGACTCATTTTGCATTACATGGAGTCAATTCAGGTATTGTTAATGTATAAATATTAACCAGTAGAGTTTTATGGACTCTGGCATGTAAGATGATCCTAAGCCAAATTCCCAATAAATTACTATAACCAGTTAACACACAGTAATCTGGAAGCTTCTTAATCAATTGCCCAAATGGGAAATCGACCTTGGCACCACAAGGCAAATTTCCATTTTCTCTGGGGTAGAGGAAAGAAACTTACGGCTGTATATCTCAAAATCTGTACGTATTAAAGAAAAACTGTCTACATGGTTCAAATTTCAATTTATATTTTCAGTTGTTCTTGACCTCAGGATAATAATGACTTCCCTATAATATTACATTAAGCAGTGACTTTATATTAGCACATCATGCTCAATCACCTCAGTAGCATTAGCAATACTGATAGGCTAATGACACACTCATATTGGTGTCTCTTTTCAGTCTTTCCTTCGAATGGGTGAAGTGATGTTGTTCTGTACCTTCCTGCTGTGTTGCCTCCTTCAGAAATGTTTCTCTTCTGTTTGTCCCCTGCTTGCATTTCCATCAGAAGCATACGGAACAATTATAACATACCCTCCCTTAACATCAACATCAATCAGTTAGCATTATCTCCATGAATAGATTTTATAACAGACCTATAGAAAAGGCATGTTGTCAGGGAACATCCAGGGAAAACAAAGAGGAGAATGGCAGAGCTAATGTGAAGCCTGGCCTGCACAGAGTTGGGTTTCAGTCTAATTGGGATCATACGCCGCATGTGCAGTTTTGGCACATACGTTAGATTAATCAGGGGCTCTTTAATCGTGGAGAAATTCTCCTGTGCATGGCTAGGCGGACGCTGGGCCCCCCCAGACCCCCATTCTGGGCTCTGTCTAAGCACGGACCTTTTGACTCCATACACACCCGCTCTCAAAAATTGGGGTCAACCTCTCATTGCTCACAGCAGAGCACTATCATGCCACCACCAAGGGTCCCCTTAATGATTAAATTGCGTTGAGTATGGATGTTACGAATTTGCAGATTCCTGGCGGCTGACTCTTCCTTCTGATTGTAATTTATGTCGGAAGTCATTGCTGTCCAACACTCGGTCCGTTCAAAGCCCAGGAGAGAGGATGTGCACGTGGATGAAGCCTGCTTCATCCAGCCTGCTGCAGCTTCAATGTGCACTGTGAAGACCTCACACATTCACCTCATACCATGTACACATTGACAACAGTAATCAATGCATTTCTTAAATGTGCTTATGTTTTTCTTTCTTATAGCTGGGACTCTTTTGACGACCTCAGCTCTGGTGTTTAGGTTAACCTGTCTTTGATTTGCATATGATTAAGTCTTGACATAAATTTGACATTCTGGGCAAGGACTGTTAGCCATTTGCTTAGCTGATGCTGGTGATTGTGGTGTGTGTGTGTGTGTGTGTGTGTGTGTGTGTGTGAGTATGTATGTGTGTGGTGGGGACTTGGGGATGTTCATATGGATCGCTATGTAAAGGATTGGTGCTCCTTGTAAAAATAGCTTCTCCCAAATTCCATTATCCATTACTAAAGAGGAGGAAATAAAAACGAGTAATTTATTTAGAGCTTATTAAGCTCCAGAGGCATTATCACACTTCAACTGAATGCAGCTAAAATAAATATTATGAACTGGGTCTGATGATTTAGACTATAGGCCTTATTCGGTCATTTTGTACATGCATTAATTTAAAAAAGCAGCCTTTTCATCGTCAAATTTCCACATTTTAAGTGCATCATGAAAAATGTGCCTGTCTTCAGACAATAATGACATATGACTAAAATGGACCATGGTATTAAACCTTAGTGATTAAGGCACGCTCTTCTAAACATGCAGTGCTGGTAATTGTATATGGTAATTGTATACATCGATACATATAAATGCCATTTAAGAGAAAAGTAAGCAGACGCCCAAAAGAAACTGTAAGTATAATGTGTGTGAATGGAGACTAAAACTCTTCAAACACAAATTGTGCGTTTTGAGTCTTAACCGGGAGATTCAGACCTCTAATTTTCCTATTTAAGACACATGTTTAAGACAGGTTTGCTTTGAAGCGAATGACCTCTGCACTCTTGCTTTGTTCTTTTGTTTACAGTACTTTATACATGCTGACATGAGCGCTGGTGTTTGCCACATTATGACCCAGCCGCTAATTGACCCCACACACTTGCAGCTTCAAGGACAACACCTTAACATTAAGGTAAACAGAAAATTAAGCTTGTGTTAAAAACAGAAGCAAATTCAGAGTCATGTAAAACTGCAAAGTCTTGAAAATGTCAAAATTCTTAATATTTTAATCTTTTCGAATAGGTTTTCAAACAGCAAAATTTAATAAAACATATCAACTTCACTTAAATGTAGTTAAAGGAATGTTTTCTAATGCAAAACATATTTTCTAGACTCTGTGATGGGCTGAATCCTAACTGAAAGAAGTATTTGGAGGCTAAGGCAAATTTAATGCCATTTAGAAGAATATATCCTGCTATGAAAACACAGATGTTTATCAAATCATTACACGCAATGTCTCTTGATTTGGCATAATTTGTCATAACTAATAGAATTATATTGGGTGAAACGTTTGCATATTGGTAGCATGTAGGTAAAACTTTTGAGATTGAAGAGTCTTATCATCTGCATCTAGACTACAGATGTATTATGAATTATTTATAAATTAGTTATTTGTCACTCGTTTCTCAATAAGCTATGTCAAGCTTTAACATTTATGTCATGGCTGGTATTGACAGTTTTTATTGTTTGTCCGTGCGCACTGACTGTTATATCATCGACTTCGTCATCCTTTGATTAATAGGTAAATGGCATTTAACTTACACGTCAAGACGAAAAACTAGACGTGTGTCTCTGTGTGTTTTTGTGACCCTCAGTAGGCTCAGTTGGCTAATAAACTGATCAACGTTTTTTTCAGAGATGTGTGTGTAAATTGGGATATTTAAAATAAGTGTAATCATACCATTGCCTGCTAAAATACTACAAACTCAAAGCTTTTTACACACTTTATTGGACAAGTATAATAGCTGTGAATGCGAACTGTCAGTCGGTCCACAGCTGTGTCTGCTTTGTGCATTTCGGCCTACGCAATCAATTGGGCATTTTATATTTGGATACGCTCATATAGGGCTTAACGATTAGAAGCTATGTGTTTATTGCCTGTCTGTCCCATGAGACACGTACATTTCTTTTATGTGATTGTCTCGGCCTGTTCCATACATGGAAAAACGATTCTTTTGTTTGCAAACGAAGAAGCACATTTTATATGCGAGCGGCGAGAAAAAAACTCTCCTTGATGTTTCCTTCATAAAAAGATGAATGGCTGTAAAAAAGCTTGTTTGAAGCAGGACTGAATTAAAGATGCTCTGTATTCCATTTACATGAAAGGCGGAGTTTACTATACTGTAATACTATCGTAAGGTCCCACACATTCAGGACTTTACAGCTTTAATAGGCTTGGAGGCCAATTTCCCTCTGCACAGTGGGTTTGTAGTAGGTTACACTGACTTCTGTTGTTCGGACAGAAGAAGGATAAAGGAGGATAAAGCCCCATTGTGGGACTAATAAAGGAATATCTTATCTATTAATGCTATTAAAAATTAAAGTATAATTTAGAATGTTACCATAACGTTTGTTAAATACTACGCAGTAGATATATTAATTTTAAAATCACCTTTCCGTATGACAGAACTTACTAACTTAAAACACCGAGCCACAAACCGAGCCACATAGTTTTCTATGATTTATAAGGTAACATGCTGGTGAGAAGGTGTTGAAGAAGAACATGTAGGCTTATATTTTTATAATAACCTCCGCCCGCCGTGCTCTGACCCGACCAACTCAGTTGGCGTCGGGCCGCAGACTCCGCGCTTTGGAAGTCACTGGCCAGCACACACACACACACACACACATACACACACACACTCACGCGCTTTGAGAAGAGGGTTTACTCAGCAAGATGCGCTCGTGAGGGCTGTGGTCCACGTTATTTCATTGTCAGTAACGAGAGACTACAGACCGGTAACGCTTTCACACTTCTCACCACCTGCTTTGAAAGAATCCCGATGGAATTCAGCATTCCCTCCCTTAATTAATGACGAAGTTCAACACCACGAAAGCTTTAAAAAATGACAAAAAATACAATCTTTAGTGACGAAAATAATAAAAAAAAATCTGTAAAATTTTAGCCACTCAAATAAAACTGCTCTTCTGGAGTGAAAGGAGTAATTAGTGATGTAAAAGATGTAGGTCCAAGACATGAAAAACCTTCACGCTCCAACAGACGTAGGCTAAATAATACTAAGGACTGAGTTTTAAGCGATGATTTTGACTAAACTTTTCTGCATTAATTGAATTGAATGTAGAAACTAATTCAAGCCATTGCACAACTGGGACGTTTTTTACATTTGAATATTTAATTGATGTACTAAAATGCAGGAAAAGTTTTTTTTGTCAGGTTTTGCACATCATCCTGCGTTGTAACTGAGCCTGAATGCATTGAACACTCTCAGTGCTCTTTACTTGCTATTACTGAAAAATACAAATGTCCCTGAAGTTTAAAAAACGAAGCGAATAACAACCTTTAGACTTAAGTGGCCACAGTAGGCCCGTCCACCCAAAGCTTCTCTCTATAAAAACATAATAATCTCTTAAATCCAAAGAAGGAATCCATAAAATAAAAGAGATTCCATGTCATTGCTAGAATACGAGCAAAAGGAATATATTGCAACATGTTAAATCTTTCTGTTCTCCAGTCAAACCACCAATTAATAACTTACTGTACTTCCATCCTGTAAATTGTAGGTACAATTATACCATATCTGTGGGCATGATATGCCTACTATAACCCCGGCACTAATAACACTAGACTTGCTTGCATTAAAATACTTGGCAGCTTTTGGCTCTTCCTAAAAGCTTTAAGCAAATAAGTCTATTATATTGACACACGTCAGGAAAATACTTAACACATTTTCTTGCAGAACAACATTCTAATTTTTTTAGTATAATTTAGGGAAAATAAGAGAGAACAGTTTCATTGCTGTCTTTCATTAGGCTAGTTCCTCACACAAGTCAGCATCATTTAGTTCTTGTCATACAACATAATCACCAGTAGCACCAAAGTATGTCTGAATCCACAGCTCAACAAGAAATGCATGTCTTTTGCTAAATCAAACTATGATAATATCAGAGCTTAATACTACAAAGATTTGTCTGATGACCTGATTTTCCTGCTCTTATACAGACAACATTTAATGTCTGGCAGCATTAGTCTTCTCTATTATTTAAAATGTGTTGTGTGCAACTCAACTCCATACCCAGCAAAACACATCAGAAGCCAATGAGACATGTTTCATTGTGGTTGTAATAACTATATTGGGCCCTGAGCCATTAGAATATGTGTGACTGATAAGCCTGTCGTCGTCATTAACCTCATATTTACATACACGCGTAATGAAACGCTTATCATGAGCCTGTGTCCTTTGTAAAAAACAGAGAACAGTATTAGTGAAAATATATTTAATATTTAAAAATAGCATAGTTACACAAACGTAATGCAAAACAGATGAGTGAGAGTGGATCCTTAGAATATTAAGGGTAGACCTACTGCAAAGTTTTGAATTCCCTCCTCAACAACAGCAAGTTCACCATGATGGAGTACATGGTGGAGCTACGACAACAACACATGGCTGCTGGAGGATGTCGGCTCGTACAGTTCAGGTTTTTTGCAGGCCCTGCAAGTCCGGATACTGCACAACACGGTCCAGCTTTAGGAACATCAGCACACCCTCTCCATGTCGTTTAAAATCTGGCCCCAGCCAAAGGATGCGCATTAAGTGTCCAAGAGATTCTGCATATTAGTCAGAGTATGTACAGGCTGCAACCAGGTCATTCCTCCTGAATGCTCTCTAAGTGGGAGCTTGAGCCTTCAGAATGGGAGCCGGCATCAGTGGCGGATCTTTCTTGTTCAGAGAGCTGCTCGCTGCTGGGGATGGAATTCTTCTTTGGGCGGCCTTTTGGTTTAGTGGGTGATTCGAGGCCTCCTCCCTGCAACACCTGCAGGGTGAACATGAGCAGAAAAATATCAGTAAAGTACAACTGCAGACTGTGATGCAAGTTTAAAGAAAAAAAGGGTGACCTACATGACCCCTAGTTAGTGACTGTCATAGATCATCACACAAAAACGGGGTTTCATACACTTTACTTATGAAGTGCTTTTTTCCTAAACACTTAGCCAAATTCATATTTACAATACATTTCATATAACCTTCTGAGATGAGAGGCCGTTTCCGCAAATAAAAATGGTAAACTGAGTAATACAGGCTTCTACTCTCGACCGGTCGTCTAATTTGGTGCCTGTAATAGCAGTGTGAAATCAGAACAAATCCATTTCCCTATCAATATCTGTTAAAAGAAGACAAACTAAAATAGTTTTCTTTGTTCTAATTGTTTGTGTTGTTGTTGCACGCCTGACCTCATCATTAGTACTGGTAATATTATCATCATTTTTATCATGAAGAATAACTTACAATTTTCTTCCACTTCATCCTTCTGTTCTGGTACCATGTTTTCACTTGCAGCTGACTAAGCCCAAGAGATTCAGCAAGATCTATTCTGTGAGGAACAACATATGGAATATCAAACATTTGAAAACAGGCCTACAATTCAAATCAATCGACAGCATTGTTAACAATTTTTCTTGTCAGTTGCTCTTTAAAACTCAATAAAAAAGTCTAACATTCAAGTTACTCACATCTTTTAACTAAAGAGAATACTCTGCCTTACATACTATTTTTTACTTGTTATTTTTATTGCATATCATTGTGATTTTTCTGTTTGTTATTAATGCCTCTTGAGCTAAAGAACTGCCTCTGTCTTCACTACATTTCTCTATTGTATGTTTATGCACCAACCTAGCAAAGCAAAGTCATCAAATTAAATGTGAAAAATAAAACGATCCTAATTCTCATCAAAGTAACCCATATAACTTTTAAAAAGTCTAACTTTATATTCTGGTAATGTGACTGTGTTGTGTTACCATATCTGCCTGTAAAAAACACTCCAGAGACTCTAAACGCACCTATCAGGCGTAGACAAATACTTCTGCTTCTCGAAGCGTTTCTCGAGGCCCATCAGTTGCAGCTCGGTGAACACAGTGCGGCTTCGGCGGCCCTTCTTGGTTTTGCTGCCTCCATCGGCTCCGTGCTCCAGCTTCCCGCGGAGGTGCAGGTCCAGCGGCAGGTGGTGGGACGCCGCACCGACCTGAAGGCCCGGAGCCGCGGACAGCAGAGGAGAGCCGAGCGGCGAGCCCAGCGGGCAGGACAGCGGGGATATGGGGAACTTGAGGATGCTCGTCTGGTCGGTTTTGAGCACTAAAAGGACCGAGTACACACACACACACACACACACACACACACAGATCAGTCTTTCTACATAGACTAACATGTTGACAAATAATCATTACAAGTTAACA
>JAPZDZ010000012.1:26062907-26075656 GCA_029783805.1 Acanthurus tennentii | reverse complement strand
TGATGATGATGATGATGATGATGATGATCAAATAATGCATCACAGGAAGCTCAGGTTAAAGGATAGAGTAAAAATTAAGTGAACATGACACTTCTCTTAAGAAGATCTCTGCTAAGTCATCAGTGCGTGTTTATGCGTTTGTGAAGATTTGATTCTATCAGAACATTACATGCTATTAGCACTAGCTTGCTGCATATAGACTGTAATTTAAGTGTATGGCTGACTGCAAAATGATAAAGGGATAAAAAAATACAACATTGTCAGTTTTACTGTTCTGTTGTGATGAATTAATCAACACTTGTAATGATGTAGGCTATAATGTAGCCCAGTTATGGCTAAAATGTTATATATATGATGCAGCTTCAGACAAATCCAGTGAAGCCTGAGGCAACTGAAATATTTCATGCTAGAGTTAAAAAAAAAAAAACACGTCAGAGCGCCTCTGGGATTTTTGTCTTTACTGTTATTTGTCTCAAAATTGCGAAATTTCCCCCACAGCATATTTTTAGCATGTCTCAGAAATGTTTGAAAAACTTTGGCCTTCTAAGATCAACTCCGGAGGGGAACTTTAAAGACCCCTGGAATTTTCAAAGTTGGTGGTCTATTTAGATTTTTCAGTTTTTAATTTTGTTTGAATCATAACTTTAAAATATGACACAGTATACAGTGGTCTTATGAGTAGCAAGTGCTGATGGGACAAATATTCCATCTAACAACATTAGAAGAAATTTCAGAGCAGGCTACTAATAAACTGCTGGCTAAAAATACATCTCTCCATCTTTGACATTAGTTAATGTTTTTAAAATGAATTATATTAATCACATGGACATTTAAAGATGACAGCCAAAGCATGAGAAATGTCATGTTGTCATAGAAGAATGGCAAATTGTGCATCTAAGTAAGATAATGTAATTTAATGTAAAAAAAAGGTGCAAGTTGAATGAGAAATAGTGTTTTTACAAAGCTGGTTGCCTTAAAGAACATGAATAAATACCTAAGGGACAGCATGTCCATAAAAATGCTCTAAGTTTCATGACCATGTTATTTAATAAAACTAAGTTTTCTCAAGTCGGGGACCGGGCAGAACAATTATCTTAACAAAGGCAGAAACTTTAAGTACTAACAGAACCGGTGGATTAGAGGATTAAAATCATGTTTTTCAAAATTGTCCTGATTTAATGGACAGTTTTGGCATCTCTTCAGGAAGGTTTTGTGTGGTATATAAATTCATATTGCCTCTAAAGGAATGTATATTGTGCAGTAAGGATGTTACATCTCATTAAGACAGGTTTCTGAGGAAAGCTATAATGCGCTGGTCATGTATTTGTCGTATTAAAAATGAGTTGTCATTAATTAAATACTTTCAAAAGATCTTTTGTATTGTTCATGGGAATTTAAATCATTGTCTCCAAAGTTGCGGGTTAAGAAACAGACCATTTATGATTGTGTGTAATACACAGAACATGACTGACTATGATAGTCAAGTCTTGTGAAAAACAGAGGAACAAAAACAGTCATGCGTTCGCTGAAGTTGTTCAATTTTACATGTTGCCACAAGTGTGTTTTCACCTCTAGCTCCAAAAATTGGCATTGTTGGAGCATATCTTCCTCTAGTGGTCACTTCTGAAATTGCAAGGAGAGTTTCCCTGCCAGAGGATGGTAATTACATCTTCTTTAGGATACAAAAAACTACATTCATATTACCACACAGTAGTCAGGTAATACCATGTAAAAGTTTATCTTTTTTATTAGAAAAACAGAAGGCCAACAATATATTTGCTGCTCAGCCACTCTGTCAGTGCTTTGCCCACACTGAGAGCCCCAGAGGCTGGTACTACCTGTCACTTCCACTGCTTCTCTCTCTGAGTAATAACCCTTGTGATCTGCCATCTGCAACCAGTTCCAACACTGCATTCAAATACTTCTGCATTCTGTAGTACTCACACTGTGTATATTTTATTAATATTAACCACAAATTGCAGTGTTTAAATTTTGTAACATTTATGATATCTTTAACATTGAATTAATTTAAAAGTTTGAATTTCACAAGAGCCGCTTCAAACTTAAAACCTTTTTGCTCCTTGCCTCTCACAAGGGGCAAAAAGGAAAAAAAGACAAACATGATTGACAGAACACTTACATAATGGGAAATCAACAGTAATTGCTGAATAATAAAATGTAAAATCTGAGTCTGCAAAGATTTTTATGAGTTCCTGTTTAAGTGTAATGCACAAAGTAATGTTTATAACAGGTTGGCTTAAGGTATGGATTAAGAAGTTACTGTAAGCTAATTTTAACTGATGCAGAGGGTCCAGAAAAAAATAGGTTGTCTAAATATTTAGAGCTCAATGAACATTTGAGTTTAATAGTAATGTAGAGTCACCGACACGCTTCTTTATTGGTAAACACCTTAAGCAATATAGGATACTTTAGGTAAAAAGGATTACAACAGTATTCCTCTCTGTCGTGCCACATTGTGGGGACATCAGCCAAATGAAAGTTTTAATAATTTAATTATTTTTCTTCTTTTGGGACCACAACTATTTTATATGTAATTTGTACATTTTGCACTTATACTTTTACCTATGTTCAAAATTAGGCTCAGATGTTTACTGTCCCTCAAAGATTTGCTTAACAGTAGAGAGAAAATACACTAAAACAATATGCAATAGGACATGGGACACTGATCACAACAGTTCACAGCAAATAGGTTAAATCTATTCACCAAAAGCCACAGAAATGGCAGCCATGATAAAGTGTTACTAAGAATACATTTATGGTTTATAAAAAAAATAGGTGCATTTATTGCATTTGGAATAATGAGAAATGTAAACCCTTTTTACCCTGGGGGACTGGACTTTGCCAAAAATGAAGAGGAGCAAATTCCTCTCAAGCATGGGTGGTCAGAGTTAGCCAAGATGAATGTGCCTTCTGTGAAACTTCCCTGTCCCACATATCTGCTTGGGAAAACAGCTGCGTGCCTTTTTTTTTTTTTTTTTAGCTGGTTACTCTGATCATTTTTGTTTTGCACTACAAGGTTCCCATACAAAGAAATCAAAGAGATCAAAAAGAAGCAATCAAGAATTAAAAAATAAATGTCTTGGTAATATTATTCTGTGTGCTCAAAAAGGTGAAGTCACTGCAGACCCTTTTTTCAGACTGCAAATGTGTTGTCATGGCTCATGTTCTTGACAACGTGTTCATGTTCAGGCACAGCACTGGAGTGAGCCTTGGGTATACAACTGCAGATCTAGGATAGAGCACCATAAGCCCTGACTGCCTGGAGCCTACATGTTAACAAGTTTATTGGCCAATTCAGCACCAGCATCAAGCTCAAAAATTGTGTACCAACTTAAATGTGTGGTTGGATCGAATTAGAAGAAGTGGAGGAGAACTCTATAAATAAAGGACAAGATGCTTGTACAGATAATTATTGTAGTATTAGTAGCATCATCTATCCCTCTATTACACCAGTAGGAAGTTGTATTCAGTCATGCAGGCCCTGAACCTATCAGTTAAGATTTGTTTCACTAATCTTTCAAAAGTCTTTATCCCCACTGAATTAAATTAGCCATCATTAAAAGGGAAGGAGCTTACTTTTCCTGTGGATTTGGCTGCATATAGGAATTTGTGTATCTATCACTTTTTCTGTGTTTCCATTAATATTCTATTTTTAAAAGTTAGATATGGCTTTTAAATTTTTGATTTAAAGATGCGCACTATGGAAAAAATGAGTCCAGTGTGAACAGTAGCACTTGCAAGCAGTATGACAGGAGAAGTGTGCTTGATTTTAACAAGTAAAAGAGCTCACTCCTGTCTTTGGGAATGCATAGATATAAAATTTGTGAAGTAAGTGAACAATATAGACTAAATTCAAAACTGTATATCCCTGTCTTTATCAGCAAGCTCACTTGGATACCAAAAATAACAATACAACAAAAAAAAGCTAATATGATCATAGATATATTGAAAAACTAGCAGTATCAGTATTTCAGGGTTACATTCACAATGACAGAACTACTTCTAATGACCAGAAATGATACACTGCAATGATGTACCAGGGAAATACGTAATGTTTGTGGGGTACAGAAAAATCCAGACTTTTTTTTCACACAGTTCAAGAATACGATACAAAGACAAATATCTTACAGTTTTAAAATAGCGTTTTGTAAGCAAGGATGTCGAGATTTTTGGATGACGTATGCAGTCCGTACTTATTGATATTCTTCAAACAGTTTGTGAGTTGTGTGCATACTGTCCTGATATTCTTATTAATTTCTACTTAACGCAAACAACCACTAGGCGGCACTAGAGGACCTCAGAAAAATATGTTCTCCCAGCAGTCCTCACTTTTCCGAAGGGATCATTGACGCATCAGTAAACAGACGCCGTGTCGTTACCTTAGTAGCTGATGAACGATAACTTAACTTAAGAGTTAAGAAGAACTTAATTTCTCTGAAAGGCAATTGTGTAAGCGTGCAATTGAACCGTAACCATTAACATTCAGTAAACTACATTATCGTTTGTTTTGATGTTGGCCAACGGGAAGCAATTGACGGTTCTTGTGTGAGAGCAAAGAGTTAATGGCATAGTGTTAAGTGCTACAGAGCTGAAAAAGATTAGGTGTCTATAAACGTTCTATGGATGTGCCCCTTGATTAATATTAATCATGACACTTTGAAAAAGTGGACCATGGAATTAATTAACACATCAGTAGTTATAATAACGGTGTAGGAAAAATGACAAAAATATAAGCCTAGATACAAAGTTGTTAAAGTGAAGTGTGACAAGAAAGGGCTTAAAGTGTAAATATACATGTTAATCATAAACATCAAGTTATTTGTACAAAAGCCTTTGGTATTATTTGCCCAAGTAACAATAACTGTTTAAATCAATGAGCTGCTCTTTCTGTCTGTGGTCACGTGGACTAGCGGGACCATTCTACATGACAACATGTCAGGTTGCTAAGTTAGCTAGTAAGCTAGCTGTGCCTAGCAGACCAAATGATGTGGCTTGAGAAAAGTCCCGGTTTGCTACGTATCAGCGATGAAACAGCTATGACTTTAGAACGATGAACAGATTATGTCAGATATCATTACGACAGCCCCAGACTCAGACGACGGGGAGACGGTAAGTTTGGCCTTATCTAGTCACTAATGTTATGCTAGCTCCTGCTATGCAGCACAGTAAGCTAATTAGCTAGCGTTAAGTCTCGGGCTTGCAGCATCAGCACCAGACACTCTAACGGTACTTCAGCGCAAATTATACACACCGAAGACCCAAGAAATAAACCTGGCGTTGTCTTTCCTTATTGAAACAAGCGTAGTACGTTTCACCCTTGACAGTAAATAAATTTAAAACATAAGATGAAGCAATTTCAGTAAGCGTCAAGTTAGTTTACTTATGACATAACGTTAATTAACGTTAATTACATACTTTATAATCAACGTCAGTGAGGGAGATGTTGTAGACAGTCAGGTGCTTGTTATCTGGCTGAAACACTGCCAACACGTTCATTGGAATCTGCCGGTAAATGGTAAAAGAAAGTCAGAACTAAACTACGGAAGCATGCGTGTCACCTGTCACTCCACTGTGGAGGCAAATACTCCTATGCAGGACCTGCTAGATTTTTAGGGGGAGCCTCATTATTGACACTGAATTGCTTTATCCATATAAAGATGTTTAAAGGTGTAAGGTTCTTGTAGACACAACGGGGTCCCATCAAGTTTTGCTATCATCTTACTGGAATTGGAATGCTTAGTACTACCTCCGAGCTTGGTACTCTGTAATAAAAGTGAATATAAGAGGAGCACATTTGTAACTAATAAGTTATTAATGGCTCTACCATTTGTGTCAGAGTAAGCCATATCTTGAAGAATGCATATAAACTGCTTGGTCCCTTTAGCAGGTAACCCTGTGCCTTTTTGCAATCACAAGTCAGGGCTTAGTTCTGAAATCAGCCCCTTCTTACTTTAAAATGCACCATATTTACTGTAATCTTAAGTTTCTTAGTTCTATACTATTGTGTTGTTTCAAAAAGGGAACAGTAAGGATGCAAAACTCTCAATTTGCTGTTCACTGCTGAGTTATCCAGTCGCTGAATCATTGAACAAACATGTTATTTTAAGGATTATTCTGGATTATTGTCAAAAATCCTGTAGCCTGCCTGACTATTGCCTGATTATACTAATTCTTATTATCTGCTGACTTTTAATAATCTTTAATGCTTGATTAGCCATCGAGAACCATTTTTACTGGCCTGTAGTATTATCTGTGCAGCATTGCCTTCTTTTTTTACACAGGAAATTCCATGACTAAGGCAGTTTTTCACAAGAATCGTATAAAGAAAAATTTGAGATTTGTATTCAAAATTTCTTTTTTTTCCTAAAAACAAGGGTTGGGTTACCTGGGTTTTGCTGTGTGGCAAAACATGGCATGTATAAATCTTGGGATTCTTTACAAAGTAGAGTAAATGTTCTGTTGTAAGTGTAATCTGGTAAGCCTGCTCCATCTGTTCATTAGACTGAGGGTGATAACCAGAGCACAGACTCACTGTAGCTCTCAGGGTTTCACAGAAGGCTTTTCAGTTATGTACAATGAACTGGGCAACGCAAACTGACACAATGCTGGTGGAGATACCATTGAAGCGAAAGACATAATGCACTCAAAGGTTAGCAGTCTTCATGGCTATAGGAAGGAGTTTTGTTGACAGCTACAATTTGTATGTTCGTGATGGTTAGTAGATGGAGGGAGACCAATGACAAAGTCAAGGACTATATGTGACCATGGGCGTCCTGGGACTGGCATCGGGCAGGGGAGACCAGTGGGTGGATAATGGGACACTTCAAAGTATGTGTTCACTACAGGCAGCAAGGAAAGCTTGGGGGTCAGCAGCCAGAGAACGCCACCTGAAATGCTGCCTCTTGAGAAACGGTGTGCAACTGAGACCCGGAGGACACAAGAGTCAGAAGGCAGGAGTCCATTACAGTGCCTGGGAATGAACAGATCTGGGAACAAAAAGACGGTTAAAAGAAACCCGTCCCTGGTTCTGGCTGAGACTGCCACTATACAGGATGCTGGGAGGATTGTATCTGGATAAGAGGTAGTTTTGTTAGTTAACAAAACTGACAGGATGGAGCCTGGATGGAAGATTAACATGAAGAATAACAAGCCCACAAGAAGCCCCTCTGCCGCTGGTAATCCTCCTGTTGTGGTTGAGTGGGACAAGTAGTCTAAAGATAACCCCACCTGAGAAGACTGTCAGTGTTTTCAGTGAGTGACTGTTGTTAAAAAACAAGAAAACAATGAAAAACAAAAGCCTTAATCTCCAGAGTAGTACTCTGGTGGAGAAATGTCAGACTCTCTGAACTGTAAGGGGACGTTGGGCCGAAGGGGGAGCAAGGTTAAGGAGACTGGACTAAGCTGCAGACTGGGGAAGAGATGGCTGGTTCTTGAGGTGATCTACATGTTTTAATCTTGTGAACATTGACTGATTTTTAGAGGATTTCCACAACTTCTTAGGAACCTGATCATTTTGACACAGGAGGGCGTTTTTGTTGGCCGAGCTTGTCAGGAGCAGAGCGAGGGTGATCTTTGTCCACTGGGTTAATTGATGTGGTCTGATTAGTCACACATAAAGACCAGCACTACTGCTGCCTTATTGTGAAGGCTATGTATTCTGCTGGTTTCCGTGTTTTCTTATTTGATCCCTTGTTCAGACAGTTTTTCATAGATTAAACATGCTGTGAGGAGCACCATCTTGTTGGACATATTTCTTTATTAGCACACAGAGAGGAAATGGCTCTCACATCCCACACTTCCTAGCAGCATCTGAAAGCTATCGCTCAGCCGTCATACCCCCCTCTTATGTCTACCAGCACACTTGCTTTCCAGTCTACAGGAGCTTATGAATCCACTACAAATGTGTTAATTTGTTGAGAGAAAAGATATATTTGTTGTCACTTTGTAAGCTCAGTTACATGTAATTGGTAGTATTTAATACACATGCGTCACATTTGTCATGACGAACACTTTCTCATTCACCAGCTTGTAATCAAGAGCTTGCAAAAAACAATGCCAAGTGGTGTCGGGCTCCAATTGGATAGACTGCTTAATTGATTAGACAGGCTTCTTTGCAGCTGTAATGTTGGAAACACTTCAGCCAGTGTCTTACTAGGTTTTGGTGCCATATTACTTTGCAACTAGAAGTGTGGATTGCAATGTAAAAGAATTCCAAAAACAGTTGTGGATGGAAGACAGGCTCTAACCTTACCCCATCAATATTAAAAGACTACAGGAGCCTTACTCTTAACAGGAGTGGGATTATGACCCAAATGTGTCTTGTCACCTCTTTCTAGAAAGGTAATTAGATGCAGATAAAAGACTAACTGAGTTATAGTATGCATAGTGAAGTTTTAGACACATAATTTTTCATGAACGAAATACAGGTGGTCTGATAAGAAGAAATAAGACCTCAAAGTAACTATGACAGGTCACACACCAAGGTCATACAGGCAGGTCACGCACTAACAGAACACAGATATTTTCATTGGATAACTAGTACACTCATAAAAAGGATTTATGGTAAAATGTTCAGGTTCAAATACAGAAACTTTAAAAAAAACAAGAAACAGAAAAAGAAAATTTGGAAATCAACTGGGGTTTTTAAATATGTATTAAATTTTAAATATAAACGTGTATGTGTATATGTATATATATATACACACACACACACATATATGTGTATACAGTCACATATAAATATATAAATATAGAGAAAAAGAGAGAGAGCGAGTGTTAAATATTACTAATGCAAACTGAACATTTCCTGCAGCTGCAGCTTCACATTAAAAGCAGTCATTTCTAGCATTTGTTTGCAATAGATTAATTTTAAATTTGTCTGAGAGCATATTTATACTTTCTGTGAAAGTAATGGAACAAGAAGTAGCTCCTATTTGAAGAGCTGCATTTGTAAGTTGAGCTAGAAACTCTTTTCATTCAAGTTTTCTTTAAGAATCAGACAAATTGAAAAATGGGTGCTTTTTTATTTTGCTTTGACAACTTATCATTGGCCATTGTCCTGCTCGTCAAATCTCTTTACTCACATCATATTATGAGTGAAATGTCACCGTATCTCCAGCAACTCTGTGCAGCGGCTAAGCCACTGACCTTGCTACTGCTGCACAGATCAGGCTAGAGAGGCCTGCAGCAGGATGTAATTGTATCTTGTCTGTTGTCTGACAACATTGATTTTTAAAAAGGCAAAATGACAGTGGGGCCAGTGTGCACGTAATGTAATCAATGTAATCCACCACTGTGTAACACAGGGAACACAACTACCGTGGCAAACCTAGCTGCTGTCTCATGTGAACATGATGCTGCAGGTGGTTGCTGGGCTGGGTGGGTGTGTCATGGCAACTGATGTGGGGTGTGTCTTCTGGTGGTAATGAGCCTAGGAAAAGGGGCCAAATTCGAATGTTGTCTTGACAAGTAATGAACAATGCTATTAACTTTACCTTTAATGTGTCACAAAAATTGAATTGTTGCATAATTAATGATAAATTACTTGGGGGAAAATCCTTTGCATCAATGACTGGCTAAAGCCGGGCCCCCATTAACATCACATAATGCTGCACTTCTTGACTGGAGATGCTTTGTCTGACCTCAAGCTGCTGCCTCCTGTAGTTGCTTGCTCATTTCTTGCTTGTTTGTGAGTCTTTTTGCCTTCAGTTTTGTCTTAAGTAAGTGAATAGCATGCTTACTTGGGTTGAGATTAGGAGTCTGACTAGGCCTTTGAAGAATATTTCATTTAATTTCTTCATTTCTGGTACAAGTTTATCCTGGTATTATCTGTCTAGGGAGTCTTGTTCCTGAACTAGGCAGACTTTTTCCAATGTTTGATGCCAGTGTCTGATCTGGCCTGTTACCAGTGGTTTGAATCTGTCATATAGATTCCTGAAGGCCTTTTGTGGTTGTAGACTAGACAATGACATGTCCACCTCCTCCTACGTGTTCTTGTCTTGGGTGTATGTTATGGAGGAATTTACTTTACTGAGGAAAGTAGTCTGCAATGATCAACTTAGACATTTCCCTTGGTCTTCTAGGCCTTTTTATGTTCGTGAGCTCCCCAGTCTATCCAAACTGCAAATTTAACATTTTGAACCATTTCCAGACTTTTTATTCACTTTATTTGTCATGCAGTACATGGGAAAAGGTCATATCTGGTCATAAAACTGATTGTCAGTCTATTGTCTATTTTCACTTGAGCCTCTTTAAAAGGTGGGATTATGTATACAAATGGTTATTTCTTAGCAGTTAAATGCAATATTTTTGTTAAACCCCTTGAATTAAAACTAAAAGTCTACAGTTTAACCTTGGGTGATGGTATATGCTGTATGTACAAGGTTAGAGTTTCACCTTGCTTTCAAGTTAGAGTAAAACTGCTATTTATGATATGAAATTGCTCCAAACCAGTGGTTCCCATAACATGTGAGAGAGCCCCTGAAGTCTAGACACAATTCTTTTTTTGCCTTCCAAAGACAAATGTCATAGTAAAAAGATGAGGAACCACTGCTCTTATGGTAATTATGGAATTATTATTTCAAATTCATAAGTAAACTAATTAATAGTGAATTAATATTTTGGACACAAGTTTTGTGGACCTTCTTTAACAAATCATCTAAAAGCTAAATACTTGTCTGCTAAGGGGCCCTTGGACAAAGTGTTATCAAATAGGGGTTTGTTGTCTAATTTGAGTTACTTTCAGCATCTTTGACTTGAAAAAGTTTGAGAACCACAGCTTTAAAACAATACAAAGAATTGGAAAATTAATGAATATGTGAACATTTACCTCCGTAGACCCCTTGCTCTTTGATCAATTGACTTTGTTAAGGAAGGAAGGTGGAAAACAAAGGTCAAGGAATCATTTGCCCATCAAAAAGTTAGCAAAGTACAGCAACCCTGCTCAATTGTTAATGGTCCACAGTAAGGCAGAGGGCTGTGAAGGTGCAGAGTTTCACTCCTGCAACACAAGTTAGCACAAGTGATGGGGCCCCTTAGAGCATTAGATGTAATGGGAGAACAGCTGGTCCCTGGAGTTAAATTGACACTCTGGTAGATCTGTGTGATACAACCAGAGCCGGCCCTACCCAAGGTGGTGCCCTAGGCGAGATTTTATAGGTACCGATCAGCCGGAGGAAGAGGAGGAGGAGGAGGAGGGAGGGAGGGGGTGGGGGATGGCATTGCTTTACGTTTGAATCAATGTGAGCTTTTCCATTTTAACTTAAGAGTTAATAACTAGTTTTAATTTTGTTTTTCCCGATTTTTTGGCACCCCCTTAAAGCCCAATGCCCTTAGCTTTTGCCTATACTGCCTATTGGAAGGGCCGGCCCTGGACACAACTCTCATATCAGGCTACATAAATAAGATGCAGAGGTCAAGAAGTTATTGCTGTGCAATAACAGGTGGATATGTTTACTTAAATAATTGATAAGTGTGAAATCAGACCAGCTAGGTAGGAAAAGTTTGCTTTATCTGTTGCGTGTAGTGTTAAGTATTCTAGCTATTTGCAGCTCAAGTTGTATTGAAATTGAGGTTAAGCTGAGTGTGAGGATACCATGTCACTGTGTGCTCATCTTGAAGCCCCTCTGTTTGGCCTGTGTGGGTTCTGCTGAAGTCAGTGCGGTGTGTAACTCAGCACCTTAGATCTCAGGTTTGTGCTTCGAGCTCCCACTGTTGCCCTCAAACCACGCCCACCTGTTCCCAGAGGTGCAGTGGTCAGAGTGACACACGAGCTGCTGACATGGTGGCTCAGTTTGCACATTTCCCTCTGGGCTATCTCGCCAGGCAACGCTGCTTACTCCCTTCATATCTCATTTGTGTGTGCACCTTGTTAATCAGCACCACCAAACCTTTTACTTGAATGCCGTTTTTCCTGTATTTTTTTCCCCTCTGCCTTTGACACACAATGTTTATTCACACCTTTCAGTCTTGGCCATGGCAGCTGGTGTCAGCATACTGAGTGACTTGTCTTACTCCGGGGTTGGAGCCTGCAGTGGAGAGATCAGCACAGAGATGGAGAGAGGTAGGAGAGCTCTGTTACACACACAAACAACACAAGTAACT
This sequence comes from Acanthurus tennentii, assembly GCA_029783805.1. Lineage (NCBI taxonomy): Eukaryota > Metazoa > Chordata > Actinopteri > Acanthuriformes > Acanthuridae > Acanthurus > Acanthurus tennentii. The sequence continues at coordinate 26,063,533 of JAPZDZ010000012.1, read as the reverse complement.
CTGCTTGATTTATTAATGTTTACATTGTAATGACTTAAACATGGGAACATAGACTTAAAATTATTTGAGCAAAGATAAATTTTATTCCTATATAAAATGTTAAAATTAAAAATAGTTGAAAACTCACAGAATGGCAAACTCTCATGTCACACAGAAAAAAAGTGATTCATTTGGTGCTAAAGGGTTTATTGCTCACATAGCTGAACATGAAATTTACCGTAAATTAGGATGTAAGCTCCACAAGGTAGATAAAGTATACCTAAGGGTCAGGATCTCTATTAATTTGACAAGGATTATTGCTTTAGTATGTAACGAGAAGTTACATAAGAAACATAAACATGTCAGTATTTGCAACCCTTATACAGTAGGTAAGAAAAGTGTATTGTTTGGAATGTTTTTTTTAATGACTCATGTTTTTACAGCAGTCACTCTGAGCTGAAGTTGCTTGTGGAAGTTAGAGTTGGCATGGATGTCAGATAATCTGTCTTGTCTGTATTTGTCTTCTGCCAGTATTCTGAGTCGACCATATTTGAAGCTGATGCTTAATGGATGAAAAAACAAACATGCACAAAAGATTTTGCATTTTTTGTGATTTGGCTAAAAAGAAAGGAGTCTGATCTAAATTA
>JAPZDZ010000012.1:26034493-26051529 GCA_029783805.1 Acanthurus tennentii | reverse complement strand
TCAAGAGGGAACCACATTTTAATTTCATTATACAACTTGTTGTATAATGACAAATAAACTTCCTTGTATCCTTGTATGATCTGAGTTAATGGCTGTAGTCCATACCCCGAAACAGCAGAGGGAAGTAATGCGCAGTTGAAGGTCTTTGTGAGTTGCGCCAAAGTCACGAAGAAGAAGCAATCCGAGGGTGGAGAAGCGTTTCGACATGGCAGACAGGTGGGTAGACTGGACTAATTATATATGTTTTAAAATACAAATACCTCAGTGCCCGAACATCTATTCTGTAAAACACTTTATAAATATATCTGGTATTATTTTGTAGCGGAAGAGCCAACTTCTCCACTTTTTACCGACGACTGCTTTTCTGGACAACCATGCTGGAACGTGCTGCTAGCAAGCTGTTAGCTTGACAGAGCTAGCTAGCAAGTTGTTAGGAGTGGTTAACTTGCGTAGCTGGTAGAGTGTAGTACAGCGATTGGAGTTTTTATTATATGCTTTTAGTTGCTGTATTTAGTGGGACTTTGCCATTGGCGAAAGTATATCATTAAGATACTGTAGTTCTCAAATGCCCAGTCACGTTGGCTAATTATTACAACTAGCTAACTTGCTAGCCCCCATTGCCTATTGAAGGAGTGTCGGTTTTGGTCCCAGTCTTCAGCAGACAGTCTGGATAATATCTAAGTTGGAGTTGACGTTACTCGATGTCGCTGAAACCCCTAAATTTAAATGGAATTCGGTTAGCAAAAAATGGAGAAGCCCTTCATGAAAATTTGTTTTTTTATGTGTTTTTTCTTCAGAATGGTATCGGTCAGACAGAACCTTTGATGGGCTAAAGGATTGTTTCCATTTAAATGGACACTTGGTAACAGCTGTGTTTGCGTGGAGGTCAAAGTAGATTCAGCTGTAGCCAAACCCCAAAGGCCAAAACGCACGTAGCATTGCAGGAGGCAGGCAGCGGGCTTACCTGCTGCAGCTGGAGATCACCCTGTCCTGTCTGACATGGATTTGATTGAATTATATCTTCTTATCATTACTTATGTATGTAGATTTTTGATATTGGTAATAGTTTGTCTATTTAAGTCGAAGTTAATGTCCATTTTATGAAGTTACCCGTTTCTCAAGCAAATATAATTTACTTTACTGCCAAAAACAACCAGTTCACTCATCACTATTCAGGTTGCTTACAATGTTAGAAAGTTAAGTCACTCAAGCTAAGTAGTCAAACATTCCCGTGCTTAAAGTTGACAAGTGAGAGGGTTTTTGTGTATCATTGAAAACTAATTGTGATTAGGTTAAAAATATCAGTCAAATCAGGTAGTTTGAGAAGACTGATTAGATAAAAGACTACCCTCCTATATCCACACTTTTAGTCCTTCAGCTATTACCTGATCAGTTTAACCAGATAGATTCTGACTAATGTCATCTAACTTGTCTATGTGGTAACTACATTATTTTTTAAGCAACGCCTTTTTAATTAGATACATTTATGACCCTTGCGTTGTGGCCTAGCACCACTGCTTGTTTTTTTCTAAAGTTAACCAGGTCTGATATTTCATGTAAGATTGTCTTGTGACATTCACAGAGGTCCTCTTTATTTTCAGTCCATTCAAAATGTACCCCCAAATCTTTTATTTAGACAGGTCAAGGGAATACTATTTTTATATACAAGTTTGTTGCCAAAAAGAATTTTTTGCCTGAAATTATTTCAGTGAAAAACAGTGTAAATTCATTCATTTAAACCAGTTTGTCTCCGGCCGTACAGCATTACCACTGATGCGCATTTAAAATATTCATTCACTAATGTGAGTTGAGTGAGGTGAGCACAGATGATGTAAATGAAGCGTCTGCTTTCGATGTCTGGTGCACATTTCGCAGCATTGCAATGTTACGCTGACAGCTGCTGTCCATGGTCCTGAACTTTAAATAATCTCTACACTTTTTCTCAGCTTGTCCTATGTCAGCAGTTTACTTTTCTTTTGTCCAGTGGGCGGATTGTGGATAAAATCGTCTAGAGAATGACTATTAGTTTTATGAAAAAAAAAATGTTTACTGTTGTCCTGTTTACTTGTACTAGGCTTTTTAATATGAATGGCACATTAATTAACAATCACTTTACTGTCCATTCTTGCTGTGAAACTGTGCATGTTAGGCTCAGACTGCAGGAGCCTGTTAGCCCTTACAAACCGCACAAAGTGCTGTTGGAGGGAGCCAGTGAGACTTGGGACTGGACTGGTTTTGTGACACTAGTGCTCAACTCAGTACTAAAAAATCAGTGCTCATGTTAAAAAAGTGCCTTTTTCAAATGTCACTGTCAATACATTTTCATCTTCTATAATCTGTGTTTTGTTTTTTGTTTTTTGTTTTTTAAAAAGGACATGAATTGTCATAAAGTAGCTTCATTGTTTTTCCCGCCTCATTAATTTGGACTGTAAGTAAGTTTGGAAACACTGAAGGCAGTCAAAATACCCTGCTGGTATATACTTTTGAGAACATGCCTCAGGTGTATCGTGATTGATATGGAACATAACTTACTCATTTCCTATGTGACTTTTTTCCACAGTTTGGGATCTGAGCCATCAGCAAGTGTAAGGAGATCTGAATTCAGCCTGGAGATGTCCTCCTTAAATCTGCCTCAGTCTTCACTGTCACTGCAAAAATTGCTTGTTTGCATTATGGGATGAGGTAGTAGGTTGTATAGTTTTAGGGTCACACCCGCACTGGGAGATAACTATTCAACCTACTGTCTTTCTCAAAGTGCCAAACACACATCTCAATCAAGCCTGTGTTGTGTCCTTAAGGCCACTCTTTCAGCATTCATGTGGATCAAGATGATTGCAAACAAAAAAAGCTGTTTTACCCTGGTTGCTCACGCAGTGTGAGGTAGTAGATTGTATAGTTGTAGGGTAGTGATTTTGCCCTGTTTTAGGAGATAACTATACAATCTATTGCCTTCCCTGAGGAGTTGCATTTCTTCAGTTTAATTCGTGTTAACTGATATCAATACGCTGTTTCTTTACAGGGAGTGCCGTAAAACATCCTCACCTAAAACTGCTATGCATTTGTTTTTGTTTTATTTTGTCTCAGTTTTTTTATGTATGTGTTTGCCTACAGAAGTGATGGCTGATCAGTATTTGAACATTTAAAAAGGGGGATGGGGGTTGTATGTAAATTTTAAGGTTTTTTGTTTTGTTTTTTTTTTGGTTTCCTTCATATTTTGGTAGCAAAATTAAAATCTACAGCATAAATATATCATTTAAATTGGTTTTTGCCTTTAGTTGTGTCGGTTTAAAGTTTTTGCTGTTGCATTTTTTTGAGCTTTATAAGAAAATCTTATACAATAAAATAATTTTGGACAAAGGGAAAATCACCTCCAGAGAACTCAGGGCATGTCATTTGATTGGCAGTCTTTTCAGATTCCATAAATGCTTTGAAATGTATTTACAGACCAATGTGTTGTATTTAATGGGATCTTTAAGCTGAAATGTAATAAAGTAGCCATGCTTCTGTATTCATTAGCCCATAATCACCTTAACACAATATAATCTTGATGAGGAATAGTTGTTTTTGAGAAGTGCTTTTTTGCCTGATAATGAGATCTACATCTTCAGAGGAAGTTTTCTGCAGACTGCTGTTTTGCACTGCCATGTTTCTACATTAGTACAGAGCGGGGAAAAACATTAGATCCTCCACTAGATGCAACTAAATATTACACAGTGCAACTTAAGTGATGTATATATTATGTGTTTGTGTGTGTATTTAGATGATGTATGCATTATAGAACTATATTATAAACAGAGAAAAAAGAGAGGATATATTGTAGAAATTTTGAACTGGACAACCTATTTAGATGCATCTTACAAATTGGCAGTATAGATAAGTGTTTGTTGTAGCATGTCAAAAAAATGGTCATTTTAATTTTTGCTGATGGGTTGTATACTATGTAATAACATTTACCCTAAATGTTGATTCTGAATAATTACAATTGACAGTAGAAGTCAAATAAATTGGTAACATTTATTTTTAGGAGTCATTCTCCATGATTATGCAATATGGTATGAAAGAGGAAAATTCAGGGTTCACTTGGTGCATTTTAAGTTAATTCCAAACAAATGTAACTGTAATTGGTAGTCTTAGTGAGTGCACTGCATGTCAGCTGAGGGTGAATGCACAAGAACAAACAGCTTGTCAACAGGATTGATTCAGGTTTAGATGGAGCTCTTCTTTCAAGGACATAGCTATTTTTCATACAATAACTACCAGATAATTTAATTCCAGAGCATTTAAAAGGGTTTTATCGAGCCTTTGTTGTGAAATATCACAAACAAATAGTGGAGTAAAAAGAATACAGTAATTATTTTCCTGAGATGTTGTAGAGTTTGAGTTTTAAAGAGCATAACACGAAGCCCAAGAACATTAAAAATGTTCATAAAAGCATTTCACAGTCAGACAGGTGTTCTTATCCTGGCAGTGCCAATGAGAATGATGAAGGTATAATGTCACATCCTATCAGGTGAAACAGAACTTACTGGGACGTGATAAAGCTGCCAGTCGAGCTCAGTCTGTGCACGCCGACTTGGCCCTTGCAGTGAAGCTCTAATCAGACGTGTGTTGTTCCGGCAGAGGAGTCAGGCTGGTTTCCTCAACTGTGCTGCGCCCCTGACACTTTGTCGCCCAGCTGCCACACCCCCAACAGGTTCAATCAGACGCGCTCTTAGGAGCATGATAATAGTAGTTGCAGAGTTGTATCAGCAGATGGTGCCACAGTAACTCAAATCATCCCAACACTGAAGACCACCCTGAAAGTAGAACTTTCCGAGGAAATAATCGTCATTAAAAATGATCAAATCCGATCCGGTGTCGACTGATAGATGCTTTTAGTTGCTATTCCCGTTATTTTTGTGTAGAATTGCTGTGCTTTTAAAGTTTTTGTTCAAACAATTAAGCAAATTATGGCTGAAATATTTCTTTCATTTTTTCCTGCTTTTAAGATCTTGTAATGTTGACGTTTGTATTTCCTGCTGGTCCCGGGAAGTACAACAACAACTATCAGCAATATTTTAATTTATAAAATTAAAAATAAAAGTGATCATGATGCAGAACTCCTGCTGTTCTTGCTAAGTTAAACGACTGGGTCGTTTGTAAAGATAGGGGGCATTAAGTAGCATTTTGTGCATCAGCTAGTCGTGCAGAAGCGTCTTTTGAAAACGTTATGTTAGGTTGGGCATTTTTATCTGCACCAGTGCTACGTCAGAATTAGACTTGAGTAAATTGAAATTGGGGGGGGGGGCATGTCAAAAACGTGCCAAGATAACAATGAATCGGTGGGAGGGGCGTTTATTGTTGGAACCCCATAAAAACGTGCCGGTAGTTTGTCGGCTGTCAGACATGAAGTGAGCATGGACGGACCGGTGAACATTTGACTGGCTGCTCGCTTCAGCTGTACCCAGGTCTGCAGCTGTGAACTCCAGTCAGGTAGAAGGACAGATGAGCTGAGCGTGTACCTGCAGGCTGAGAGAGAGCGGCTCAGAGGCAGATCCTTTGCAGAACACGCCCTGATAGAAAAGGTAGACACACACATACACACACACACACACACTGAGCCTGATCACTGAGGAGCCGAGCTGCCTACCTGAAAACAACAGCCCCAATGCTCCTGCACAGGCTCACACCACCGGACACCTACCAAATGAAACAGGACGAGTTCATTTCCACAAACTTTGGTTTGTCCCGAGGAATTTTAAATCCGTCTGCAGCCCGGAACACCTGGACACCCAGTGGGACTCGGTAGAGAAATAAAGCTGGTTGTTGCAACAGCAGAGCATTAATACACCGGCTGGGCTGAGCACCATGAGCAGGAAGACACGGCGCTGGATTTTCCATTTTTTCCTTTGCCTTGGAATAGTATATTTGAAAATCGGGTGAGTTTTCGGGTTGTTCTGCAGGTGATCTGTGCGTTTTTACACAGACGCTATTACGATTTAAAGACGGAGACTCGACCTTTGTCACTGATTTCATGATTATTTGACATGTGCAAGATGCTCTCCACCTTATGCAGACTCTTCAGGGCTGTAAAACGAGGGGGGCACTTAGTGAGGTCTTGGGCCGTTTCTGGCTTTGTTTCCTCTGCAAATGAGTATAGGGCCTAGCAAGTTATTCATGTGTGATAAATGTGTGATAAATCAGATCAGTGTCTGTTTGTCACATCCAAGTTCCACAGAAAAGGTGTAAATTGTTAAAGATTAAAGGAGAATTGATTTTAACCTCTCACCTTTACCGCAGGGGTCTGTCATCGGTGGTTGCACTGGGAGCAACCATCATCTGTAATAAAATTCCCGGCCTGGTCCCCCGTCAGAGGATTATCTGTCAGAGCCGACCCGATGCGATCATAGTGATTGGAGAGGGAGTTCAGATGGGGATCAATGAGTGTCAGTTTCAGTTCAGACACGGACGCTGGAACTGCTCGGCCCTGGGAGAGAGGACCGTGTTCGGGAAAGAGCTCAGAGTGGGTACGTTTCACTGTGAATTCATTTGAACAAGGTGGCTGCGAGGGAAACTAATACTTGCAACTGAATTGTGTGGTTTTTTGTTCAAACCCGGATTTTATGTAACCGATTAATGAATACACTGTGTGGCTCTGTGATGCCTTTAAAGTAATTTTATTGCCCTTCATTCTCATATGACAAGCAGGTTAATATTTCTATAGGACTCTTTACATTTAGAGTGCAGTTTAATGTCAGTCTTACTGTTATTACAGCATTACCATTGCTGTTGTGTTTGAGGGTAAGTAAACTACTAAATGCTTGTTTAATGGAGAACTCCACACCATCAGCGGGTTCTTCTTCCCAAATGCCATAAAAGACATTGTTGAAACATGTCAGAGTGTCTTCATCTTCACAGCTACAGTGCTCACAAGATTGTTTTTGACTAATAAAATAGTGACTATTGAGAAACAAGCTGTTTCATATTTAAATTGCTGCATAATAGTACACCAGCAGCTTGATAATGTTGGTTGTTTGCACACAGATGGTCAACACAGCGTGTTTTCTTGACATGCAGGGTTGCATGTTGTCTGTTCTGTTTGCTCTGTCCCAATAAGTGTTTAGAAAGTCATGAAAAAGTATTGAAAATTGCTATAATTTGGCCAAGTTTAGTCAAAAAGGCATACCTCCAAGGTATTCAACCTCTGACACTTTGAATAATGTCTATAAGTATGCAGCTCAGACTCTGCATCTGCTGTTGGTGGGAAAATAAGCCACAGATCTGATCCTGTATGTGGAATAAAGCCTGGGGCAATGCTTGCTCCAAAGACAGGGCTGCGGAAATAAGTGAGGAATCATATTAAACACACTGTGGTATTCTACTGTCTTGTCCTTTAAGTTCACCCTGTCATCTCAGGGACAGATGCAGAGCTTGGGTGTCATTTTTCACGCCAAGTGTCATTAAGGATTAAACCTCACATCTTGTTTGAGTCTTTAATTTATGCTGATTGCTGCATTGTACATGACAGCCTCATATTGCCTGAGACGGTTGTAGTATTAGCTGCAACAAATATGAGTACAGTCTGAGTGAGTCGTCCAACCCTCAGTTAAAGGCTGCAAGACCTGTAATTTGATGTGTAAATGATATAGGTCAGTGTAAACAGCGATGAAGCTTCCTGTGTTGCAATTCATGAAGTGATCTGTGATTGTAGGTTAATATGATACATTGGCATATTTAAACTGATCACTACTGTCAGTTCTATTGGATTAACTCCCTGCATTTCCTCCACCTTCAGTTGCTGTCTCACAGCTTCTATCATGCAGACAGAAACGCTCAGCTAAACCACCTTCATGTATGTTAATAAAATACTTTTCCCCCAAAAGCTTCAAGTTCAGACAGGTACTTTCTTCGAGGTTTTCAAATTTAGCTCCAGGTTCTGCAGCTTTGGCAGGGGATGTTTTATGTAGAATGATTTTAGGCCACTGCTTCAGGCAGGAATTATGCCTTTACGCACATTTTCAGATTAAAAAAAACTCATTTCAGTGTTTCGAAATCCAATTTTTTTTTTTTTTTCCAAATTCAAATGAGAAGGCTAAGTCCCAGGTGACAGCAGGTCGACTCAAGCGCTGCTCAGGTTTAGCTGCCCTGCACTGAGCCTGTCTGAATCCATTGTTTTGTTTCAGCAGACTGGAACACTGATAGCTGACAGAATACATCCATTTGGGGTTGATGTTGGCAGTGATGCAGCAGTGTACATTATTTTGGCATTGGGATCAAGTAACCTCCTCACCCACCCAAGTTAGCTACTTGAAGTGACTCTGGCTGAAAATGGAGATCAGAGAGTTGGTTTAATATCTAAGGTTTAAATGTTTTATACCAGAATGAATCTTTGTTTGATCTACTTTGTGCTTTGAGATTGTCCTTTAAATGAAAGGTGAACTTCAGTATGACAGCAAGTTGAACCAGTTCTTATGGCAGTTTAATTGTTAAAGATCTTGACTTTGTTGGAGCATTTTTGCACATGCTTATAATTTTTAGGTGCCTTACACACATGCTCCAAAAAGAATTATCTCAGTTTTAATTAAAAAATGTAGTTGACTTGAAGTACTTAGATTTATGGAGCTGAAATTCATCCATGTAGGGAGGCTCTGCATGCCTTTCAGTTTCACCTTCACAGGATGGATCCCACTGGGACAAGGGCCAGAAATGGTGCCTAAACATGTAATATTTTATCTCCCTCTGAATGGTTTCAAACATATCTTTACAAGTCAAATGTACTCAGCAGACTGGCTGGTGATAAATGAATGTATGAAATTATACTTTACAAACTAGTCAGTATCCAGCAGGTTCTCTGATCATGATTCATCACAAAAACAATGAAACTGGCCTGTTTACCGAGAACTAGTTTCCTTTCATTCCAAACTGCTCCAATACAGTGTATGCAAGATTCAGTTCATCCTCAAGTTTATCTGTTTTAAGAGAGCTTGATTAATGAATTGGACTTGGCTTGGCTCATGTATTTTATGATTTGGTCCGAGGCAGCTATGCCAGGTATGTAAGGAGGCTTGACAGTGCCTGAAATAGTGATATCCTGTTGTCTGCAATTGTGATTAAAAATGTCTTTCCTCTTTATTGCAGGCAGTAAGGAGGCTGCATTCACCTATGCTATCATTGCTGCTGGGGTCGCTCATGCAGTCACTGCAGCCTGCACCCAGGGGAGCCTGAGCGGCTGTGGCTGTGACAAGGACAAACAGGGTTTCTACAACCAGGAGGAGGGTTGGAAGTGGGGTGGCTGCTCTGCTGACGTACACTATGGCCTGGGTTTCTCAAAAGTATTTGTGGATGCACGGGAGAACAAGCAGAATGCCAGGACTCTTATGAATTTGCATAACAATGAAGTGGGACGTAAGGTATGCTTGTTATTCTGTATTCTTAGTGTCTTAATTATTTTAATAGAGCCCAGAAATAATCTACAAGAAGATAAGTAAAGTTAGGGATGTCAGGGATTATCTGGTACATCTGGTACATATTTTCAAGTTTCAAACTGTATACCACACTGTATAGAACTGATGGGTTCAGTTTACCAGTTTGTAAGGTAACATTAGGTTAGTAAATGTCAGATAAAGAGGGCATATTATAAAAAGTGTTCTTTGTGTGAACTGATTCAAAAGTAAATGCTCAGTGCACAGCGCTGTGAATCCTTGACTTTTGGTGCAGATGATGGTAGGAAACATCAGAGGAGATCAAAAAGTAGAAACATCACACAGAAGAAGGCTCAAGAGTTTCTCTAGTTAATCTACTTTTTGGTCTGTTCCTGTGACTTGGCCACATCACTGACACCAGATTAAGCATATCAAGCACAATGACAATAAGAGAATCACACTGAAAACCAAGCTAGAGTCCTGAGTTGAGGGCTGATCATTAAGCCACTAAGTCAGGCAATTCTAAATGCTGGTTTGTAAATGAAAGGCTGATGTTGAAGGGGTGATTTAGGAACCTCAGTGATGGTATCAAGTACTGTATATTTAACTGTCTAATGCACCATTCAAAAGCTCCAGCAGAGATACAGCAGTGCTACAGCTGCAGAGTTAGCAACAGCTGATTTAAAGCTGTAAAAAAATGTGAGACAGCAAGGACTTGGCGTTGATATTGTTTTTTAAATATAACCACTTGTAAGAAATATTTCACAATCAAAAGCATAGCAGGACAATTAATAAAAAGGTAGGTATGTGATAAATGAAAAGGAAATAACGCCAAAAGGGTAATGCTCTCTGGGCTCAACCAAGCAATCAGCCAACAGTCAAGTATCGTAAACTAATAACTGTTGATAATGTATTGTAAGTTTTTTAAGGTACATTTAAACATATGTATCGATTTACGACAAATTTCATCCTTAGATCATTAGGTCAACCAGAGTGCACTGAGATCACGCTACTGGTAGGCGGAACAGGTGCTAATCAAAGTTAAATAATATTGCAAAACAATTGAATTCCAACATACACAGGAACACACAAAAGGATCGCAGATAACTGAGTTTGGCATAACAACAAAGCTAACGCCAGCCAAGCTAAAATTAGCACTGTGTATTTTCTAAAGTTTATTAAAAGCAACACAAGTAACCGGTAATCACATGCAACCTACTACTCTTGTAGCTTAAAATGAAGCGTCACACAGTTTTGCCTGATTATCCCTCGTTATAACAACACTAGACAGACATGTTAACACAAAATTTAACAGGCTACCCTCCAAAGACTAATCAGTAAACTACGTAAAACAGGGCAAAACTTACAGTTTTAAAGTTTTAAGTTGGGTCATTGATAGCCAGCATATCATGACATATAGCTGTGAAAAGGGGGGTGTTTTGATTTCCTCTCTTGTCTTAAAGTCTATCAAACCATGTAGTTATTACAGCAGTAAAACATTTGCCAAGTAAAGTGTATTTAAACATTCTTTAATTCATCATCAATGTTATTTCTATATAATGACTATTGCTAAAAAAATACATTAGCTCTGCATATGTATGGTATGGTTCCCAAAAATAATGGGTCATGAAGTGCATTTCCCTTACAAAAGTGATTCCAGTTCTTGTCTTGACAAATGAAAATGAAATCGAACAGGAACATAGCCACAAGGGGTCAGCCCTATTTTACACACGGCTTGTTGATTAGCTGATGGGTAGGACTGTAACAGGTCTGAGTTTTGTTGATATGACCTGTTGTGATAACACAGTCAGAGAGTTCCAAATGGTCAGAAATATAGAAATTAAGAAACTTCTGAGGTCATAGTGTTAAGAGAACACACGCTGAGTAGAATCAAGATGTAGCTAGTAGTAGCAGTATCTTACAAGATGCACATTGAGACAGACCAAGATAATGACCATAATGGAGTGCATTAGCCAGACTGATTATATTTACCAATGCAAGCCAAATTACAGATCAATAGAAATGCCAGGACTATCAACATAATGGCCAATCAATGTAAAAAAAAAAGCAATCCATCAAAAAAGCTAACCCTTATTGATAGATCAGTGAAGGTCTGAGAAAAACTTCTATTGAACCGATTTGCTGTCTTCAGGACATTTCTACCTTTAGACACAAGGCGAGTAGCCTCCAGCCATTAATAAATACACAGTAACAGTGAGGTTAGAGCTTCACTTAAAGGTCGTCTCTGTCTCTTTGCTGCTCTCTGTCAGTATTATAGGTATATAAAGAGCAGCAGGTCTGTGTGTCTGATCAAGGAAAAGGTTGAGTGACAAACACACACAGCCAAAAGGTGACAGCAGACAGGACATTGTGTGTGCTTTGGCTGCATTTTACACAAAATCTGGTACTCTCCTGCAGGGTTTTTACAGAGGATTTGACGTGTTTTTTAGTGCTTTGGAACAGACACTGTCAAAAATCAGAATATATCGTTTCCCTGATTCCCTGCTTCAACTTGCTGATGTCACTCCCTCACTTCATTTAATCTATAGTTCACTCGACCACTGCTGCTTTCTCCCTAGCTAGTTGAGTCACTGGTAATTGAAAACTGCTCTTAAGGATTGGTAGTTGCAGCCCTCTGTTGTGTGAGATGTTCACAATTTTATAAAGTTCTAGCTCAGCAGGTCACACATCTACGTTGCAACCAAATCCTAATTCTTCTCCATCTTGTTTCATTATCTGTTAATCCTAACTCATGCAGAGATATGAACAAGTCAGTTGTCCTCATCATGGAACTGGAACCAGTATTAGCTGTTACTGAATAGAATCAATACCTGAATGCTCATAGCAATGCTAGATGTTTCAAAATATTCTCTGATGGTGCTCCTCTGCATTTAGAGGGCCATGCACATGAAAACTGTAAAGCTGAGAGGTGAATATGTTTTGATAGATTTCATGCTGCTGTCACAGTATATGTTTTGGTCTCATTGAAGAGGAAAAAGGGGTATTGTCATCTTTGGACTAGGCCACATAGTTGATGTCTGGCATCAGTCAGAATGTTATACAGTATGTGAATCTCTTAATATACACTTACTAAACTGATACCTCTGTAATTATTGTAGTGAGGCTTTCATGTTAAATTGGAGATGATGTCAGTGGGTGTTTTGAGTGCCAACCTTCAAATTTCTTGAGAAGAATAAACAACAGTGTAAAAGGTGCCGCGGGAGGCTTACATGGGTTCTGTTAGACAAACAATGGTAGCTTCATTGGCATTTCACTTCACTGAACTCCGTGAATTAAATGTTTGTCAGGTCTTGGGGGCATGACCACACTAAGCTGTATGCATCCAAGGCTTTTGACAATTACCCAACAAGACTCCAGAAAGTCTGCGGCCACATCACAGTGTAATAATTAAAAAGCAGGGTGAGGCTTCTCTAATACCAGCGAGGGTTCCCACTCAATGGAAGGAGGGTATGCTGATGTCATTCAGCCAGAGGCACACAGAGAATACCCTGGTTGCTTTGCCAAAAACACCCAAAGGTTCCACTCCAACCCTGTAAAAGGCCTTTCACCCCAGTCTGCTTTCTATAAATGCAAGACACCACCAGAACTAATAAACCAAGCAAGCTTCTCTCTAAATTCACAACTTTAACCAGTTCATTTAGTTCTAACCGCATATGTAGAGAGGTTTAGCTGTCACACTTTTTTTTCATTACTATTGTCCATGGTAAAGCAGTTGGCTAAATCTTGTGAAAACAAACATCAGTTTGCTCTGTAGAGGGAGGGGAAAAAATCATCAAAAATCATTTGCAATACTAATTACTATTAATTCATCACAGTGGAATTTGCATGTTTGTCTGCCCAAGTCAAACTGATCACTATGAGTTGATAATGATTAAAAGTTACTTTTTTCTTTGCCTTTGTTTCTAAAGTAAATTACCATCAAATTGAAATTTGTATGTTTATTGTGAAAATGTAAAATAATGAAAAAGAGACCTTTATCAAATATTGACTGTTTCAAAATATAGTGTAGCTGCTTCCACACCTAGAGCCTGCTCAAGGGGGCATTACAGGACACTATCAATCCACTTGATGAGGCCGACTTCAGCCATAGGTGCTTTTCCTTGGCACATTGTTTCAGTGTCCATCACTAGCAACCATGACTGTTTATCATTGTTTATCTAGACTAGATGGAGAAGCCTGAGGAACACCAACTTTTGCTACTGTATCTTGTCCAGTTGTTATTGGCATTTGGTCATGGAGACTTGTTTTTCATGGAGAGGAAATTACTTTGTTTTTCTGCTCATGATTTCAATATGTGTGCAGCACCAGCCTCAGCGAGCCAGAAGCTGACAAAGTAAAACATCAGTGATAATTATATTTTTGAAGCAGGAAAGGGGCAAGTACATCTGTAAAAACAAAACAATACTAGGACAAAAACTAGTAATTTGTATGGTTAAAGCTTCAAAAACCCTGGATCCTACTGTTCTCATAATGTAGCTTGATGGTTGCTTTACTTGGACACTTCTTCCTCACATCGTTTAAGCTACACACACAATGTCGGCTGACCATTAAAAACTGTAGCGTCTTGGCATAAGCTGAGATAACTGTGATGACATCACTATGACACAGTTAGTGTATTTCAGTTTTCCCAGATCAGAATCAGAATCAGAATCAGATTTTATTGGCAGAGTATGTTCACAACATACAAGGAATTTGATTTCCAGTTACATCCCGTCCAAGAAACATAAAAAGGAAAAAAAAACAGCGACACATAACAGGGGGAGGACAGGGGCGGGAGAACCAGGGGTCAGCACTATGGCGATCCGCTGTTTAGCAGCGCTTCTAATGACTGGTAAACCAATGGTGTATCCATGACTTTCATGCAAATAGGGATGTCATGTAATTCTACTGAAATGTGTCAACAAGGTACCTCTCAAAATGAACTTCCAATGTCAATGGTTTATTATTTATAACACAGGATAACAGGACATGCACAAAGTTAGATGGTTTCCATGATTTTGTATGAGTATGTTTCTTCCATCAGTGTGTTCTGAGACTCATCCTGTCTTGTAATAGAAAGACATGCATAGCTACTAGCCATAGGGTGACATAGTGTAGCAGCTCTGAGATCTCTGGAATGCTTCCATTCATTTGGAATGCTAGAAAACTTTTGCCTCAACCTGTTGAACTATTCATGAAATATGTTAGACTGAGTATTTCTGTGAACTCCTGTGTTTCTTACCTTTTCACTATGAAAAAACAGCAACAAACAAACTGTAACAAATAGCATTAAAGGCTGGAATTTCAAAACTTTTGTCTTTTGACTGCGAAAGTCATCGTAGACCTTCACCTGTAATAGGCAAAGCTATAATGAAGAGTGATCTTCAAAAAACAAACAAAAAACAACTTGTTTTTAGTTGGGGAGTTGCAACTATATATACTGTTGAGTTTGAAACTTTGAAAACTTTCTTCACCTTCACTTTTCCTTCATGTTGTAGGTCCTGGAGAAAGGCATGCGCCTGGAGTGCAAGTGTCATGGTGTGTCGGGCTCCTGTACTACCAAGACATGCTGGACTACGCTCCCCAAGTTCCGTCAGCTGGGATACATCCTCAAGGACAAGTACAACCAGGCAGTGCATGTGGAGCCTGTACGAGCCAGTCGCAACAAGCGCCCTACCTTCCTGAAGATCAAGAAACCCCATTCCTACCGCAAGCCCATGGACACAGAGCTGGTCTACATTGAGAGGTCACCCAACTACTGCGAGGCCGACCCTTTGACCGGCAGCATGGGAACACAGGGTCGTCTTTGCAACAAAACAGCTCAGCAGCCCAACAGCTGTGACCTGATGTGTTGTGGTCGAGGATATAACACACACCAATATTCCCGCGTGTGGCAGTGCAACTGCAAGTTCCTGTGGTGCTGTTATGTCAAATGCAACACCTGCAGTGAGAGGACAGAGGTCTATACATGTAAATAGAAATATTTATTGGACATGTATTAAGACGCACAGCTAGATTGGACTGTGTGAATGTGCGTGTGTGTTGTTAAAGTATTTCAGAATAAGAGTTCTCTGTGGCTGATAGACATGTGCGGAGTGGCTGCCTTGCTGTTTTGGCATCACAACAGCCAGTTCCTCCAATGTGTGTTGATTTACTGATGCCAATGGACATCTGCTGTGACACTGGACTATACCTATCAATTCATTAATCCTTTCCTTCTGTTAATGATTTAAATACCATTTGACGCCCCAGGCATGACTTCTCTACAGAACACAGGTCTGTTGCTATGACTCACCTCAAACTGTGAGGTTTTTTTCCTAGAATAATAATTTATTCATTGAGAAAACTACTGATTATTTTGAAAATTACTGTTGACTAAATCTCTCAAGGTTTAACGTTGGTGTAGGTGCCATCTAGGGATTTGAGTGACAAAAATTCATAAGCACTTAAAAGCAAAGAGAACTTTATTTTGTTTTTTTTCTGTGACAAAAGTTCTTACACACTGGAGCTAAAAACTGAAAGATTCAGAACTGGACTGCATTTGGGACACTGCAGCTTATGTGCATTAAGCCTAGCAGGAGAGGATTCAACTACTGACCCTGGTTTGGTAATGATAGTATTGTTTTCTACTTGTCTCTGTCCCCTCCTTCCTACAGTTTGCTGCTAGTTGTCTGGAAAGTTATAGAGTTTGTGACTGAGCAGCCATATTGACTTCTCAAGCTATGTCGACACCACTAGAGGCGAACACGAGCTTCCAGATATATATTTCCCTAATGTTGGTCAATAGAATATATTTTGTAAGAGATTATTTTTATATAATGTTTTTGTTTTTTTGATTTTTATTTATTTTCTATCTCTATGGTAAGATATTTTCTCTTAGCATTCCAATTGTTCAGTTTACTGAATGAAAATGACCCACTGAAACACTGTTCCTTAGCAGCAGAATATAATATGATATATTCAAATGTGCAGTATTGTGATTTGTAACCCTGTTCAGGAAACACTGACTTACCTTTCCTTGTTACTTATAGAGACTATGATTTCAGAAAAACTGATTTCCCTATTACTCAATGCTCAATGTCAATGCAAGCTGTGCTGATGTTAGCGCTGTAGTAAACTGTTCTGCAAAATGCAACATGATAGACTAATAAATGCAACCAACCCACTACTCTCAGCATTTAGCTGTTTTAAAAGGAGGCTCACATACAAGTTTAAACAGTTCAGCTTCAGTGTCCCTCAGTATAACAAGTCAGACATTGGTACGGTTGCCAACTCCTTGAAAAATAAATAAGGGACACCTCGTTGGCAGGGCTGGCCGACCCCTACCGGCATTGTAATATATTTTTGCCTTTTTTTCTGTGTGTGAAACGGTTTTCTAAGCATTTGACTCAAACCTGAATTTAACTGGATGCATGTCTGTGAAAAACAAATAATCTAGTAATTTATTTTTTAGTGCACAATAACAAAATCAACAAAAGAAAATACATATCTTTCTTAAAATATATATTTTTTTAACAGAACCCTTAACTTAAAACAGTGTCAAGTATCAAAAAACAATAAAATGCAGAACATTTCTGTAACAGTGCAGTTAGTGCAATTAGAAAAGTGCAAACAGTAGAAAAGTTGTAAACATGA
>JAPZDZ010000012.1:26004309-26019825 GCA_029783805.1 Acanthurus tennentii | reverse complement strand
TCTAGACCTGCTCCATATGTAAAGTGTCTTGAGACAACTTTGTTGTGATTTGACGCTATATAAATAAAATTGAATTGCATTGAACTGAATTGAATTTACATATAAAACATGTCAAGAGCCATAAAAAAAACATTAAAAATGTCTAAAGAACATTCTCCCTCTGCTACCTTTAAATTGGCTATCATTGGACTCACTGCCAAACTTCACTCACTGCCTCGGGAAATGTAAACAAAGGCTCTGCCCATCTGCATGCCGAAAATAGTTTGGTTTAATTTCATGGGCAATCCAACCTCAGGAAAAGGAATTAAGAAAAACTGCCAAGTTTCTTGTTGATGGTCTCTTTTGGTCATGTAGATGCATCACTTTTTAAAATAAGATTGTTTCATAATGAGTAAAGGCTTCTTGCAGTATGTGTCATTAAACCTGCAGTACCTTATCTTTTGGCCACTTAGAGGCAGTGGAAAGAAGTTGTAAACACAAAATTGATATGTTATGACCATTTAAGTTGATACAGCAAATTTGTTAGCACACTTTCAGTAGTTAAGGAGTAACATTATCATTTATTTGGAGTGGTGTTTGCATCTGTTACATCTACAGAACCTAATGACTGAAACAACCTCATGTACTGACTTGCTTGCAGAAACTTGTAGAATAAAAAGCTTGAGCATATGAAACAAAGCCTCCAGAAAGGCCTTGAATAAACAAAGGAAAGCCATTTTCATTGTTTTGTAACACTTTAAAGCAATACTTCAAAGTAATGGCTAACAGGAACCTTCACAAGGTTAACAGTACAATGTTTGTCTTTCAAATAGAGTCAAAGTTGTACATTTCTACTTAAGTAAAGTTTTAAGGTAAATGTACTTCATTACTGTTCATCCTTGCCAACGGGAAAAGTCACTAAGATATTCACCTTCTTTTAACCCTGATTTTGGTAGCTGGTAACTCCTTCAGGGAACATCTACCTCAGCTGCTGCCTGCTACCTGATGCTGATCAGGCCTGATGAATGTGGGAGCAGAGCTGTTTTACCCAGAATTAAAGCTTATTAAAAGCTTCATTTCCTTGCCATAGACACCAAGCAACAGTTACCTGTTGCAGATCAAACTAAAACTTGCAGGATCTCAGTTGTCTCCTCTCTGAAGTCGTGAGAATCGGGAGCAGACGGGAAACCTGAGCTTTGTTTTTCCTCAGTGTGCCTCCACTACCTCTGCAGGACCTCGCCACACTTTATCTTTACGTCCAATCACTTGTCTGTTTTTCATGTATGCACTGCTTCAGTTAGGAATCTATTCTGCACACATTCATCAGGCACATACATATCTTTATGAGTTTCATGAGGAATTACTGAGATAAGACACGCTCATATTGTAAATGTGCATGACTCTGGAGTTTGCACCAAAACTGCTTCTGTGATAGAGCCCTCATTCACAGTGGAAGGAAGTCATTCTTTCTGCCCCAAGTTGAATGCAGAGGTACACCTTTTTTGTTTCCACGTTCAGTACCTGCATAAAACGTCTTCTGATTTGTCAGTTTAGAGGTTCATAGTAAGGTCAGTGCAACGGCACAGTCATATAAACTATGGAAACTAGGAGATTAGTTTAATAATGATGACTGCTAGGCTTAGTCATTTGCTCTGGCAACATTAGCCCAGCAGGATTGGATCGGTGAGCTCGCTGCTTTGTTGCTTTAAAACAACAAGTTTGAACAAGTGGCAAGACATGGATTCTGAAGGGAGAAAAGACCACAGATCTCTTTTGTGCCAAATGTCATGCTTTTGGAAGCTGACTGCTTGTTGTCTGTGAAATATGCAGATCCTTTGTGGATCTGTGTGACATATTAAATGCCAGATTGCATGTCAGCTGTTGGGGTAATGATACTGCAGAGAAAACAATAGCAACAACAACATTACTGTACCTTTGGGTTTGGTGACCTTTTATCTCTCTGCATGTCTGATGTTCAGACAAAGTCTGGCAGAAGTAAAAAGGGAGACAGAGATCAAAACCCTCTGAACATCTATAATGCAATTATACTCTTTTTTCAGGTTGAAAGAGATTCCCTTGTAGATTGTGTGGGCCTCTGTCCTTGAAACCTGCTACTTGTACTGGTGGGATGGGTCTATCTCTTGTTTTTTGTTTACAGAGCAATTACATAAATCTTTTGAGGGAAGCAGGAAGCTGAGCCACTCTCACTATGTAACTCACAACCTGGGTTTTTAAGCCTAATATGAAGTCTGTATTGGACAGTCCAGGAACAGTTTTGGCGCACTGTTTAGGGCTGCTGCTGGAGAGCAGTGTGTCCTGCATCTAGCAGAATAAAACAGAAAGGGTTTAGAGGTCTTTGAAAGGAAGAATGTGTTGTTTGTGACTTTCAAACAAGTGGTTGGAGTACTGTTACAGAGCGGCAACTGACATCATGTTTTATCAAATATAACCACTATCTTTGCCTTATCATTGTCATGGTTTGTCATTTGAGTAGTTTTGAATTTACTTATTTCCTGTTTTATTTTGGTAAAACTTGTCTTGTGTCTTTCATGTCCTGTCAAGTTTCCCTCCTTTTGTGATTACCTGCCCTGACCTGATGTGTCTCACCTGTGCTGATTGCCCCACCTGTGTCTCATTGCTCTGAGTGTGTACATTGTCTCTGTTTCCCCTTTTATCTTTGTCTGTTGTCTCTTCAAGGTTTTGTTGATGTCCCTGGTTCTGTTTTCCTAGTCCGACTTCACTCCCTAAGTCCCAATCTTCATCTTGCCTGTATCCTGGTTTGATGTTTTCTTTGTGGGTTTTGTTATCTTAGTTTTTGGATCCTTTTAGTGCTCCCTTTATTTTTTAACTATTTCAATCATATTATTTATTATAAAGTTTGCTTTATGTTTATTCATTCCTTGAGTTCATGTTTTGAATTTGTGTCCCTTTTTATTTAAAACCTTGGCAATCTCAGAGTTTCAAGTTTGGCATTTGAATGAATACTCTAATAAGCTTTCTTGTAAGGTAATTACAATCAGCAGTCCATTAGCTTAGCTTTTCTCGCATCTCAAGATTTAATGTTAAGCTAAGTTACTTCTGGCTGTGTTTACTAGAAAATCTTTGGTGCTGTTTCACATCTCTCATTTGTTTTCTATGATCATTTCCACCCCCTCACAGTTACTATTTACAGAAGTTACTGTGCTAAGTTACATGTAATTTAACATGCTAACACATTACCTCTGTGCACTTCACAACAATGTGTTATCCTCTGTACATCACTTCCTGCTGTGGATTGTGCATCCTCTGTACTGTGAGAGTTGGCCAAAAAGAGCAGACCGGGCTTTTTCTGAAGGATGGCCCTACGGACACAGGAACTGAAATGGACAGCTTGTAAAACACGTTTTTTTAACAATAAAGCATGTCAGCATGTTCTATTAGTAACATAAATTAAAATATGAACTTGAAAATAAGCAGTTCATACCTCCTTTAAATTAAAACTGCCTTGAACAGATATATGTGATTGGTATCTAACTCTCACATATCAAATAAGCATATTTACCAATTGTTGAACTATTTCTTAAATGAAATGTTTAATTCCCTAAGTCTTACCTACTATTATCATTACTTATTTGCACCAGTTAACATTTGCTATGGACATTCTTGTCTGGCTACAGAATTGTGATTTTTGGAACAAAAGCGGACATTCAAATTATTGTTGAGGCTGTCAACAATAATTTACACCCCTAACCAATAGTCAGCACTGTATTTTTTTAATGGGTGCTACCAAAGAACCCCACCTTTAGCAGATGAACTCTCATAAAATGACTATAATGAGTCAGGTACTAACTAAAAATGATCTAATTATTCTAATCCTCAGATGTAACAGTTGCATGTTGATGATATTGATTGATAGCATGTGCATGTGAGGACAGATCAGGGAGCAGCTCTACACTTGGTGAATGTAAAAAGTTAGACATGGGAACAAAGCGCATATTTTTCAGAATAAGACAAATAAAGGCTATTTCTTCCTTCTGCTCTCTGAGATGTGTATTCTGCTTTCCCATGGCTGCCTCACGTTGCTTGTTGCTGTCCCCCCTCTATCATTGTTTAGACAGCTTGAGGCCTCCTCAAGAAGGGAAAGTTGATATTTATGTTGAGGCTTTCGGACTGGCCATAAGCAGGAGGAGTTTTTCCCCAGATCTAGGCATTTTGCCACCAAGACAAACTTTTATTCATAGCACTTTGGGAAAAAAATGGACAGGTTACAACAGTAGCTCTCAGACTTAACAGGTGAGTCTTCTCTTTGGCATCACACAAGCGCTGGCAAGCTGCGTCACAAAAGCTCCACTAACACACACTTTCCACTGAACTCCTCTTGATGCTCCTTTTTTTCCAGTTGATTTAGAAGAATGTTCCATCTCCATTTAGCCCTTGAGTGTGTTCCAGTGATAGCTAACTGCAGGAGCTGATCCCTGCTGCTGCCTCATTGGCTGAGAGTGTGGTTCAGCATGAGGTCAGAGGTGTCTGTTGGTGTCATCCTCCTCCCAGAAAAACACAGCTGGCCAGACCAGTGATGTCAGGCAGCGGATGATAATTAAATAACTGATGTCGGCCAGGCTGATTGACATGGAGCTAATACGATGTAAGGACACTGAGGAGCAGTCATCTCTGCTACGTTTGATATCAGCGCTGCACCTCATGCTGGTGTAAGAAGGGGCACCCTCCCCTGGTGCCTACATGTCCTTGTGGAGTTCTTTAGGTTAAGCCCTGGAGAAGGAGGGATCAAATTTTTTTTCTAGACAATGCTGACATGGAATTGTCTTGACCAGAAAATTGTCATGTTCATAACCCATTACATTTATTAACTCTAAAAATTCTGCATAACCACTTAAAAAGTTAAACAGCATGTGCATCCACAACCTTATCAATCCCGTCAACTGTTACAGATCACAATGTCTTTCATTTCGTAACATAATTACTTAACTCTTTTATATGTTTTTTTAAATGTTTTTCTCTTTACGAGGTCTATAAGCATATAGATTCTAGGGCTTCACAATTAATTGAATATTTTTACCAATCACAGGCTCTGCTTCCCACTATTCAATAATGAAACTTGAGTAACTGTAAAATTGCCATTTTCATTTCCCTAAGCTAACAGACAGAAAACCAAGGGGCGATAATATGAAAGTTAAAGCAGTGCTCTGTTTGTCTAAATTTTAAAGAGCAATAAAAACTTTTTATCACAAAAATCAATAAATTATCCTGATGAATAGTTTTGAACTCAAAATTGATCATAATGGTCATAATGATGATTTTATCAATAATCTTACTGGCCTAGTGGATGCAACCACTTTGGTAAGGTAACAAAAAAAACTGACACTGCGGTTATTTGCAGACATAGTGTCTCATTTACTCTAGATAATCCACACTCTTTGCTGTGAACAGTTTGCATGGAGACAGTACTTTCAGAAAATGCAGTCCATACAGTTGGAGGAGCCATGACTTTAAATTTATGTTGCTGTTGCTACTGTGCATAATAATACAAAAGCTGCTGGTTAATTAAAGTTTCCTTAATTCCAATGTCCCCTTATCATGGCCAATTTGCAATGAAAACAAGGCTGGAGTGAGTGAAAAACAGACCAACATGATGGCGGTGGCCGCTGGAAATGGCTGGACAGACAACTTTCAGTTTATTCCTCCCTTAGCAACTGGGCAGAGGAAAGGCATGATATTTCTAAAAATGTGCAAATGAAGGGCTACAGCAACTGGGTTGAGGGCCGCATCCATGGAATTGAATTGAAGTTATGCTAGCAGGACATGATTTACCATTTAACGTTATTCAGTGGCCAAGTCACATGGCTGGGAAAAGAGCCATTATGTAATGTAAATTGCGTTTTGCTGACACCTTGTAGCCATTTTTGGAATGCTCTTTCTGTGATAAACTGTTTATTTAGCATAAGAGCGATCAGACGGGCATGTTTGCTAATTCTGCCAATGTTAGTGCAACACAATTAACATAATGTGAATGAGCTAAGCATTCTCAGGTGTCTGCTTGTGCTTGCTGGCTCGCCACGGAGGCACCAGATAACGATATAAAATGAAAAGTAAGCTGAAATTTCCAGGACACAGCAGTAAGATGACAGCTTTGGACGAAAGTGATTCCTCTAGCACTGTCGTGCATTTGTGCTGCTGCTCGCGGCCAGCCCACCTGAGCCTGCTTTTGGAATCAAGATGGTGACTCATGTAAATAAGGCGAATAGGTTGCCCTAAAAATCTCTATACAAAAAAAGGTCTGCAACAGTGCAGTGTTCAGATTTATAAAACCAAAAACTGTACACCTGTAATTTGTATTCCCATTGCGCACTTGACCAACTGAACAAAATCTGATTGTATCCAGCTATTTACAAACTTGTATTTCATTTCTGGGCCACATGATAGGCTGACCCAGCAGAGTCACAATGGCTGTTCCTCTCTTTGGAATAATGCAGTGCTGCACTGGAATACTTAGCAAGTTCCTGGAGGCCAGTCCCCATTCAGCAAACAATCACTGCCAGGTAATAAAAGAAGCATTTGTGTAATATGTCAGCAGTGCACACGAGGCTTAAAAGCAGAGATATGGTGTGGCAAGATTGCATTTACTTTTTCCCCCTGAGGGGAAAGCTATACTATTATTACCAGTAGCCATTGACACAGCTACAGTACCTCTTTGAAACAAAATGTGGCAAAGGCACTGTTAGACGATACTTGTGCGATCACAACCACCATAAATTGCACTTCCTGAGGTTCAGTGATTCTC
This sequence comes from Acanthurus tennentii, assembly GCA_029783805.1. Lineage (NCBI taxonomy): Eukaryota > Metazoa > Chordata > Actinopteri > Acanthuriformes > Acanthuridae > Acanthurus > Acanthurus tennentii. The sequence goes on along the minus strand of JAPZDZ010000012.1, from coordinate 26,013,068 downwards.
TGATTACAGCAGCAGGTACAACAAAGGCTTGTCCCCTGTTGGAATTCTTTGCATTAATGAGGAAAATTTGTCCAAAAAATGTGGCACAATCTATTACAATCACCAATCCTTATGGAATCCATTTAAAATTTCAAAAAGAATGTGCACTAAAGCCAATAAAAATTAGATTCCATTTGAACTTTGACCAGTTCAGCTGTAAATTATGTTTGTAACAAAGTGCATCTCAGTAATCCCATCCATCAGACTTTGCAGTTTACAATTATTTTATCTTTTCCTAAAAAAAAAAAAGATTATTTAGCTGCCTTTTTAATGTCTATTCAACCATGGCAACATGGCAGTTTATGCTAATGAGAATAAATGTTGTTACTAACAGGTATGCCAAAGATTTTTTTTCTGGAAAAACTACACCTGCTGCACGAATTTGACCCAACATAAAAAAAGTTAAATTCTGATGATATTCATCTGCTTGTGTGTAAAAACATCTTAGAGAGCAGAGCTTTGAGATTCATAAGAAGTCAGGAGGTGGAGTGCCATGGAGCCATAAAGCTAGTCTGTACATGTGTGTTTTCTACATCCTGCTTAAAACACATAGAAACGCACAGGTTTGTTTTGTCTCACCTGCCTGTGGTGTAACCGTGAGCTACAGACATATTAAACCCATTCATCATTTCACCCAGTGCAAAATGTCACAGCTGTGTAGTAGCTGGAGGACAGAACCAACACAATGTGAAAACTGGAATTATCAACATTCGCTGATATATCCCTAGTTCTGTCTTTATTTGAGTAAACTTAGTCGGCTAACTTCTCTGTAAACTGCACCTATATCTGACATTTTCTTGCTGCAGTGTATAGCACAGAAACATACAATACAATAGAACTCTTAGGTGAACCTCATAAAAATCTTTAAGGATTCAATTCTTGAGGAAGAACTTTTCATCTCTATGCTCAGAGGAACACACATGGTTCCTATACACGCAGTTATTTTTGTCCATTGCATCACATTTAGTACTGAGCCCCCACATCTGGACGTGAGCTCCAGGTTAACCAATGACTTCATCATTGTGTCAGCGCAATTATGTCTTTGGCCAATCAGCGGGCACACAGTCATTGTCTAAAGAACAAATTCACGTTTTACATAGTAATTAAGTCAAACCAAGCTGTTGAAAGCTTGTAAATCAATTTAACGACCACATGCACTGAGTTAATCACTGCAACCATTTTTTGGCACAAAGATGACGTAAAACATGTCAAAATGTGCAGCACATAAGGCTGTTTTATAGGGATAGTAATTAACAGTTTTTTTAAAATGAGAGTTAAGATTTTATCTAATTATCAGTCACAATTTTTTTTCAGAGAAGATGATCCACTGATTAGTGGTTAAGGGTTCTTGTAAATGAGTGTATGCACCTGTTGACTGCTGGATGGTTTATTTTAATCCTCTTAGTTCCATTGCAGTGTTTAACACTAACAATGAGGCTCCATGATGTGGCTATCAGGAGCAATCTCATGGCTGTGGAGACGCTAAACAGCCTGGTGTGTTGGGTTAGGCCCCCCCAAAAAAAGAGTGCGCCCTGAAAGAGGCAATATTTTTCAAATTGTCTGGCTGGTGAGCAATGATAGAGCTGCCTGTCACATTTTTCTCCCTGACTACAGAGGCTCCCTTTCAGAGGAGCTCTCAGGCTCTCCTATTTGACACACAGGCACTCTTCCGGCCTTGTTTGCATTCAAATGTGATCAAACTAAGAGGTGACTTTCCCCCACAGCTGGGCAGTAAACGGATTAGGTCAAAGTGACAGGCTTCTTGGGATCCTTGGCTTAGTGGCTAGTCACACTGAGAAAGAAAAGAGGCCTCACTAAGCTCAGCTTTGGAAGGCAATTGAGGGGTTTTGCTATCCCTTTCACACTTCCAGCATTCCCAATGGCAGCCAGCCAGCCATGGTGACCCGCTAGCAGACAAGGTTAGTCATTCAGCACAGTCTCCTCCCAGTGCCAGGGTGCAAACCTTCCCCAGCTCTGAGGTTGGACTATAATAATGTGGGGTTTGATCTGAAGCAAGGATATCTAGAGAGCCCCCCACCCCCAATTTCAGCTGAGTTTAAGAAAGGACAATGTGTAAATGTGTTTTCTTGGTTTGCAAATCTATGCATACAGTTAATAAACCCTAGGGGTCATTATCTGAGCCCGTAGAATTAGGAACTGGACCCACACATTTTCAATCTGTTCATACAGAGTTTTAATAGTGTACAGCTTTGCAAACATCTGTGCACTTCTTCTTTGGTACAAAGGATGAAGATGGTGACGACTCCATCCCCCAAATGAGTCCAATTTATCTAGATTTTGGAGTAAAATTAATACGACACAATAGAGCCCTCCTTGGGTCAGCTAAGGAGAAAAAAAAAATAAATGGAGAAAAACAGGATTGCCAGTACTCTGCAGATGTTGTCACTGTTGAAATTTTTTATTCTTTGTTCTCTCAAGATAGAAGTTGTTTACAAATCTGAACACAGATGACAAATCCACACTAAAGGATTTTTAAATGGAAAGTACACATTTCCATGTCTCTTTTTTGAGCTGACCCCAGGTGGGCTGTGCAACCTAGCTTTACATCTTCCCTCACATCCAGATAAACTGGGCTCACTGTATGTGGCAGATTCAGTTGCTGTCGGCAAACAATTGCTCCATTCTTTGCTTTCTGAAAAAAGAAGTTGTTTTCAAATTCGTGACCAGTTTACAAATTTGTGGACATGGACTGCAAAGCTATGAGCAGAAATACAAAAAATGAGAGCACAGTTTGTAAACCATGCATACAGAGTTTTAAACCAAGAATGCAGAATTACGTAATGCTCTTTATTCCTCAGATGGTCCCAGTCAGACTCCAAACATATTACCAGGGTAATTGTAGGGTTTGTTTGGGGTTTTTTTGTTTGTTTGTTTTTTTTTTTTGGTACCCTTAAATCAGTATCAAAAGTTTAAAGCTGCTTATGTTTGCCACAGTTATATAAGCTTTTCTGTATGGAGTCATAGTTTCCCATTGTTTTTGAAATGTGAAATAGTAAGACAGCCCGCTGGTTTATTATAAAATCTTGTTTATGTGTGTTCAATTTAAGGCAAAATTTAAAGTGTGAGACAATTTTCATGGAGACATGCATTTCTTGTACAATGGAGTAGCTTATACCACAACCAGACACAGTCTTACTTAATTTAATGCATTACATTTGCCAGAGCTACAGTAACCTGTTTACCATATAAAAAAAGAGCCAAGGATCAACTTGCAGAGGGACTGAAAATGATCTGTTTATGAAATAATTACTATATGTCAAATCAATTAATACTTTGCACAAATAAACAGCTTAGCATAATACATATTTTGATGCAGGTCTAGATTAAAAGGTATTGTGAAAAAAAACAAATATATAGAGAGGTTTGTACAACCTCCTCTCTTACTTGTTTTTATTTTTAGAAAACCTATTTTTAGGTATTGGTTGTCTGTTTGTGTGTGAGACATGTTCCTCTCCTGAACTTGCCCTGCTACGTTGAAGTGTTTATTTTCCAGTAGACCCTTACTCTATGGTTGTTGGCCCGGATTACAACTAGTTGACTGTCCCTAAAGCATAGTTTGTTTAAAGCTCAGCTCTCTGTTGACATTGGCTTAATCCACTGCAAGACACAGGATGCTTCTTTTTGAAAACAAGCAAACACAGTTACATTAACATGCTATTTGACAGAGGTTCACATCCCCACATGCTCATGATTTTTCTTTTTTTTATCACTATTTTCCTAGTGATACATTTTTTACCTGAGGCTAGTAATGATTTTTCCACTGTGAGTGTTTAAAAAACACCATGATGACTTTAATTTCAGGGTACATCTAATGGTAGTGTGAGGCAAAATATTTTCAAACTGTCTCTGAGCAGATGATTGATTTAATATGGATTAGTCATGACTCTATATTCCAAGGATATGTTTGTACACATGGTCTCTAATACTTGGGTTGTCAGAGGGCTCAGGAACTGGGGCGCCATCTGCAGGTTTTCACTGTCTGAGGGCTGAATTTTTTGATTTATAAGGTTTACTCCACAATGTATTCACTGAAGTCACATGAACTAATGTACTAAATTATGTTGCTTTAAAATTGTAATCATTGATAGATGTGTATACACAGCACGTGTTATGGAGATGTATTAAAAAATGTTTCATTTTTTGTTCAATTTACAGACTGAAGAGAATCAAATCAGCTGAGTGCTTTCAATTGACTAGTCACTAATTTGAAAGGGAATGCTATTTTGAAATAGTTACAGAAAGAAATAACTGCATATTTCAAGCCAAATTATACCAACTTGTTGTATGATTGTTATAGTTTAAACTTGATTAGAGTATGTCATCATTGTGGTTTAGTGCGTCTTGTCAATCCCTTTAATCTTGTTCTACTTAATTTAGTACGTAACTTGATGGTGAGTTTTTGATGATGCTTCACACAGTTCATTAAATATGATTTAGAATATGTTGTGCACTTGGCATGTAACAGACTGTGGTTATGCAAAGGTGATGTACTGATTGTGATCAGTGCTGGAGAAGCAGGTGGCATTAAACAGAACAATCACATATGTTCAGTGTGTGTATATTATTGGATCTCTTAAAAGAGATTCAGAGAACATATCTGAGAGAAGATATCATCATAAAGCTCAAGCGTTGAACCACTAACTAAGGCAGCTGTGTGTATCATGTCATCACCCACACATTACCTGCCCACATCTAAGACACACATACATCAGACACACACACACACACACACACACACACACACACTCACACACCACAAGGGTAATTCAGCTGTTTGACTCTTTTTCACAAAGATCATTTAAAAGACAAAAGATAAAATCAAGTTTGATTATTTCTTGTGATAAAATGAAGATGTGCATTTGTAACCAGCTGGAATATAAGACTAATAACCAACTCACAGTCACTTTGGCAAAATAAAACCAACCTCCTGAAAAGGTCAGTGTTTTAGGACAAAAGACACAAAATTTTAACTGCTAACTGTTAATTGCGAAATGCTTGAAATCTTTAAACAAAAAAATAGTGTGGACCCTTTGCTGCAGAAATGTGTAATGATAAAATGGTGTTGCCTGTATGTTAAAATAACTGAATTCAAGGCAGAACATTTTACATCCAAGAAATGTTGCCAGATTGGGCAGTTTGGGATCTGAAATCTTGGTCCACAGCTGCCAACGAGATATCACTTAATTTTAGCAAACAGAGGAATTTGCAGAAAGCTGAATGTTGCAAGTAGAGAGGTGGGGAGAGACAACTGTGGCTTTGTGGGCAAGAAACTCAGACTTCTCAGAACATCACAGTAGAATTCAGCGTGAACAGTCTGGTGTTACTAAGCAATAAATACTGCACAACTACATGAATATCCCAAAAAACCACCAGCATGCTCTTGGTTGTGCTCCTGACCTGACACGCTTACAGACTGTTTGCTTTTCCACTGCGAAGATTGCTGTTTGTCTCTTGTAGCTGTAGACACAACTCTCATCACAGGTGATGACCCTTGACATGAAGTTTGAGTCATCCTGTTTACAGAGATCCCTCCAATCCAACAGCATGCTGCTTTTGCTTGGTCGTCAGGAAATTTGCAAATGCACACGTACTAGGAAAAATTAGCATGCAGCTTAGGTGCAGATATGGAAAAACTAATGTACCTTAAAATACTCACTCACTCACAGTAGTCAAAATGCAATTTAATGTGCAGTGCTCTATTCATGTACAACAGAAACAGTCTCAGAAATATTTTGAAGATTTTAAAACTTATTGAAAGTTTGCATCTATCATTTACTGTCTCCATGCCAACCATTGCTGCCAGGTTGACCTGACCAGTAGGATGTCTGGGCACATCAAGGTGGCTAAAGTAGCCAAAAATGTGGAGTGATTCAGCCATGAGCTATATATTTGAGTCTCAGGCAGACACACACTTAATCTTCTCTGTCTCTATCCCTGGCATTTATTTAATGATAAATAGTGTGCAATGTGCAAAGGCAACAGGCTGAAAATCCTCATAGACTTAGGAAGAACCAGAGTGATGTATATTTTTTGTGACTGCTCAGAGCTTGTTGGACAGGTTTTTGTGCCTGTACACTGAATAGTTTTCAGGCCCTCAAGGCTCAACATTCATTCGTGAGAAGCACTGTGAAAGTACAGGAGCTAGAAGGCACAGCACCAGATAAAGATGACAAACCTTCCCAGTAAATCTGCCATTCATAATCAATCTTCGGATCTATAAAGACAGCTGCTTCCTCCAAATTCTTAATGCTATGATATCTTTACCTTATCCCTCTCAGTGGAGGGAGGAGGTACGTCAGCCCCAGTATGTGCCACTCATGTATTGGCGAACATTAGGGTCACAGAGTTTGCCAAGGCATCATTTTAAAATGTAGATCATCGAAAAACACTTCCTACTCTTATAACATTTCTTTTTCTAATTCTCAAAGTCACTTGGATAAAAGAAAACATACTTTATCTGCTGAATACTAAAAAGTCCAAAAAATTGCAATTTCCAAACCAAATGCACAAGATGATTGTGATTTTGCAGAAATACAAACAAACTGCTTTCATCATCATTTCCCGATGAAAGCAGCAGACATATCTCCCTCACCAATGCAGCGCTGTAGAGATAGGGCTGGCCATGCACGACTAACCTGGATTGGAAAGCAGTAACTTTGGAAACCCTCAAACACCATTTTTGGTGAAGTGTTGTCTTCCATAAATTAAAAATTCAGTTTTGCCTTCAGAAAAGCTGTTAATAGAGTGGACCTTGCTCAAGAAGTAGAGCTAGTTGATTACTTATCAGAGGTCTGTGGTTTGATCCTCGACTCCTCCAAACTGCATGTTTAAATGTATTTGGGCAAGATACTAAACCCCATATTGTTTCCTATGGCTGTTCCATCAGTTTATGTTTCCTGATGAGCAGGTTGTGAGGGTTGTGTAGTAAAGCTATCTGACATTACTAGTGTGTGAATTTGTATGTGAATGGGAGAATAATGAGTGAAAATGTGAAGCACTTCAGGTAGTGGAAAGACAAGTGAAATGGTGTAAAAGTAGTCCATTTATTTTATAAGGGACTTGAGGAAACTAGGTAGTGTAATTGAGTGATTCATGCTCGCGCTCTGTATGATCATATTTATCTATTAATGTTTCGTTCACTGTGCCAGGAAAGTGTCCCCTGCAGATACTAAAGTTCCCAGTTTATTTCACATGTCTGAGTCCAACCTGTCAGGGCAGAAGACATCATATCATCAGCTGTATCACTGCACCCTAATAGTGTGTATGCAGGCATTTCTGTTAATAATTACTAGGATTCGTGTTAAGCCTAATCATCACCGGTGTTAATGCCATTTTAGATGTTATCAAATAATCAAATATTTAAACAAGATCACAAGGCCATAAACTATAAAGAGACACCATTCTCTGTCAGAGAAATGATACAATCAATATAATAACACAGTTCTGACCTCTCAGAACACATATAATGGTCAGTGTTTGGATGGTCTTCCTTCCTGCTGAGGTGATGGCCAAAGATTTTTAACCTCAGAGCAGTGTGTGGTCAACACCTAGTTGCTCTAAAATAGTCAACAATAATCAACTTTGTTTATATTTATAATCAATATCTATCTATATCTATATCTATATCTATATAGATATATCTATATATCTATATATATATATAGATATGTATGTAACTTTCCGAAAATGTTTGCAACATGGTTCATAAAGAATACACATTGCAATAAAAATATCTAAAATCCTATGGGAATCAAATAAAATACATAGAATAATAAAATAAAAACTACTAATAGCCACTTATATAGATAAAAAAGCTTTTAAAATCTTTTTAAAAGAGGAGAAAGCAGCAATTCAGAGAAGACAAAATCTGTTTCAGCACCTTGGAGAGAGACAGTCTCTGCCACTTAGGGTTAAACTGTCCATATAGAAAGACCAATTTGGCCAAACAGCTCATTTGAATTAGGAAAGGACCATTCTGACTGCTCAGTGGACAGAGGGAGATCTGAGAACCTTCTAGCCATGAAACTGTCCAAAAGGGGACGGACTCTCATCTAGCCTATCCTGCCGCCATTCAGGGTCTCTTTGACATCTTGGAGGGCTTCAAATATCAATTTTCTTTGTCAGGTTCAGTCAGCCAGCTGCAGTCAGGTAGGTCTGGCAGATTTTGTACAAGGTTCAGGGCATCTATTTGAGCTTTAAGTGGAAGAATCTTTTGCATTTCTAAAAAAACATTTGCAGTGGTGAATTATTTGCTTGCCTAAGTCAGGCAGCGTGACCGCCCATGGAAACCTAAGTCTGGACATAGTTATTTTCCATGTCAAGCTTTGACCCTGATGTTTTTGATGTTGTGGAGGAACAGCTGAAAGTAAAGGTCTGCCTTCCTATATTCCATGTAAAATCAGAAGGTCTTGGCACAGCTGGGACTGTGATCTCCTGCTAGAGGAGGGTCAGATGCAACCAGGTATTTATCTGAATACATGGGTCTGAGAATGAAGGCAGAATGGAGGCGTGTCCTGGCGCGGTTGCTGTCTTACACCCAGCGCAATGAGGTTAAATGCGCCAGGAGTTTAGAGCAGCCAAAACCTGGTCTAAACGGAGGCGCAAACGTAAAACAGCCTGGAGCGCAACCTGCTCACACTCTTCTCCACAATCACAAACACCTTTATTTTCTGTTTTTGCCTCTCAGCAGTGTAAAATGT
>JAPZDZ010000012.1:25984924-25995617 GCA_029783805.1 Acanthurus tennentii | reverse complement strand
TGGGTTCCTATAAATCTAAAATATAAATGTATTTATAGAGTGTGGTCTAGACCTGCTCCATATGTAAAGTGTCTTGAAACGACTTTGTTGTGATTTGACGCTATATAAATAAAATTGAACTGAATTGAACTGAATAGCTAAGAACTAACCCTACAGTTGTGACAATCTTACCCAGCATGCTACACACAAGAAAATGTATTATATTTGCTAGACAGAGAAGCCCAAAACTCAAAGGAGATCTAGCACAATTTATTTGTTTTTACCTCAAATTGTTGTAATAATCCTCACAAATGATCCAACTGGTAACTCTCTGGCAACACCGTCTTGATCTGAAGATTAATATCAATAACAGTAGATCACCATTGGCTTAATAAAGTGTAATCTTTTAAAATAAAAAGTCTGTCCAAAACGTCTGGTTTTGAGAGCATTTCATGGTCACTCTGCTGGGTCCCTAACACCTGAAACTCTATCATAAAAAGTCTTCAGATTCTCCTAAATACCTGTTATTGCATTAATGCAGCAGGGTGCTGCTGTTTGTCCTGATTTATTCACCCTGTGGAAGAACACCTACTGATTCGTTCATGAGACAGGTGGAGAAAAAGAAGGCACTAGTGCTTAGCAGGCCCCTGCCAGAGACAATTAAACACATGGCTATTTGGAGTAGAGTACACAAGCAGGTTTTACTAGTGAGGACAGGACAGCGCTGGAATTCCTGAGGTGTGCACTAAGTCGGCAGTAAAAACACTCCATGTATCCATCCCACACTCCCACACACAGGCAGCCCAGTGCAAAGTGGTCATGCATCCTGACGGATCTGTCACCAGATGCTTAGAGTGTCCCACAGTCGCTGACGGCCCTGGCCTGTTTCTTTGTCCTCTTGACCGCTGCACAACAGAGCAGATTCACATTCCCCAAATCCATAGGCAGCACTTGGCACTGCTCTGTGGAAGGATACTTTATGACGACCTGACGCACATTTTCTCCCTCAATTTGTCATCCAGTGAAAGGATGTTCACTAGCTGTGGATGGGAGCTTTTTATAATCTAAAAGGAGAGGCAGAGAGCCTTTGGCCTTTGTGGTGCGGTTGACCGCTGGCAGAAACCCTACCACTGTGCACCAAGTCATGCCACATTTAATCTGTAGTACCTGTTCATTTGGCAGGTTTCAGTGGGTGAGGTGTAAATCTCAGAGGGACTTCCTGCTCCAATTCACAGGGAGTCAGGATCCAGCACAGCCCAAAAGCCTGTGGAGATTCTACATTTAGGAGGGAAAATGCCTATTGTAATACCATATAATAACATGTCATGTAATAGCATGTCGCCAAGTGCTTGCTCATGTGGGAATTGCTTTCAATTGTTGGGTTCCTATAAATTTAAATATAAATGTATTTATAGAGTGTGGTCTTAACATGCTTTATATGTAAAGTGTCTTGAGACAACTTTGTTGTGATTTGATATAAATAAAATTAAATTGAATTGAATATACTTTAACAAAACTTATTACTTCAAGAGCATTGCTTTTCCCAAGTCAAGCCCTAAGTTTTTACTTTAATGACGCTCTGTCCATTACTATGCTTTGGGAAATGTATTGGCCCATATCCGTTTACAAAATACAACAAGCATTCCTGAGCTGATTTGTTACTCAAGGCAACAACAACTCACTCAAGAGCATGGAGGAATGTCCAGCTGAGGGAGAGCATATAGATAGACACACAGATAAACAGCAGGAAGAAAGAGCACACTGGTAGTCACAATACATCTTGTGCTACTTGTAGAAAAGAAGTAAAGTGAGTTATGTCATTGTGTTTGTAGTTTGAGTCATTACTTCTGTAGGTAACAAAACATTTGAAATTAGTGTGACATTATTTTATATAATATTCTCTAATCACTACCAGAAAAAATAGACAATAAGTATGAGGAATGAAATAATACAAGATATTTTAAACAAATCCTCAAGCACATTTTTAATAGTGCTTTATTTTTTATTAAGCCCTGGTCATGCTTGAAAGCACCGCAGTGTGTTGCTTGTAATTTGGTGAAGAAGTTACTACTTACAGAAGAGACTATTATGACTCATTTAATGTACCCACCTAGTGTGCCCTGCTCAAGACCCAGCACTGCTCTGCCTTTGACTATAACATTCCAGGCTTCTGCTACAAGCTAACATTTGCCCAGCTATAGATTTAATTATTGATATAAATTTAATATGAACTAGAAAGGCCCAAGAGAAAAGCAACTTAAACATGATAGCTGATATCTGTGAATATTTTCATTCGTCCAGGTCAGAGTCATATCTGGGCAATGAAATCAAATGCAGCTGGACTTTGTCAATTTGTCAGTGAAGACGTTTTGCCTCTAATCCAAGGGGCTTCATCAGTTCATGCGCAACAATCTCTTGCTTTCTTTACTTTTTTCTACAAGTAGCAAATTGACAAATTGACAAAGTCCAGTTGCATTCAGTTTAATTGCCAAGATATGATAGCTGATGTTTTTGTTTCCATAAGCTCCACAAACTGGCCAGTTGGCTAGCTAGCACCAGGTGACATTGCTAGCTTGCCAACTGGCCAGTCAAACTCACACAATGCTGTTAGCTAAACTAAAGTTCTCTTAATACACCATTCTGGTTTAACAGATGGTTTGGTTAAATATTTTAAAAAAGTTAATTATAAGATAAATTGATACCTGTGATTATCGGCCTTGTACTTTTCTGATGTGTTTTGGTTAATGTTAATGGTTACTGTTAATAAGGTTATAATCCTCAAGTATTGCCGAAACATCTTGCTGACATCAACAGTTAATGTGATGAATATCATCTTCATTAAGATGCTTTAAACCTATATTGCATTAGCATTTTTCATATGAATTTGACTTATCCCTGAACATCTCTGCTGAGGACCCTTAGAACTTGACCTGAAAACCATGACAAATCACACTGAAATTTATGTAATATGATTCAAAGACACAGGGACTATGAGTAAGCCTGCTTGCATTTTTTTCTTGTGCATGTAAGTACTTGGATAAAACCCTGAAAGCATGATTCACTTGAATGTAGTGGTGTTTGGCGAAGGCTTTTCACATTAAAAAAAATACTAAACCCTCCTTGAAGTGAGTTGGCAGAGCTCAACAAGTAGCTTTTATTAAAGCATAGAGTCATGTCAAAGTGTATGTGTGTGAATGTATGTGTGTCACAGCAGTAGCACAGAAGTAGACTGCATGCCACACAGTGAGACAGGACTGGGATCCGTCATCAGAACCATTATCCTTTGTTGTAGCCAGACTCACCTACGTCAGGCGATGAAAGTTCAGGTTAAAGTGCACTCGACTGAAAAAAGCTTTCCGCTCTCTGCTTTCTCAAATAACCAAATTAATTTGGCTTGATAGGGCGGAAATGTTTGCATCCATTACATCACTGTGCACAGTGGACTTCAAGTAGAAATTTTCGATGCTTTAAGAAGAGCAAGGTTTAATTCCAACTGCCTTAACTGCATTGATTTGTAATCTTTCATTGCTGCAGCACATTGAAAACTGCTTGAAACAAACACTCAAAATTTTCAACGTGGTCAAGCTTGATTTTTAAAAAATCCTTCTTACATGTGTTGTATGTTTGTTTGCCATCACCCAAGTTGCCAGCTTGCCCATGAAACAATCTACAGCCATAATCCACACATTATTTAATGTCACTGCAACTTGGCCCCCACAATCAAGGGGCATGTGTGCAGCTGCTCTCTATGGAGGCATGCAGACCAGCTGGCTTAACATAACAGTTAATTTAGCTGTAATCAAACTTTCCAGGCATGACGACATACCCTCCCAGTCCCACATCTTACAGAAAAGCCTCCCATATTTTTAAGCCCAAATGTTGATAGGAGCGCTTTTGTTTCTAACTTGCAATTTCTCAATTTAAATGAATGATTTGTGTTTGAACTTACCAATCAGTTTCATAGCTGTAAATCTCAACAGTAGTTGTCAACCTCCCAGTGTTGGTACTGTGCTGAAGGCTGTGTCCATGCTGATACGTATTTTCCTCAAAGCAAACTGGAATCTTAAGCTCAGCCAGTCGTCCTCAAAGATTTTTAGTCTTAGCCTTACCTTACTAGTTATAACTTTGAAGGTGAAAAGATGTCAGTGAAAGATACTACCTTAATCCTTAAACTTATCCTTAACCTTATTACTATCTACAGAACAAGGTACAGATTCCCCCATGTTTCACCACTGTGTTTCTACAATAGCCCAGAATGGGCATACCAAACACTGGTTCAAGAAAGGGCCTTTCACATTTTTTATTAGTTTCACTGCCACTGCAGGCCCTCTGTGCAGGAAGAGGGTAGACAGAGGTGTATTCAACAGGTTGCAATCTTTAACCTCACCACCAGATGTGACTAAATACTACACACTCAACCTCTCAACTGCTGCAGCTGAATGGCTGATGTTAGCACTTAGCTTTATGCAGGTGAATGGTTGTTTGATGGCTTTATTTAAAATAAATGCATGCAAAACTCCCTTTTGGTTTTGATCATTTTTTTTAAGAGTAGAATATAGAACAATTACCAATTTACATAATGTAAAGTATGTACATGTGTATTTCAGTGATAATTAAAAAGTTAAATTCTTTGATACTGGCATCATGTCAATTTGCTAACAGTCTTGCTTCAGAGGTAAAAAAAATCTACAAAGTACTTTCTACTTTCTACTAAACAAGAACTAAAGATGTCTGTCCCCACAGAGGAACTAACATTTGCTAGCAAGTTGCCTAGATATCAGGCCGATGTCCACGATTGGGTCGAAGCAGCTTTTATATTACCTTGTAACTAAGTGTGAACACAGAGTCTTTCCTTAGATCTTAGCTAGTTTACTACTAGCTAGATACAGACCAACATTTTCTTTCCCATTTTCAATCAAGGGTTAGTCTTTCAATTTTAAGCATGATTAATTAATGTCACCCTAAGATTTTGTAATTTTCTTAAACGTGCTCTGCTTCTGCATAAACTATGATGCTTGCATGCAGATAAAGAGCTTGCTTGTTAAGTTTTCTTGCATTCCAGCTTCAGCCTTCCTTCTCCCAGTTTGTCTCATTTGTGCACTTGTCGAACTTTTGCCCCAAGTTCTTTCTCTGCTAACACTTTCTTTATTTTGGAAATAAACCTGTCAAAATTTCCACTAATAGACTGCCAGGTGTAGTGTTGACTAATGAAATGATCCCTGCCTTGTTGCAGGTGGATTTGCTAATCTGCTTAGAGCATCCTGTGTGGGCAATGGCTCTTTAACCCATTTCATCCCATGATTTATCCACTGGCAGTTCACTTGCTTTAAGATTCTCGAAATAAAAGGACAGTTAGTGTATAATCCAGTGCCCTTAGTTTTTCATTTATAACTACATAAAGTAATATTAGTATAACACACAGCTCCTCCATCAGTGTGCGGGGCGGTGAAAGCAACTTCACCTTCATGACTTATTTAAGCAGAGTAGCAGTATCATGCAGTGGCTGTTCACTATGTTTCTATTTTGAAAGTGATGTTACTGGAAATCTATGTAAAAGCAGGATGTTTATGAGCTTTCCAAGGTTTAAGGGAAAGCATTACAAATGCTGAGGAATAAATAAATCATGCTCTCAAATTGAAAGACCACACTTTTGATTACAGATAGGAAAGAAAAATTAAATAAAATTGCACCATTAAGTCTTAAAAATGTCTTAGCAAGTAAATTTTTAAGAGCATTTGCCAGGAATTAGTACAGTTCTTTCAAAAGCAACTTTATTCTTGTGTCACTGTTGCTTCACGAGACAGCTTAACTTTAAAAAATAGCCATTTTAGAGAAGCAAAAGATATATTTTTTATAAAGTTCACTTACTAAATATATGTTATTTGTTTCAATTTGTGTTTTAAGCTTTAACTAAAGGGGTTTGGGATAGATTTATTTCTGAGTCAAGCCTTTTGAAAGTCATAAAAGCAATCTGATGGGGAACCTTGGTCATTACATTCGACACTGATTATCTGGTAGTATAAAAAGTTTACAGATCCAGTCTTTAACCTGCCCAACTGCTCAGAGACTCATTAAGGACACATCAATATCAATATTAACCCATTTGATATTTAGAAGCTAAAATCTGGATGAACATGTTAGTACTGTCCAGTCACTGTGCAGTTACATGCACTGTAATCAGTCCAGTAACAAAACAGGTAGCGAGTTCATTCATTCATTTTATACTGTGGGATGCATGCATTCAGAGGGCATGTCCTGATTGGATGGCTATGCATATATAAACTTCTATGGGTCAGTGCATGAGTGCTATTGGAGGAGAGTAATTCCCAAAGAGTCCAGTCAAGGGCAGGGTCTGTGTGAGATAGGAATGATATTCTCACAGGAGAGGAGCTGAGATGAAGTTTGGGATTTTTGTTTGCAGAGGGGTAACAGCAGGATACAGATTCACACAAGACTACAGTTAATTTCCTCCAAGCCTCACAGCTGAACCACAAACACAGGAGAGGCCACCCACAAAAATGTTTCTCATAACAGTTCCAATCTCCACTGATAAGCCCAGAGCCAAGATAAATAAGAACACGCTCCTCTGCCAGCCTCCTAGTTTACACTGTAAATATTACTGGAGTGTGCAAGGCAGTTGGTCAACATTTCCCCTTTTAAGTTTACCACACCCCAACTAGTGTTACACGTCCTCAGCTGTGGGCTCGTCAACGCCAGAGGTAAAAATCCTCTCCTTGGAGCTTTCCAGAAATGTGTGCCCGGGATCAGTTGAAACCTGTGAATTATCTCTTACTACCACTCTTTACACTGAATGCATTGTTCCTTCAAGATAATAAACTGCCAGGTGGAAAAATACTTTCAGACTCAAAAATTTTGCAATAGTCTATTTACCATTTGGAAAGTCAAACCATGGTTACTCAACAACAGTAATAAAACTGAAGTATTTTACCTCTGAAAATGGCTATACATGACCTTTCTTAAATCTTTTTTTTTAATTATTTTTACAATTTTTGTTTTTTAAACTGTTTGTGCACATAATGAACCTCTAAATTCATTATCACCTCTGATGTGTACATGTTGAATGGATGAAACAGATCTTTGAACCGTTTTTGTTTATCAAACAGAGAGCTTGGTAAAATATCTGCCACTTCAGAGGGTAAAAAACATCTGGCCAGTCTTGACAGCAGTGTGTTGAAAGACAGCTGATGAAACAGAAGCACAGATGTGCTTTGTGGGCCGGTCAGGTGTCGTCTCTCCTCTGACCACAGTGTAAGTCGGGGCTTTCAAACAGCAACTTCCATGTAAAACTGCTGAGTAATATTGAGTTTTTTAGAGCATTTATAAATACTTTGTGTGTTTGCCAATATTGCTGCCTGATGATAGAGGCTCTGTGTCCTCCTCGGCAATATGACTACATAAAACCAACAAATAAAATGTTTTTCTGTCATAATATTCAAGTTTTGGGATAAGAATACTTTTTACAAAGGAAGTGGTTTTTTTTTTCAAGTCACTGATAAATTTAACACCTGAAGAATGTATTTATTTAAACCTAAAAGTTGCTGAGTATAACTTTAAGTTTCTTAATTCCATATGCAATTTGAAGAAACCGTTCAATTCTTGCATAGGACACACACGCCTGAGATAATCAGACGAGCAAAGCATTGAAAAGCTTTTCTCTCAATTGGCAACCCATGAGTGAAGCAACAGAAACTGGCCTTGGGAAAGGCTCAGAACCCCGAAAAAGTAACGCTTTAATTTAATATAAACAGATTGGCTGTCATGGAGAAAAACGCCATTAAACAAATACCATTCACCTTCACTGTATGGAGAGGGGGCAGAGGCAGAGACAGGGCCATGGAGCCACAGGTGAAATGAGATGGCAAGATAAAACAAGGTTTTGTCTTTATGTAAACTTTTCATTCAAAATATTTGATTATCATGGTAAAGTAAAGGTGATCTTTTAATGAAGGCACTGAGGAATAGGACTGGCAGCAAGCAAACATGGATAAAAACAGAGCACTCTGATGACTTTTTGCTTTTGTGCAGTTTGGGGTTTTCTATAAATGTTTTGTAGTGGATTAGTTTACATTGTTTTCATTTAAAAGGCCAATCATATCTAATCAGTAATTCTGACTGACCCTATGGGGGTTCAGATTGCTTAAAAATGTAACACAAAGGGGTCCTGACCAATCTGCGGTATAATATGTCACAGAAATGAGAAACAAAACAATTACAAACTTATTTATTATTTCAACACACTGTGTATCTATTTCAAATTAAAAGTGGCCACTCTCAAAAGCTAACTGAGTATGGACAGATGGGACTGGCAGTGACAGAGCATGTCCTGTCCTGTGTGGACACCACACACATGGAAGCTATAATTTAGTCTGCAAATTCACCAGCTACTAAACTAAAGCTATCTTTACTGTAACATTAGCCTTTTTCCATGAGCAAGTGAGGCTAGAGCTCGGTTGTCTTCATTTTAGGGAAAATCAAAAGCTGTATTAGGCTCTCAGCTCATATATGGCATGGCCTAAATAAAAGCATTTTTCCTTGCTGTCCTTCTTGGTGTCTCCTTCTCTGTCTTCTTCCAAGCAGGAAGGGGACGCAGAGGATGAATGATGAAGGATGACGCACACATTTCTGATTTTTGTCATGCATGCATACCTGTGGACCAGTTAGGTTTTAACTTTTGAATCAACCATCATGCAGCTCTTGCAACAGGAGCAGTGGGAATAAATGAAAACAGGGCCTCCAGTTCCACATGGAACTGCCCAGCACTGCACTGCTTGTAGCCTGAAAGGACACAGTGTAAGATATCAGCAACCAGCTATATAAGACCAAAAATGCATTGGATTTACAAACACTGTGCTAATATGTGCTTTATAGACTTACAACTACATTTCTTAATATTATAAAAATATGAGATGCAATATTGTTTAAAATTAAAACGGTATAAACACTGGCATGTTCTTCATGTTTATGTATACATTACATGTACCTCTGTAAATCTGACACTACTGTCTCCTGTGGCAGTTGTCACTCATGACCGTCTTCAGTGTGTGTGTATTCCTCTACAGTGATTAACTTTATTATGCCTGAGGATTCAACCTCAGTACTGCTTGTAGTGGCAGATTCTTCTTTAATAGTTTTAAAGGCCACCTGATTGATCCAAGCTTGGGTGGTGATCTAACGTGTCCGCTTTCAATCATTAAATAATTTCATTACTCACGGGTTTTAAGTTGACGTCCCATTTGCTTGTCAGAAGATGATTCCATGGTACAACATCAAAATAAAGAAAACTTATCCCATGGTTTACTCCATAGTACATGGTCAAAAAACATTTGCGCCAGCTCATCTCAATCTCGAACAATGCCAAAAAACTGACCTCCACATCTGCGCTGGCTTACCTGTATAACTAAACTCCACCCATAATCAGACCTCTTCTGGACAGGTATAAATTAATCTATGAATTAACAAAACACTCTCTTACTTTAATTAAAATTAACTAAAGCTATAATTTGCTGACTTAAATATAAATTCTTCAAATAAGTTCAAAATGGCTTCTACACTGCTGTTTATAGTCTCACCTCCTGAGTGTGCAGGATCAGACAAACACTGCATGACCAGCAGACTGAGGTTTTGGAAAAAGAGTGGGAATTCCCTAAAGTGCTGCTGGTGCTGAGGAACTCTCCCTGTGATGTTTTGTAATGACTGTTAGATAATTAAGTTATAAAAACAAATTCTGAAAAATGATCATCATGTTTTCAACCAAAAAAAAAACTTCCAACATAATAAGGGTGGCAAGAATACAGCACAAGGGTTTAAGGAGAGGAGTATCTAATAGTCAAAACTGCTTTATTGCTCTTTGCAGATGATGTGTTTCTGTTAACTTTATCAGAGCAACACCTTCATAATGCGTTAAAGCAGTTTGCAGTGAGACTAATGGCAGCTACATGCTTCAAGATATTTTGACTGATTTTGGGCATGATTCTTTCCTTCTGACAGTTTAATAAAAGTACTGTTTATTTGGATAGTTCTGTAGATTATCTTGTCAGCTTTTCCTGTGGTGTGAATCAGGCCACACCAATCTCAAAATATAAAAACGAAACATGTTTAATATATATGAGCTGATATCCTGTTTTGTCTACAGAACATAGGCAAGAACTCACGCTGTGGACTGTCACCTAGAATGAAATGACAGCCAATCAGAAAGCAAACTGAAGTAAGACGGAGCCTAGCACAAGGAAGCACAACAGCTGTGTCGGAGCAGCTGGCACAAAGTGCCATGGACATGTAAAAAATGTTAAGTCTGTGTTTATGCAATCTCCAGCCCTTCGTCCAAAGTTTTTTCCTTTTTTGCAAATTTTTTAATTACAAGCAGTCCAAACACTATCATTGTTAATTCTGCCTGCCTGTGGTCTGGCATGTTTGTTTACTGTAAAGTGACATTTGAGAAACCCCTTCAACAGGACAATGTCAGATTTATCTTCATTGTAAAACATCGTGAAACTTTTAAGCAGTGTTGTTACTGTAACGGCGTTATTTTTGGCAGTAACGAGTACTCTAATGCGTTATTTTTTAAATTTAGTAACTCCGTTATCGTTACTACATGATGCGTTACTGCATTATTTTACGTTATTTTACAGTCTCGGCTAGAGACTGAGAGAGCTGCAGTGCCATGTTGTGTAGTCCTGAATCTTCCTGTGTCAGA
>JAPZDZ010000012.1:25971972-25984824 GCA_029783805.1 Acanthurus tennentii | reverse complement strand
TAACTGAGTTACTTTTGAAATGAAGTAACTAGTAATGGTAACTAGTTACTGGTTTTCAGTAACTAGCACAACACTGCTTTTAAGTTATTAAGTAAAGTTATTAAGTAAATATCATCTGCCTTCCAGCGCCATCGGCAGGCCAAACCTTTTACCTCTCAAGTGAAAGAGATCTGTCCACAGTAGATCTGGCAAGTGGATGACTTTATTGATGACACTCACCAGAATTTATAGGTAATAAATCTAAAAATTGAATTTAGGTTTTAAGAAAACACATGACAGTTTTAAAATGCTTTACCACAACAAGTGGTTTTAAATTCTTGTGAAAACATATTTGTATACCTGGAGGAACACACACAAGCAGAGCCACAGGCTCACATAAATCAGACTTTCATATTTTCTGTACCAAGAGATAGCCATCTACAGCATCCACCATGTGCTTCGCATCAACGCAACCATGAGCACCGGGAATTCCCAGACACTTTACCGCAGCACTAGGCCTAATGCAGAAATGAATATAAAACTATTATTTTACAACAATTTTTACCAGTTGTGTTATTAGTTTTAGTTTTATAAGTATTATAATTATTAAAAGACTCCAAAAACATTGATGCTATGTAAAAGTGTTACCTCTTGTTGCCTCATCCACACATCTCAAACCTAATGCAAGCTTGTAAAAAACAATTTCTATGGTTTCTCCTAAGAGAGGACACTGTTGTGGCAGGCCTGAAACAGTAAGCACTGAAGGCACCATAACCTGATATGTACATGAATGATAGCATATAAAGCAAAGTTTCATTGTGGTCTTAAGCTCAATACATGTTTATCCATCCCATCACACAGCAAAGGTCCTATCTTGATTGGACCCCTACATTTATGTCATGTTGCATCTCAAGCATACAACTCACTTGCACGGTATTTCACAACTACTAAGAATGCAGAATGAAAACAAATCAACCAGAATCACACCCAAATAAATGACTTTTTTATTTGCTTTAATTTCTGATCACAAGCTAATGTTTTAACTTCAAAGAAAACTCCCATCCATCTCCCATCACTGCCCTTTTCAGGCACAATGAACTGCTTAAAAAAAGTACTTACACTTAACTTGAGAAATGAGAAAATCTCTTACAGAGTCAACATATAGTCATTGCTAACATATAGTGTCATGCGAGAAACTTGTAATTCCCTAAAATAATGCAGGTTTCATGCAAATCAAAGTCTTTTGCATTGATTGGATATTGCTGATAAGACAAAACATGACAGTAAGCACCCACTTGTGAACAGACTAATGTACGCAGACGCATGCCTGCTACACAGCTCTTCTGCAGATAAGTGAAAGAGATATGAGATAGGTTGAACCCGCAGGGATATGAATGAGTGCACAACAAAAGCCGGAGGTACAGTATCTGGATGGGTGCATTCCGTATATTTTTGAGTGTGTGGTTGTTCAGCAATGAAGTGTACTATCATATATCTCTTAGACATGCAGTGTGAAGGATTCAGGAAGATGTGTTGGAAGAATTTGGTGAAATGGAGTACATTAACATTATTAGTTATGTTTTGTGTATCACCTGATTGCTTATCAAAGTTGTGTTCTCACTACCTTAAAATTAAGCCGTTATATCAACTGAGGTAGCTAGTCCTTTTCCACACAGTCCACATTGTTGCCATCTTTCTACAGTGGCCCACACTGGACAAACCAATACAGGCTCTGAAGAGAGCCTTTCCCATTTTTACAAGCTTTGTAATCTCTGTAGGTTCTCACAACCACTTAAAAGGTAGGGTGAGCGGGGAGATACTTAGTCAGGTGCAATCCACAACCTCCTCACTACATGCAGCTAAATCCTGCACACTTGTCCTTTAATATGTTCTTATCTTCAGAAGCAATTCATTACATATTTGTATCTCACACCATTTTTACACCTCGATTATACGTGGAATTGGGTGGCAGCAGAGGAAATAAGAGAGCTGTGTCTGTGTAGTAAGTGTAATGCTGATGTGTCATGCGTCTCCACTGCTTCACGAATGCCTGCATGCTACCAAAAATAGATAGATGGAAATATATATATAGATGAAGATCTAGATATATATATAGAGAGAGATATAGATATAGATATATATGTATAGATATATATAATAGAAGTGGACCTGAAAAAGATACTTGTCCTTCCAGAGGAGGTGCATGGCAGTAACATCACTCATACCAGACATGGTAATTTCTTCAGCAGCACAAAACCCACTGTAGTCACCAAACAACGCACAGCATCCTGGTAGGTTAGACTGAAGGAGGCTTTCTATCAAGATCTGAGGGTCAAAGGATGACAGGCAGCGATATTTCTCATGGAAGCTGTCTGCTGTGGTTTCCTTACATACCTGCTGAAGATACTCCATGAGGAGTTCCTAACAAAGCTCTTACCACTGTGGCCCCAAGCATTACCTTAAAGAGAGATAAGTTGCTGTCACACAGTAATGAATAGCTCCTGCAGTTTCTGCTTGTAGCAAAGCATCTCTGTTGTTCATTTTACCAAATGCTTTTGCACTTAACCTGAACCAAAAGAGCAGGTGTGCTTGAAGATTTATCTGGAACCACTTAACATTTGTTGCTGTGCTTATGCTAATAAATAGTATTAGCTCTTCTATGAAACAGCGCAGGAAGCTTGCATATGAACAGGCATTTGTTTAAAAATCAGGAAAAAATTGCCTCCCACTAGAGACAACCCACATCTTTCTCTCCTCTAACCGAAATGCTTGTTTAAAATCGCATTTATCTCAAATGCCAGAAAGTCTGTGTGGAGAGTCTGATTATAAATCTGCCTCTGACCAGCAGAATAAACAACCCACAGCTTACAGAGCCCTCTCTGCATTGGATATTAACTTGGTTAATAGAACACTGTAACTGGATACTAAACAGTATGATAATGGTCTGTCGTTTACAAGTGGGCGACTCATTAAGCCTAAGGCATAGTCATATACTTTAACACCAAGGCTCTGTCACTGGTGGACATTGATTGATATTTATGCATGATAAGGGCACAGACAAAATGAGTTTCTCAGAAGAAAAAAACAGATCATTTATCATAGTAGTTAAAGAAACTGGGTCAGAACACAGGATTGCTTAAAGCAGCATGGTGTCCTTTTGTTCATTATCAAATGACACATCTGCACAGAAATTTCAGATCAATGACACAGTGTTAGAATGTGTTATTGAATTTTGTGGCATATTTGAGCAAGACTGCAAACAGAGGAGAGGTAAGTAATTTTGTGTACTTCTCAAGATGTTATAATCACAAGTTTTGAAACCTTGAAAGATTGATGAAGATGTTCTGAGAAAGAAAATCCCTGCTGTTATCACCTCAGCACACTCATCATGACTATGTCCTGTAAACTTAGAGCTTTTGGAAGAAGAGCTGAGGGAATTACCACAGTGCCTCAGGGGCTGAGACAGAGCTGATAATAGCTGCACTGCATTCATCATGGCATGCAGTGAGTAATTAAAAAGCTACCTGTAGTTTCTTGCTGCCTTACAAAACATGTGACCAGCTCTGAAGGTCAACATGAGGAACTATTTTCCATCTTCTGGCATTAAATCATGCTCTTGATTATTGCTTCATATTTGATAAATGACTAGAAATCTTAAATTCTAGAGCCCTATAGACCTGTTTATTGTAGGTTGGGTTATGATACTAAGCAGATCAGATGCTGCAGTCAATATTTTTATACTGACAACAGATCAAATGAAATTGTCAGCCAACACTGAAGCTCAGATGAGTTTTTTCTGCCTCTTGTAGGTCATGGTTTTAGTTGTGCTATTTTCAGATTCTGTTTCATCATCATCATCAAACAGGAACAAATTGCTCTTTTTAGCACAAAAGCTCAAAAAAATCACAGTGTTGTCACAGCACATGGTCAGCACCATCTGGAAGACTGACAAAGTTAGCAACTGGCTGGTGAACTCAGTGAAGCATGGAGCAGGTAAAAACTAGACATTTCCTACAAGAGCTGATTTAAAGCAAAACACAGATAAAAGAAATGAAATATCGGACTTAACATCATTCAGGTGAACAGGAAAAGGACTTAAAATGATTCTCATGCAGCTCTCAGTGTGCCCAATCTGTAAATCTGCACTGATTGCTAACGTTATAGCCAACTTAATGAATATTTCATGTTTTTCAGCTTGGTATTGAGTCTTTCTGCATCCGTGTGGCCAGTTAAAATGAATATACCTTTAAAACCCCAATGCACAAGTTTTGAGCGTTGATGGTCAAAACATGGTCACACTGGCAGACAGTGATGCACACTAAAGGTTTGACAACAAAAGAAGTGCTTAGATTGCATGTATTTAACAAAGGATTTTCTACTTTTTCTCTGAACAAAAATGTGCACCAATAGAATAATTTGTACAGAATAAACACAGGGGGATTTAAATTTGAAGACTTAGTTTATTCATTCTGCAACCCAGGGAAAACACAGCAGAATGAAAGTTTTTAATCCATCATGCAATAAAATACAAAACACAAGACAAAAATAATAAAGGAAAACGATATAAGACAACATCTTAGATGCAGATGCTTTGTCCTCTTTTGCCTCCACATCTTATTGGGAGCAGCTTTGAGCTCCATAATCACAGCTGTGGGTGACCTGTGAGTGATTCAGCTGACCCGAGGATCAAAGCAGCGTGGCGTACCTGTGCGAGCATCTCTGGTTAAGTACAAAGGCCTGTGCTGTCAGGCCGACCCTCCATGTAGCTGACCTGCAGCACCCAAGCCGACTCAGAAGTGAACCCACCCAGCCTCAACAAACACACTGCTGGACAACTTCAAACACAAGCTCTCAGCTCTGAACTTCATTGCCTCACATGAAAGACAAAGATTCATCTTTCCTTTGAGTCAGACGTTTTGTTTGATGCAATGCACTGACCTATATGGACTCAGAACTGAGCAATCAGGCACGTCTGCTCTAAATACGACTACAAAACATGCACAAAATGATACAATAAAGCAAACTTGATTAAATTTGTATAAAAACATTTTTTCCAATAATGTTGAAGATCTTATAAAGTCTTTTAACAAAGGTAATAATCATCACACACCACTACTGAGAAGCTCACTTCCTAATGTTCCTGTTGCAGCAGCTTGTCACTCTTCAATGAACCTGGGAAGCAAAACATTTCAGAGTTGGAGAAGAGGAGCAGTGCAGGGCTGTGGGGAACAAAACTGGGGTCTGAGCATGACAAGCCACTACAACCTGTCAGTGGGATGCACCATTCCCCCTATTTAAGCTACAATAAGTGACCCTTACAGACAAAACATCAAAATGATCGCATGATTATGCTCTTCAAACCTTCGGCTGCCTTAAAGTAAGTTTCCTGCTAAAATTTTAGCATTCTTCCGTTTTGATGTTAAAAGCCCTAAATCAGCAGAAAATGTCATTTTTTTTCCTTCTCCTGCACAAGTTGCTGTCACTGATGTGATGCATGTTTACACATTCAGCAGACACAATGCAACATCAGCATTCACATATAGTCCTGAAATATCTGAATTCAATATTTACTTTCTTGTGAGTAAGAGAGATGAGACCTGTGAGACTGAATCATACAGTAAAGTTGTTGTAAAACCAAAACAATAAGCCAAAAGACACTTATTTGCCCTGTACAGCTGAGCCACGGGGCTGGATAGTATTTCTTACATTAGCTCTGTCAAAACTTCTCCACAGTGAGCAAACTTTATGCATATTTATTTACATGATCATTACCAGCTGTGACAGTGTGGCAGGTATTGTTATTTTAGCTTGTGACTGTGCAAATGTGTGTGTGTAACAGTGTGGTCTTTGAGACACACTGTGGCGTAAAGTACCCCAGAAATGGTTTTGAATACAATTTTATGTGCTTTTTTGTATGTCAGTATGCGTGTGGGCAGATTTTTATGAACGCAAAAGCATCACAACTGTGATGCAATCATGAAACTTTACAGGTGTGTAGCTGTGATCAAATTTAAGGCTGGAAACATTATGATTAGGGTGAAGGTACAAATTTATTTTATTTCAGTTGTCTTTGAGGGCCGACATCTATTACAATATAGTATCAATGTTTTTGGAAAGTTTATGGTGGACACTCTCTTAAATCAATCTTTTACTTTTTAAAAAAAATAAAAAAACATTGAACCAAACGATGATAAGTTACATGTCAGCGAGGTTCCCTAAAGGCCGGAAACAAGTCTGTAAAGTAATGATGAAGCAAGCTTTCAAGTCTTTTTGCCTCGTTTGACTGTCAGCGCCGTAGGGAAAGTCAATGCTTGGTATGTTAGAAAAGTCTTTCTCTTCCTGTGATCATACATCCATGTATATGACGTATTTGCACTCGCTCCTCTTGGTTCACATGATACCAAATCAGTTAACAGACAGGGTTTGACATGTTTAACTCATTTCAGTGTGGAATTTTAATGTAGCACAAAGCATTCAGAATGTTTTTATTCTGAAGGTGTACTCAAAAAGGGCAGAATATTCTATTGGCTCTTTGCACAAAATGACCATAATTTTGTTGCATTGCAGGATTTCGCAAGTGATGCTGATTCTTATCATACGTCTGTTTCCTCTATTTATGCTATGATTTTTGGCTTCCTGGATGCATAAATAGCCCAGTTCTGTGTTCTCATTGGAAATTCTCCAATTTCCCAGGCCTAACTTTGCACAACATACCTAAAACATCTTTAAAACTCCATTAAACATCTGTGCTACTAGGTAGGTAGGTACTCAGAGTCTGAAAAACATCAGTACCATGGTTTCGGTTGGCACAGTCAACCACAGTGCAACCAATTTGTGCCAGTGATTCATCACAGTACTACAAAAAACAAAAAACCTGCAGCACAAAAAACTTTTTTCCCTTGACCTCCATTTTGGAATCTTGCTCCTAGCATTCCCACCTACCATTAAATCATAAATCATGAAGATGAAACAGATCCTAAAGGAGCAGTTTGTGACAGAGATGACTCTTGAGTTTGGAGTTCAGACTTGAGTAACATTTAAGTTGCACCCACAAAGATTCAATATTTGACTTGTAACTAGTCTAAGACCTAAGATTTGACTTGCAAAGTTTTGGACTTGAGGGTTATCTTCTGATGCTGTAGCAGCAGATGAAACAGAACGTGAGTGTGCAGCTGACTGCCTCATTCACAAGCTCAGGTTGGTGAAGTAAAGGATCTTCATCTAGTTAGTTGGTCACCATTTATGAAAACAAGTATTTTCCAAGGCATACCTTAATTTGGATTGCGGCATGATAAGCTGATTGCATAAACAATCTGTATGCACCAAAACCATGTGTACTCCTTTCCCACGAACAGTAGGTATTTATATAAAAAAGGATTGTGCAGGAAGAAATATGCACACCTCACACACACTTAAAACCAGGAGTGCACAGGGTTTTAAAAATACAGCTGCTGGGTGAAATGAAGAGATGGACGTGATAAGGCAAGAGATGTAAAACAAAGTTTGCCTAGGTCGTTTGCCAATTTCACATACTGTGTTATTATATTGAAGTCAGATTTATGGACTTAAAAATGTCAGTGAGTTACGACCTCTATCATTCTTTTTATTTATATTGGGGCCATTATTTCCCTGTTAGTGATGTTTTTCATGTCATATTGAACAATGAAGCATTTTGCCTCAATATAAATTTTAGGAAATAATAACTGATTACCTTTCTGAGGAATTTTGCAATGTGCATCAAGGGGAAAGCAACTAAAAGGCATACACCATCCTCACTACAGAAACTGTTTCATGCATACAAATGCTGTGTGGGAATTGCTCTCAATTATTTAGTCTTCATAAATAGAATTTTAGAGTGTGGTCTAGGCCCACTATTTAAATAAAGTGGGCCCTACCGTACACCCGGCGCAAACATGGTGCGCCAGTGGTGCATTGGGTGGGGCAGAGCAGGATTCCTCTGCTGCTCCTGGAACAAGGTGGCAAAGGTTGACCTGGAAACTCCCCTGAATAAATGTTAAACTTTGCCCGCCCAAAGTGCCACTGGCGCACAGCGGAAACTGTACGATATGGCCCAGTGTCTTGAGACAACTCTGGTTGTGATTTGGTGTTATATTAATAACATTTGATTTGATTTGATTTGATTTTTGTGCAACTTCTTTTCTGTTGCTCTTCTGTTAGCTCATTCAGTCTGTTTTGCTATTGCTAATTGCAGGTGTGTGATACAAAATAATTTAATAGTTCATTAGAACTTTCGAATTATTTTGTAACACAAAATGCACCAGGAATTCAAATCTTATCTTTTAATTTTGATTTGAGCATTTTTTTTTTTTTAATGTGTTTACTGTTTCACATGTGCTGTATAATTAAGAGAAGCAGTGGGAGCAATTATGATAAAAACAAGGGGGACTTTTTATAACAAGCCTATTCAAGAAAATACCTGGAATAGGATTTCATTATAATTGCAGTTAAGTGAATTTAAATTAAGATGATACTATTCTCATCGAAAAACAACACATTTAACCTGGGAGGACTGAGCTAAGTATGACTAACCATGAGTGCGTCGATAATTGTGCAGTGTGGTAAACAAAATGAGGATCTTACATAAACAGAGGCTCTTTGATTTCTCTGTTTCTTCAGGCCTCACAGACTGATATAGCATAAAAGACGACTTCTGTATCTCTGCGATTAGCAAGAGTAGAAGATGAATATCAAAGGCATCATTTAACTGGAGCCCCTGACAAGACCTGGTGTTTCTGTCACAGAGGGAGTTCTGTTCTTTGGAAGAAACACATCACGTCTATCCATGGAAAAGCTGACTCATGATTTCAAACAGAGTCTGCATGATAACCATCCACTAATAGCTTGGGCTGAGTCATTATTATAGAGGGGTTGTGACTGAACCCAACAGTTAAATGGAATCATTGGTGTGTTATTGACAAGAATGAGAATGTGTTTGTGCTCACATGTGCTGGAATGGAAAATGCAGGCATGCTCAAATGCATGACGCTCAGAGAGGTTACGCAAGTGTATTGTGCAAGTTAACATTCTTTCAACAACATGTTATGGCAGTGGGATTGGTACAGTCTGCTGCCCCCTATTGTTAACCTGCAGCTCACTGAGGTCCCCACAGGTAGAGAGCACTGCAAAGCTGAGAGCCCAAGTCTACAAACATAACTTCAGACATAAAAGTGATACTAAATGCATTTCTAGGGTTCAGGCAGTGACACATGTAAACTCTAAACAGTAGCTTTAAATTAATCCTATGCTTAATAAACAAATACTTTAAACAGATTCCAGCTACATATATTAGTATAACTTAGTATACAGTATGTGTGTATTTTACTGATGACATTTTTGGCACACAATTAAAGAAAACAATTTAAAAAAAAAAACAAACATACAAAAAACTGTAATTTTCAATTTACTTCAACTTGTTCCAAAATTTTGTGTTGTGATGGTTCACTGTTATGAACACTTGATTCAAACAGAGCCAATATATCTGCTGTTAAAAACTTGATACCTGTGTAAACTGAGCTATACTAAATTTAGAGTGATAAAGTCATGCAGACAAAAAAGGGAACATAATGCAAGCAAAGAAAGTCAAATTATTGTCATTTTGTTCTACTTCCCATGAGATAACAGTTTTCTTCAGTGCAATATGCACATTTTATTGCATCGTATAACTTTGATAAACAAAGTAATAAAGAATATATAAAATCCTATCAGAGAATGTTTTATTCTGATGTTTAAGATACCGCAGAAAGACCTAGAGAGGAAAATTTTAAATTTTTGACTTAATAGAAGCAAAGCATCAGCCAGCAGTTGTGTGTCTTGAGCTGGAGTCTTGTCAGATGTTTGAACAAACAACATGCCAAATTTCTGCTGAATGTAGCCATTTTTGGGCCTAACTATTTAATACACAACTTTAGTTTAAGCCCACACAGGTGGTGTGTTGTGATACTCCAGCAGGTATTGGTTAATGTGAAGCAGTTAAGTGCTTCTTTTTGGCACAGTGCATTTGCTCCAAGCCTCCTCACCAATTACCCTTAAGAGGAGAGCTCCACTTTGTTCACATGTCCATTTCAGATCAAAGCTGTTCAGCCTCTGTGCTCAACATCAGGGTCACTGATCACTTTCATTTCATTGCCTAAGCTCTGATGTGCTTTTATTAAAAATTTGACTGATGTTGCTCTCTGAAGGCTGTCTGACAGTTTTGTAAAGTAGCCAGAATTCTACCAGAAGTCTGCCTCTGGATGGCATTGCTTTATGTTTGGATCAATGTGAGCTTTTCCATTTTAACTAAAGAGTTAATTAACAACTAGTTTTAATTTCGTTTTTTCGATTTTTTGGCGCCCCCTGGAAGCTGCGGTGCCCTTAGCATTTGCCTATACTGCCTTTTGGAAGGGCGGGCCCTGCATCAGCTTAACTCATGCAGCTGAGCACACCTGGTATTTGTAAGCTGTCATCTTCTGACACCTCCAACTGCTGATGAAGGTTTCAAAAAGAGACTGTCCATATGTATACAGATATTTTTAAAAACTGTTTTTTCCCTCATCTGCCAAAAGTAAAAACAAGCTCCTACCAGAAGTATTTATGAATATATCTCTGTCCACACAACAACGCATTCATACATACGTACAGTATGTCAGGCCATTGGGTGGTTATAATATGTAATGAGTCTATCACAACAAACACTTAAGAAGAGCGTATTGAGCGTGAAGTTGAGGTAATGACGTCAGCATTTCGCAAAAACTTCTGTTTCAGCTGTCCACACAAATACAGACAAAACAGAGTT
The DNA here is from genome assembly GCA_029783805.1 of Acanthurus tennentii. Classification (NCBI taxonomy): domain Eukaryota; kingdom Metazoa; phylum Chordata; class Actinopteri; order Acanthuriformes; family Acanthuridae; genus Acanthurus; species Acanthurus tennentii. The sequence goes on along the minus strand of JAPZDZ010000012.1, from coordinate 25,974,050 downwards.
TTAAAAATATTTATCTTGAAAAGCATTTCCCAAAACCTCTGTTTTCAGTGACATAAAACTCCATTTGCTTGCAGACTGGAGGCCAGAACACAAAGAAAAAGCTATGTTTTCTAAAATTTCCACAAAGATGTGGACAGGGCTCAAAAGTGAAAGCTTAAAACCTCTGTTTTTGAGAAACTTTGGTCTTACACTCTAGTTTGCTGTTAGGCAGAAAGCTGATGCTTTCATATGTTTGTAGTTCTCAGTGAAAACAGTGCTGTAAAACTAGAAGTAGTGAATATTCAGAAAGCATTTAGGTGTTAGCAGAATTATGTTGCCAGAGGTCTGGTTGTCGTCATGTTGCAGCAGCATGGTTGGATCTCATCACATATATTTAGTTGTCTTGATAATTCTTTGAAGTTGAGACAGATAATCAGAGGTCACACCCTAACATGTGTGGGATGCCAGCTCAATAGCCGGATGTGTTTGGGCTTCAGCAGAGAGGAAAGAGGCCGCCCAGTGTAGACCAATGTCACTGCTCAACAGTTACTGGCTCAACAGTTTCCTTAACAAACTATTCAATCACACAAAAGTCAGTGGACCATTATTAAATTCTTGAACTAAATTAACTTTTTTATAACCGTCACACTCCACTTCTACATACATCTCATGCATTGCAGTCAGGTGGATTTTGCAAAGGAAGTGTTTTTTGTTTGTTTGTTTTTTTAAATTTGTGATTTGTAATAAAGGGAAGAACCAGGAGCCACAAGTAAAATTTCTCCAGTTGAAAGTTCACGGTGCTGCTGATCTGATCACGGCAACAAGGTCTGAGCACCAAACATGGGGAGCGAATCAAAACTATGGAGTCCTGTCCCTTTAAAAAGTCACTGGAGACATTTTTATGAAGATAAAACCATATTTCTAAGGCACACAGTCAGTACAGCACGAAACACAAAGGCACAATAAGTCAGTGAAGAGAGATTTTCATGAATGAAACTAAAATTTGTGGAAGGACAGTTGGATAAAAGCTCCAGTCTTTTAGAACTCTATGTCAGCCACTCAAAACTAACGTTCCACAGATGGACAGAAACACAAATCCTCTGCAGTGTAATGTCACCCTGTGTGTGCTGGGTGTCTAAATAGGCATCTTTTTGCCAAAAGATAAATGAGTATTTGTGGTGATTCAATGTAAATATTAAATGGTCCTACCGGCAAAAAAATTACCCCAATACAGCTGTTGGAAATCATCACTGTAAAAAATGATGAGAAAAAAAAAATCAACATTGAATATCATTTATATATTAAATTCTTATGTCATCAGAGTCTGAGGTCTGAGGAAATTCTGAAATTCATATGAATTATATGGTACGACCTTCAAAGTCACTGGATCTCCCTAAATGAAAATCAATGGGAGATTTTGGACTGATGTGTGAGACAGCACTCCATCATCAAAACACCAAAGACAAAATATCTGTTGGGCAAAAGCAGTTCATTCCTCCAGGTGAGGAAGATATTTCAGTTAGCGTAGAAGCTGATGGTGAAACAATAACACTTGACTGCCAAGCTGTATGTTTTGTCAAGTAATTTCTCACCTAATCACTTCAGCCCCAAAATATCACCCTTTTATGGGTCAGACTGTTTATTTATATGGTGACCTATGTGAGATTTACCCTCCCTACTTTCCATTTAAGAGGATGTCTGTTTGGATGTATTAATAGGCAGAGGTAGCAAAGCACACACATTTTCCGGGTGGGAATTTTGGAGGGTGTAACACACAGTGAATGTTCCTTGTTGAGCAGTGGAATTGGTGATAAAAACAGTTAAGATAAGGACTGCTCTGGGGCGCACTGGTAGCTTGGCTAAGGGAGCACATGCTGTGTTTTGGAGGGCCCTTAATAGAACAACCTGGGTTTGTTCACAGCTTAATGAGGCAAAAAATCAAGTAAAAAACTTTAAAAAAATGCTCTAACTTACTTTGAGGCAGTTTTTTTTTTTAAAGCGTAAGAAAAGTATTCACTTACTTTTTAAAATTCTTTTATTTGTTTTTAAATCCCTCAACGGTCTTGCCCCGCCGTACCTCTCTGAGCTTTTACACTTTT
>JAPZDZ010000012.1:25935620-25957732 GCA_029783805.1 Acanthurus tennentii | reverse complement strand
AAGTGTGTTTTACAGATGTTGTTATTGATGCATAGTTTCAAAATGTTCTTAGTGATAAATATTTGCAGACAGCAGAGAATGCATTGCAGTAAATTTGGAGATACTTTAGACTACCTTTTGAGAGCACATAAGCATTCCTCACATAATTCATTGTAGGTTAAACACTTATTTCCTCTGTATTAGTCGCCTCAGTGCTTAGCCCAATTGTTTGATCCAAGGTGTAGTTCAATATGGTAAGATAAGACACTGTACATAAAACAATAGTATGTGAACATACTTTTGCTGTGTTTTCATGTTTGGTAAGGTCTCTGACATGCAATCTAAGAGTTCTAGTTTATAGTTTATTGCCAGCAGACACTATTTGGCTTGTTTATCTGGGACATCTAAGAATTTTTAATTTCTTTTTTTTTTAATTATTATTGTATTTTACAGTAACAGTATTCATGTTGATACTGCCCGTTTAAATAAACATTCGTGTTTTTTATATATATATATATCCTTTGTAAACTGTTTATTGATTATTTAGCATAGGTTTAAGCACTTCTCTGTAGACCACAGAACAAGTTTAATTGTGATTGCATTGAATATTGAGATTTTAGATATTCTATAGTCACTGTATTATGCCTGTCTACAGTAAACCATGAAAATTTAAAGTAACCCCTGAATGTTACTGTAAATTAAAATAATCACTGAAATATACTGCATTTTATTTTTACTGTAATAGGCTGTGAAATTGGTCAACAGTATGGAAACTGCAAAAAAAAAAAAATTACACTATATTGCTGGCGTCTCTGCTTACAGTACTGCATGTTCTCATTCATCCAGGTCATAGTTATTCTGAGGCAAATAAATCGAAGGCAACTGGACTCGGTAATATGTCTGTGAAGACGTTTTGCCTCTTATCCAAGAGGCCTCGTCAGTTCATGCTCATCTGACTAGGCTAGGCTAGTCTGATAAGCATGAAGCATATTGCTAACGAGCGAAGTCAACAAAAAAACAACCAAAGTTGTGTAACTAAGACCGTGCAACTAAACACAACTAAATATAGTGTCAGTTACATTTCGTCACCGTCTTCGCCATCACATCTGACTTTTTATTTAGTTTTTATTTAGTTCTCATCCGTGAAAAAGGTTCGTTAACAAATATTTTTCATCATAGTCTTCGTCAAAAAAATTAACACTGGCTGTAAAGTCATTTCACAGTATGAACACTGCAAAATAACAGTACATTGCTGGCGTCTCTGCTGCCAGTTCTTTACTGTTATTTTACAGCTAAATTCTTTACAGTGCATGCATTTGAGCATATATCTTAACCAAACACATATCAACGCTGTCATTCACATCTTTCCATTGGTGTCAGCCTCCCTCGTCCATGCTGTTGTGGTTAAGAGGTAAATCTCACCGACACATTTGGCTCCATCAGGGCTGGCGTGGTAACCGTTACTGCACATTATGACCTTCTTCTGACATGTGTACGAGCCCACAGTGTTGATACAGTTAAAGCCTGAGCTGCATGGTTCACTCAAGCTGCTGCACTCATTTATGTCTGCAGAACACACAGAGAGACAGCTGAAACAATGACACTTCCACAGGAGGATGATTGTTTGGAGGTTAAATCCTGATGGACAGACCTGCCATGTCTACTTCCTCCCAGTCATTTTCCAAAAAATAATTATGCAGTTGTCTATTTACTTGTTGGTGGTAATCTTGTCCGCCTTATATATAGTGGTCCCACTCTGCCGGAGGCAGCGTTGCTGAAGCGGGTTATGAACTGTAGATTTATTACATGTGTATGTGGTCAGACTGAAGTGGTTTTAATACCAAGCAAGCAACCAACAAAGCCACTGAAGTGCCAAACAATACGTGGATAGCAGATGTATAAGGCACAGGAACTGAAAAACTTTGACAAGAAGAGTATGTCTGAAAAATATTAATAAACACTCCAAAACACAGAAGAAACACAGAAGAATTCAAAACACACGTTTCCATCTGGACCCTCCACCCTCAGTGATAAATCTGTAGAGTATGCAGTCATCTACCGGGAGACATAACTATCACTTTGATCTATGCGGCTTTATATCAGCTGAGATATATAAGACATTTTCATGATATGAGGGGCACCCAGAGGTGAACCTCACCATATGATGATGATTCACTAATTCACTTATATTTGATTGGGGATTATGTTCTGGAATATTGTTTTGACTTATCACTGAGATGTTACCAGGCAACCAAACGTTACTGTATCCAGCCAAGAAACATTTCAGCACATGACCCCTAATAAAACCACGATGTGTCCTTGTTACACTACAGTTTTTTTCATTTCTTTTAAATTACTGAAAAAATAAGAATAGAGAGAATTATCACCTAAATCTGCAGCTGACACTTAGCTTTACAGAACTCTTACTGCTCTCCAGATGTGTGCCACAGCAGGACAAGGAGCCCTGAAGCCGTCTGATTTGGCTATTTAATGGTCATGTGATAAGAGTTTAACCACCATTAACCACCAGAGAACAGTACTGACAGTCTCTTACCAATACAGTTGCCATGTGAGTCCTGTGTGAAGCCGCTAATGCATTTGTGTTTTGGGTTACAGAGGAAAGAGCCCATTGTGTTCTCACACACAAAGCCTGTATCACAGTCATGGGTTTGCAGCACACATTCATCAATGTCTGGAAGAAGAACAGATAAACACACATTCAAAGAGTCATCGTGGCCATATAATCCACACTTTATTACATGGTTAAGAGTTTAAATCTGCTGTCAACCCTCTGAGCTTCTGTCTGAGCTCTAAGCTTGTTAAAGTACAGTAGGTGGCACTGTGGCTCAAGCACTGAGGAAACACGAGCATCATCCCATGAATGTAAACTTTTACTCTGTAAATGTTGAACCCATGGAAGAATTCCCCTCCCACAAAAACATCACTTGTTCCAAATCCGCAATTAACACAAGCTGAACATAACTTCTTAAATGACAGTTATTGAATCTCCTGAGCGATGGATAACGTTTACATGGAAGATTTGCTCCTTTGTGCTGTGAGCTCGTTTCTCAGAAGTTCACACTTTATTGGGTCCTCTGAAACTCGTCCCTTGGTCTTAATTTTGATTTTTCTCTACCAGTCATCATCAGAGGGATACATTTCCGACACCACAGCACAGATCTCCCCTTTCTCTCATGCAGCTAATTAGTTTTTCCTCTGTTAGATGGTCGACTAAATTTTACCTTCATTATCTAGCTACATTGATTAGTCCTCCCTGGTGCCAAGTGCTGATGACACGAGTCACAGAGCTTTAAAGTGCTTTAATGCCGGCACAATGCCAGTGCAACTCTGCCTCTCTGGGTGATTATTTTGTCACGTACTGAACCTGGGCATCTGCTGAAACACAAATTTCACTACTGGGACCAAAAAACATGAGCATTAATGTTAATGAGCCTTGCTGACTGGGCTAGGTTGAAGTTTTGACCACAGGCACATTGTCACAGGATGAAGGGAAAGTCAGAATGAAAAGGACTGTAAATAATCCATCTAAGTCTCCGCTTTCTACTCATGACTTTAAGAATTTATGTAGATTTTTCTGTGACTAATGTCCATTTTACTTATATAAAGAGCAACTGAGTGTGGAGCTGAGCTTTCTAAATATATCCCGTTCTTGTTAAGGAGCGATTCTGAAAACAACTATGTGCCATTAATAATGCCCGCACACTCCTAAAACCTGAAGTCCATGAAGCACTAAAATGGTAAATGGTGTGCATTTATTTTCTAGTCAAAGCACTGCACAACACAAGTCAAGTCAACAATTAGACATTCATAGACTAATGGCAGGGGCCTCTACACAGAGTGTCAACCCACTCATCGGTGACACATACACACCAATGAGATAGCCACTGGGAGCAATTTAAGGCTCAGTGTCTTGCCCAAAAGGACCCTCCGTCATGCAAAACCAACCCTTGGTTAAGTGGATGTTCTGCTAAACCTCCTGAGCCAGACACTGAACTACACTACAGTCTTTTGTTCAGGGATATGTGGGTGCTCAAGGGGCCCTTAGAGCACAACTTATCCTTGTTTTTGTGTGATACAATTAGAAAAAGCACTAGAGGGGATGTAATGATAAACTTTGGGACCAGAACAGCTTGTGTGTGCGTGAGCATCGATTATGCAGTGCCTCAGTTTGAGCCATGGGTGTTGGACTTGTGTGCTGTCGGTTGCTGGATTGTCCTGAAATTGCTGAGAAACTGGCAACACAGTAACACACTGCAAGTAAAAAATGAGCACCGGCCAAGTGTAAGAGCCAAACTGTGTTATGAAGTGGAAATACACCGAAAGTGATGTTTAGTGCTTTTCAACACAAAGCCTGTAAGTACATATGAATGAGTATTTTGGGTTTCAGCTGGAGGTACTGCAGACTAGCTGGAAGGTCCAAATTGGATTAATCTGCAGCTCATGGGTTAAGTCCAGAGCCAGCATTTAGTGCCAGTGAATGATACACATGAAGTTGTTGTGCATCTTGTGACACACAATTTACTTTTATTTTTATGAACTGTTACCACAATCTTTTCTTTTTGAAAAACATTGGAAAAAAAACATTGGCTTTGGACTTTAAAAATCACTGTCACAAAAAATAATCCAGGAATTTGCAAGATCTTCCAAAATTTCTGTTACTGTCTGGCAATGGGGCTGTGGTTTTATTCTACTGTCCTTTTTGTCTTTTTTTATTCTCTTTCCACTAAAAAGACTAAAAAATGCTTATTGAAGGAAACATTATCAGCTTTTCCACTGACCTCTTTAAGGGCTCTTGAAATGACTGCTGGGTAAATTGACTTAATGAAATACATAAAGAACAATGAACTCACCCTTGCAAACACTGTTCTTCATCTGGTAGCCTGCAGGACAGGTGACCTGCAGCTCGCATACAAATGAACCGACTGTGTTCACACAGAGCTCGCTGGGCTGACAACTGTGGGTGCTGGTCACACACTCGTCCACATCTGCATAAGAAGAAGAACAAGGCTGACTGTGTGAAATGACACAGTGTGAAAGGACAGAGGGGGGGAGGCGCAGGTGCATTACTATGAGGTTGAGGTTAAGCAGAGTCTCAGAGGTGGGTGATAGACAGAACCTTTATGTAACCCCACCATCCTTCCAACCCCTCTAACTGTCACCGTGATGGAGCTCAGTGAGCCAGCATGAACATGAACATGGACATGAGCATGAACATCAGCAGAAAAATACTGAAGAAACTAACAAAGGAAGTCATTTTTACATTTAGGAGTTAGAGGGATACCACAAAATTATAGGTTTCAAATTTGCAGGCATGAAAATCACTAGCTAGAAAGCTGTCATGATCATCTCCAACAGAGACACTTGCTTAAATGTTTAACTGAAAAAACATCCACTCATGCAATCCAAATTCTGTCAAGTGGTTTCTAAACCCATTCATTTTTTCTAATGCTAAAGAAAGAAAAAAGGTATAAATAATCCTAAATGCTCTTTTGAGCCTCAAAGCCTTTGGTACCTCTTTTCCATCAGCACGGAACTGCTCCATAGTTTTGAACTATTTGCAACATAAAATAAAAAACAAATTGATCAAGTATCCAGAAAGTTGGTGAGACTGGTGTGACTTGCAAACTGTAGTGGGTGGGTCACATTTCATGAGTCTACAGGAAAGGAGGAGGGAGGAAATTGTACTAGAGAGTGGGGGGTACAGAATAGAGGCACAGAGTTGATCACTGCCCTCCCCCACTTCCACTGTACCTTGCGCGATGCACCCCTTTGATGACTCATCCTATGACAACAATGGTTCCACTGGTGGAAATGAGGGCTTGAATTGAATCAGTTTGAGAACCAGAGCTAATTTGGGGGAAAAGGGGGATGGATGGGCCTGCAAACATGGGGCACAAAGCAGTGGTAACTCCATGACAAACCAAGGACAGGCAGTGTTTCTTTTGGTGTTTGTTAAGATTGAAGCTGCACTGATAGCAATGGGATCCCTCCCACCTGGAGCAGAAAAACAAAAGGTAGTTTAATTTTTCTGGCTTAAATAAAGATTTGTTCTTAGTCCCACTGATACTGCACACTGTACTCCCACTGATTGTGTCCTGAAGGGCTGTTTGGCAGGCCAGTCTACCGACTTTGCACAGTGACTGCTTTTTAATACCCCAAGTCAAATTTAAAATATTAGTTCTTGGCAAGAGCTAAATGATATTTTGCTTGTTATGCTCGTTAGTAAGAGATAAAATACACTTTTGCAAACCTTTAAATTTTTATCAGTCAAAAAGCACTGCAGCCAGTAAACATGGGCTGTTGATTTATGACACTGGCGGGCTCATGCCGAGACAGTGGATCGTCGCTCCGCTGTGGCTCATCTTTATCAATCTGCTGCATTCCCTTATCATGCATCATAGTGCGTGGCCGATTAACTGGATGCGCTGATAGCATTGGACTGAGATTATTGTGTGTGTATCTGCACGCCTGTGTGCATGCTGGAGTGTGGCTGCCATCCAGATTTGAAGATCACCCCCAAAATATGGCGCATTCCACAGGGTATGTGACGAAAAGGTCTTGTACAAATCTGCACGAAGGAGCTGAGGCTGAAAAACAAAAGGCAGGACCAAAAGGAACATATTCTCCTGTGTTGCGTGCATATCTGTTGGCAGTCCCTTGCTGAAATGCCTTTCTTAACTTAAAGCTTTTGCTTCAGGGAATTTGAATAAACTCGGTGCCTTACAACACCTTCCCACAGAGAGCAGGGGGAGGGAAAACTCGGATCAGAGGTTTTGCCTGGTGTGTGAGTAGCATCCTGCAGCTCTTCTCCCTAAAGGTTTTTCACCTCAGAGAGCTACACAAGCATCACCTCTTACAGCACAGAACATTATTAATTTGTACTATATGAAGCCTCTGTGAAGCTGCAGCAACACATTCACTCTACCTACTAAAATTAACAATTTCCCCTTTTAACATTGTGTAGCACTCTGGAGAGTCTACAGGAAACAATCTGCACACCCAGTGGTGACACACTGTTTTTTTTCTTAATGCCTGCCTTCCTAAATGTCCCCATTTGTTCCCCCGACCGAGAGACATCTGTTGCCTGCGTTGTAGGGAGGATATTTCCAGGGGCAAATCACACTGAGGGCTGGGTGCGCCTCGCCCTCTGGGCCCTGCTCTCCGTCAGGCCTGGGGTTGGACGGGACTGTTTCCAATGTTTGCGTATTGCCAGTGGTGCAGAAAGTCGCCTTCTCCTTCCACTCTGGTGGCCAGCTTTATTTCCAGTGCGTCATTCAAAGAGGGAAAAAGAGAAAAATAAAAGGGAAAAAAGTGCCTGTTGCCTTGTTGCCTCAAGGTCCCTACCATTCCTGACTGGTCCCCAGGGGCAGCCACATTACACAGTTGTGTGGAGTGAAGTGATCCAATACAAGGCGAAAACAAAGACTCCCCTTTTTAAAAATACACATGTGCAGTCAAACAAAGAGAGGAGAATGCAGTTTTAGAAGAATTCCATCAGGAGACCAGAGGAGGCTGAGCCCTGGGATTTGTCTGAGAGGCAGCACTGTGAGGTGTGCATGCAAACACACACCTTCTTGTTCCTTCACGCTAGACCCTGTGGATGATAAGATTTTTGGAAAGCTCGTGCAGAGGTGGATGAAGTCAGCCTTGGCCTATCTGCGGACTTGGTTGGAGACAGAAAGGTTAGGGTTGTACAGATGCAGACTGAAGGGACAGTGAGGATTCAAACTTGTGAGCATGACTTTCAAGTCATGAGTGACAGTGAATAAAGTCAGGATGACAGGACTCACAAGGGTGCAGATAAACTCACATGTACACATGAGCAATATTTTTTCAGGCTTTACTTTTTAAAAAACAGATGTATGGCTCCATTAAATCCCAAATGCCAGCACAAACAACAACCCTGATTGCTATGTGCTTATGTGCATCTGCATATTTTGTTCATAGACATAATGGCAGAATGCTATGTGTAAAACTGCTGTGTGAGATGAGATATAACCCAGAGGGTGCAGAGAATAACTATTACCCTCCCTGCCAGTCATTTCAGTCATTATCTTTTAAGCTGCTGTAACATGGTGCTTAGTTTTATTTGCAACACAATGAGCCATATAATAACTTTCAATATAAGCACTGACTCTGTTTTAGGTTAATAGAGTTAGTGCAATAAAGATAAGTTTGTCTTATTGAGGTGATTAAAAAGGTTGCATTCAATTAGATCTGGTGAAGTGATGTATACATGTATCAATGGAGCCACTGTCGTCAAAAGAGAGACTGAGACAACAGTTTTATTAAGATGTTCATATATTTGCATCAGTTCTCTGAAACGATCCTGTTAATGTGACCATCCAAGCACAGTGCTGAGGTTTAACTTACTTGACTTAGCCTTATAACATGTAACCAGAACTACTGCTATCATAATTCAGTTCTATTACATCACTACAGTACTATCAAAACTATATTACAGACATTTCTCAGTAGTATACATGATTACTAGGGTACTGAGTTATAACCACTCTGATGTGTGCAGAGTGTTTGTACTTTATTATTTTAATACGATTATCAGCAGGAAGAAATCTTTCTGCAATTTCTTCAGAAGTTTCATCCTTTAATTAATAAAGCAGAACATCAGAATGTAGTAACTGATCCTCTGAGTAAAACTATAGATCTCAACAAAACCATCACCATTATGACTAAAACACTCTATCCATTTAGGAAGGTCATGAGATACAGCAGAATGCTCAGGAGAAAACAAGGAAGTGGACCTTGTGATGAGGATTTGTTGTCGTGCTTGTAATTGACCTACTATCCCATTGAACTGTCAAGGAAACCAATTTTACCTGATTACCAACAGCACATCTTGATGCACCTCATCAATATGGCACTCCCATTTCATTGTGCCACTTGTTCCACTTTGGCCCCCGTTGTTCTGTTCAGAGCATTTCAAGGTTATGGAAACTCTCTTGTGCAGTAGTTCTTCTTTCAGCGTTCCCTGTGCTTCTTTGCCATTAGAGAGCCAGGAGAGAGACACATTTTCAAAGCACACAACTGAAACATATCTACTGTTCTTGCGTGAGAATCCTCTATAGGAAGATGAGATCAAATATATTGATTTTCCACTTTGGATGCAACTAAAGAGGTGAACTTTACGCTGAATCAGAAAAAAAGGCTTCTCTGTGTTTGCCTGGGTGGGTCTATGAGTCTGAAAATGATTTGATTTTATCAGTGCTGACATCTTACACAAGGTTTTGTGGGGCTGAATAAAATCTTTTCCAGCATTCCCAGCCTGATAAACCTAAAGGTGATGGGAAAAATCTTGCGGTGGGCTTTGATGACTATTCAGTGCAGGTTCTAATTTATAGTTTTCATCCATGTAATAACTTTGAAATCTGATCTCCATGTGCTAATTTTGAGGAATGCAAAACAAATTCATCCCTGCCCACAACAGTTTGGCAACCACATGTGTTAAAGCACCATGATGTCGGGATTTAAATTGTCAGTGGCCTTGTGTTTGTCTGTTTGTGTGTAAATGTGTGTTTGCCTGGGAAAATATTAGGAATTTCAATTACAGTCTGGTGATAAGCAGATAATGTCAAAGCTCTGATTAAGTGTCTAATGCACATATTACCATTCAGGTTATGTGTAGAGCCTACACAAACTGTCCTAGTTGGCTCACTGGAAGGGTCGTCACATTTTCACACACACAAGCATGAGCACATCACCAGTGAGAACAACTGTTTGTTAAAATCTTACTTTCATTGTGCATCTGAAAAGAGACCACCACAGAGATGGAGGCAGCTTTTTTTAACCCTGTGAATCTGTGAATCAAAATGATCACACCCATGTTTCTGACGGAACTGCTTAGAACTGGTAAACAAATGACAGAATACTCTCCTGCAAACATCATAGGTGTTAGAGTTTCATTGTGTTTTCACAGTCTGCGTATTTCAACAAGTCCTTTGTAGTTTTCTTCACAGTCCACTTATATCTCCATCAAATCCCCAAACACCCCTCACACTCACATCTTGGAGTGCTGTGTGCTTAGTTTCATTCCGGTCCAAACCATAAGTTGCCCACCCACATGTACACATGTGGGAACATTTTTGAAGGGAAAGTTCTCACTCTGTTCACTAAATGGAGTGATAGGAGGGGAAACCCTAACTCTTATGCAGTGCTCTTGCATCCAAAGGTATTATCCCATTTGCTGACTGACAGTTTAAATAAACTCAGCCAGGACTGCACTGTCCATGTATACATTCAGGCCTTCAGTATTGAAGCACCAAGAGATCTATGGAGAAGCATTCAAACAAGCAAATTATTTTCAAGTTAATCTCACTTAATTCCTACCTGTCCATATCTGTAACTACACTCTGTGCACTCAGAAGTACATGGGCTGTATAAAGGGATTTACAAAAGCACCACTTATTGAGCCAGTGCATATTGAATTCTAGAAGTGGATTGTGCATCAGTTTTTTTTGCACAAAGCAAAATTGCTGCCAAGTTTTCACCCTGTTAGAAATTCATGGATCAATTTTATTTACTATTGCAGCATATGTAGTACTGCAAGGCCACTTATGGAAAATGGTTTTTGGCAACGCAATGGATTCATTCTCTTCTGGGGGGGAGTTTAATGTTGATGACTCTTTCCAGAGTATAATATAGAATTGTTCACAGATGCTTTTTTTTGTCTTTGTGTATTAGTTCATGGGCAGAGATTTTTAAACCTTCATGTAGAATATCTAATTTTTACCATAGATGTATAGGCACTGATGATGGGAGATCATTTTTATATACATCTTCCAATCAAGGTTACTCGAGATTGCTGATAGGTCCATCTGTTTGCAGAAGGCAGTGTGAGTAGGAGTGGTTAAGTGCTGTTACATCAGCAACCACTAGTCATATTATATTTTATAATATCACATACTGGCCCTTCAGAGATTAAGGGTCACATGGGGTATCAGTGGTTTATAGTATAGCAGTTGTGGACAGTTTTATAGTTTTCCTTTGCTAATGCTGTCAAGTGATGATCAACTACAGTAATAAAAACTATTCACATTAATCTTCAATATTACTAAAAAATACCCAATACAAAAAAAAATCACTACATCATGTGTCAGTCAATATTTATGTTTGATCATTAATGTCACAATCAAAATTGTATCCATGCCGTTATTTACTCTCATAGCTCACAGAGCAGTGTTTTGGTGAGCAGGCATGGGGGAAACAGAGATGCTGGGTGGAAAATATCCATCCTATTGCATAATTCAAAACCAATTCACAAATGTTAGTTTCTAATGTTAGTTACTAACATGATATTAACCAAACTACAAGGGTGCTACTGAACTGTGAAGGCAGAGCAGCACATGGTTACTTTAAAAAATGCAAACACTGGAATTAATGTACTTCTTTCAACATGTTCCTCTTGTAACAGGCTGTGGTTGCCTCTCTTTAAACGTATCAGAGGCAAAGTGGCAGTACGATGCCTCAGGACTAAAGCAGTGTTTTTGCAACTGTCAAGTGGGGCCCTCTAGAGGGGCATAGAGCCACTGCAGGTTGGGCATGGATGACCAGATCAAATATATGGATGAAACTATGTTAATAAGTATGATTTATTTGGGAAAATATACAAACCAGGGTTATCTGATCTGATCATGCTCACATTTATTGTACTGAAATTCATCTTGGATTCTTTCTTATTATTTGCTTCCTACATTATTGTCAATGACTGATAAAAACGTAGATGGAGGCATGAACTGAAGGGGGGCATGCGAAAAGAAGTTTGGTCACCACTGGCTGGGAATAAGTCTGGTGCTATTTGTAATTGGAAACAAAACCCATGAAAGAACAAAAACCTGCCATTAAGCTCCATTGTTGTGCAGCAATGACCAATGATGTTGCCACTGAGCCGCATGTTCCTTTATTACCATGAACATACATAGATTATTTTGACTCGATCCAAAATACATATGTACATACATACACACACAAGCTGATGCACTGTTTGCAGTTGTAAATGCTCTTCTTTACCTGTAAGAGGTGCAGTTTTTGTCTCAAATTTTCACAGAGAGCTCAGAGGAAAGAAGATAGCTGAGTAAACAGATGCTATGTGTAGTGTTCCTTATTGCAGCTATAGCTGCTACAGAGTAATTGGCTATGGTTGACTAATGCTAACGGGGCAACAGCCTCCACCACCAGAAAGTGGAGGTCCAATCAGTCGTGCATTGTTTAGTATCACAAGACCTGCATTTTCCTCCTTCATGAGTGACTGCATCCAATTAAAAAGTGTCCCGATCTCTGGACAAACTGCTCCATAGCTCTGTTGTTGGGATGTCAAGGCTGTATGTGTTTACTGTTGTTTATTTCTACTGCAGTGAGTGCTATTGTTTATGGTGTTTGGTTGTTTGGTGCCTTGTGCAAACCCTGCTTGAGGGATACAGCTTAAGGGATACATACAAGCATTGTGATGTGCTCCAATTACTGTCAATGGTGCCACAAAGAAGAAGGAAAAGAAGCAGCTCTCACCTTCACACGTGTGTCCATCTGTCATCAAGGAGAATCCAGGGAAGCAGGAGCAGCGAGCCCGGCCTGCCACCGCCGAACACTGCTGACTGCAAGGGTTGTTTTCTGCAAGAGACAAAATACGAGCAGCATAATTACTTACATTTCTGGAGTCTATACAGCTGCACCTCCAGAGCAGTCATTCACTCATGGTGTCTTAAACTCCTCACCCTTGTACTGTTTCTATATTGTCCTGGTGATTCTTCAGGCTGCTCTCCTACCCCAAGAGGCTCTTTTGGACCCTGCCTTCACACCTTTGCACTGATTAACAATCCTCTGCTGGTAGGAACCTCTCATGAGTCATCACATTCAACACAACACAATCAGTTTGCTCTATTACCAGCTCGATAGTTGTGCCACAGCGAGACATGGGCGAGGAACTCCTTCACCACAATTTCTCACAACACATTCCCCACGACAGCTCTGTGGTGATGAAGTGTCAGAAGACCGCTCGATACGTTGATCAGGATATTCTCATAAATAACAATCAGAAACACTTTGAGGGAGCAGGGCTTTTGTCGGAGCCCAGACTGGAGACTCTAGAAGCTAAAAGGTTCACAATACCAGGACTCAGCTCATGAAGCTGCAGCAGTGTAAACACATCAGATCAACCATGACTAAACAGTTAATCAGCCAAAGTGCATATAGACAAGCAACTGTCCTGGTATTTACTTCTGTTTGCGAGAGAGTTATTTGCCTCAGGACAGTCAGGCAGTGCTTAGATACGTCATATCACCGAGTCCTTTCTAGCCTTTCCTACCTGCTCTGTTTCAATAAAAGCAGAGCTGATGTGTTGAGCAGATGTATCCGGCCAACTAGGCTCCATGTTAGAAACACCAGCGACTGCTCGTACACTTCATTGCCTTATATTAAACGCTTGCTAAAGTCCCAGAAGCTCATAACCCATTACACATGAGGCTTTAACACATAACTTTAGCCAAGGGAGGGATTTATGAAGAAGAGACTCACAGCAGGATGTGCATATCAGAGGCCAAAATCTACAAACCATGTTTCATATTCATGCAGTAATGTATTCAGGAGGATGTGTTAACAACCTCTGTTCTATCTTTATACAGTTGGAAATAAAGTTTAAATGAATCTTCTCAAAGCCTTAATTGCTTACGAATAGGTCACCAAAAATTTTGAGTGAGGTCAATTGACGTGGCTTGGTAGTTCACTCATTTCCATAATTCACAGTTTAAGGTTGTTCTTGCTGCAGGGTGAACCTGCTGTTTCAGACACATTTAAGACATATTTACATATTTAAAATGTGGACTGGACAGGAAAATCTGAAATAACTGAGCTAGCAATTTAGTTGGTTTTTTTTTATGTTTCCTTTTTTTTTAGACTTTTTACAATGACACATTTAATCAGAGGTGCAGCAGTGAGGGCATAATTAAATGACCAACTAAAAGAAACCTTCAATTCATGGCTCTTTTACAACCCTCAAAATGTCAGGGCCCTTAATCTAAAAGTTTTGCATTATCAACATGATAAATAGAATTGAGGCTGCTATGCTCTTCGAACTTTTTCTGCAAATGCTACATTTTGCATTTTGCATATTGTCAGTTTTTATTAGTTCCTACAACAACCCAGATGAAGTTGTTGCAATGGACATGTGGACTGTGTTCTGAGCAGACACAATGCAGAACTTCAGGAGGAAGAAGGAAAGCAAACTGTGTTTCACAGCCGTGATGCTTGGTGCTCAAACACAGTCTAAGTTGATGGACAGTGTTTCTCAGATGTTGAACTTTTTATTGAAAAATATCATCATGTAATCACCACTATCTCACTGTTGCTTCAATCCATATAAGCACAAACTAAAGAATGCAAAAATGAAGGACGACAGCTTTCATTTAATACATCCTGTATTGCACAAGAGCAAATAAATTACCTTGACACATTTAAGAGTAGTTAAGTATAAGTGTAGTTTATGTACAGTTACTTTAGTTAGGAAGGGTAGGCTACTCATGAGGTTATTAATAGAACTACATAAGATGAACTGGATTTTTTTACACAAAAGCTGGTCTTTAACATCATGGACTGACTTTTTCATGTAGTACGGACACCTCATCCCCATGCACTGAAAAGCAAACCAAACAGAAAAAACATCCTGGAAGAGACCATTACAATCACTAGTGCATATTCCGACATATAAGTACCATATTTCAACACCTAGAGAACAGTGTTGTACGGAACAAACCCTGAAGGCATAAACACCAGAAAGGACAAATACATTTTTCATGGAGTGATCCAAGAATGTAAGGTATGATTTCTCCTGAAAAAGGCTCCGGGACATCCATTATCTTGCTGCATGAAAAGGATGCATGTCTTCCCTTTTCTGCCTTTAGCAGTCTGTAAAATCCTGTTCCCATTCCTTTCCAAACTTCAAATACACTCAAGAGATGTTCAAAGTTTTAGCGTGTAGAGGAGCATAATGGTGCACAGTGAAGTAGCATATATTGCAGTGTAGTTTTGGCATTACCTGCACAAGGATGGCGGTGTGCAGAGCGGCTGGTGGTAGTAGTGGTTGTGGTGGTGGTGGTGGTGGTTTGTTTTGGGGCCACAGCAGGATTGTCTTCTCTGACTCTGTTGTCCTCAACGGGACTTACTGCACAGGGAAGAAACAATACCAGAGACCATATCAGTCTATCACAGTCTATCACCATATGAGGCATCCCAGCAAAAGGAAAACAGTTCATGAAGATACTGCTGGGTGATAGGCAACAGGTTGACTCACACGTTACTATCATATAAAATGTCTAAATAATAATAATGATAATGATAATAATTTTCATTTTATTTAAAAACATGTCATATTTTGAGCCATGCTGGATGTTTTTGTCATTAAAAGCTTTAATAGTGCATTAGAGAGGTCTGTGAGTAAATTAATCTTTTATTTGAGGGTTATGGGGAATTTTGATGAGCCTGTTTAAATGCCATACGTGCCATAATTATAATGATGAAATCTGTTGTTAATTTAACCACAGCACAATAATAGTAAAATGACCATAAATACACAGATGATAGAAATTAACATTCCTGTATTTAAGCTTTTAATGGAATCAAAATACTCAAGTTTTATTGCTTAGTAACTCCTTCATCTCCTTGTCAGTAACGTCCAATGAGGCACTGGCATCAAAACAAAACCAAACCAACACAAGGTCAAATGGGAGACAAAATAAAGAGCACTGTCTACACGTACGGCATAAACACAACTCTCCTGGTAATCAGAGAAGAAGAACATTACACAAATGTCCTAATCAACCTTTTGTAGTGAGTTACAGTACCTGGTGCACAGGAGTGTCCATCCGGCTGCAGGTAGTAGCCCTGGTGGCAGCCACAGCGGTAGGAGCCCCAGATGTTGGTGCATGTGTGCTGGCACAGCTGGCCCACATGGAGCTGACACTCATCCACATCCTCCTGCTCCTCCACTGCGTTGGCAGCTTCATCTGTAGCACTGATGGAGAAGGCCTCCTTCGGAAACTTGCTGTCTGAGACTGGAAGTATGGAGAGAAAGAAAGGGGGTCTCAAATTAGATACAGCACCAGACTGCCTGCACAATTGCTCTGCACACTTCCTTCATGGAACTGTCTTGAAGACACAAAACAACATCTGCTTCTCCTTTGCATTCACAGCATTTAGAGATGCTTTTATGCAGATCTTCAATTCCTAAAATTACTGTCATTACCAGAAGCCACAAATAACAAGTGCAAAGGTCAGGGTTGCAGCAGTGGAACCCTTATGACCACTGGGCACTAATGTGAGAGAGAGGTGCTGGGAAAAATAATGAAAAATACTGAGATATTTTTAAAAGCCATTAGACTGAGAAGAGAGGAAAATCATTTCATAGAAATGCAAAGACATGAGGCACTTGCAAAAAAAAAGTTTTTTGACTTACTGCTTCTATTTACTTCTGGACTGGTACCAAATACTGTCCTACCCTCCACCAGATGTTCAATGACTCTGTCATACTTCCTCCATGCTAATGGAGAGTCAAGTGAAGTTTCTTACACCAAAAAACATTTCTGAAGCTTCAAAACAAATCAGCATTGTATCACATTGCAGCATTCTTGCAGCAATCTGGGGACTTGTTTTAAACATAAAAATGTTTTAAAGAAATATGAAGTGGCTCCGTACAACTTGTTTGGCTTAATCCAGGTTTAAAGTGGCCTCTGCATACCGCAGTGTTTGCCGGTTACCCAAAAGTCTGCATTATGTTCAATAGAGGGACTCTCGTAAAGTGACAACAGGAAGTGCCACTGTCAGAATTAACATGGCCCTTTACGTCTTCCGTGTGTCACATAACCATTGTAACTTCTTGCAATAGTGCCGTCACGGATAAATAAAAAGACAGTTTGAGCGTGTGTTTTCCTGTATTCTTTAATAGACAGAAGCACAGAAAGCTCCTGCATGCAGGGTCATACTGATGCTTTTAGCCAACTATAGTGAGATGCTAATATAAGAAAGGGTGTAAAACCATCCCTTTTCTCATAATCATGACATTTTCAATGTCATGTCAAGTTGGGATCTCAGGGTTATGGATTAGACTGGACAAGCCGTGTGGAAATTTGTGAGGTTTTTTGGGTATTTTCTGATGTTTTAAAACAAACTCTTCCTCTGATGCCTTGGAGAATGCTACATTCCTGTTTTGCTGCAAAGCTCCAGTATTTTTTTTTAATGAACTAAAAAACTTCTCCCAACTAACAATCAGCATGGGGTTGAATAGATAATGACTGAATTTTCATTTTTGGGTGAACTGTTGCTTCAAATAAATCTACTTGAAAAAAGACAACAGAAGATGAAAGTGTCATCTATCTCACATAGTTTAAATACTGGCATTAGCTTAAGTTTGCTGGCTCCAATCTGCCAACAACACCCGTTTTAAATGACGAAATCCAGGCTTATGTGGAGGAAGAGAAATTCCTGTCATGATCAGGAATCTCAACTGAAATGCTTCCTGATTTATTTTCTGGTTTCTCTTCTCTCGTCACATGTTTTGGTCCCCTTCCTGTCTGTGTGTGTTTTCCCTCCCTTTTTGATTAATAATTACTTTCACCTGAAATCTGTGTTTCTCCCTCTTTGGCTGCTTCTGCTTCTGCTTTTTTGTGTGCTTAAATCTGCTTGTTTTCAATAAATCTGGCTTTTTTTGTCTTCTACCTCCGAAACTGTTGTTTCCGCTTTTGGGTTCATTTTTATCATCTTGATAATGCCTGCTTTGTTTAACTTGATGGGAAATTACAGATCCATTGTTTTTAACATTTCTACAAATTCAAGCAGCCATTTTTATTTATCAGTGCCAGTATGGAAAATGGAATAGTTAACAATAATTAAGCGCAAAAGCCAATGGGCACTCTGCACAGAAAAACAAGAAAAGTAAAAAATGTTGTTCTGCAGATGCCTGTGGTGATGCGGAAAATATCATTTGTTTTGCATTGAAGCTTCATAGTATTTATGTCACAGCACAGTGTCAGTAAAGACTGTATGAGCCAAGAAATTCACATAGCAACCAACATTTCTGACAAGGACAGATATCCATCTGGTCTTCCATCAGGCAGATCATAAATTGTTGGGGTATTAACCAGGTACAGCAGCCAAACTTCAATTGAGTGTGGAAATTTGGCTGGATTATAAAGCTAATGGTTTTGCAAAATATATTGTCAACATCTAAAATGGATACCCAGCCATTAGTATTGCACTTCCACGAAGGGGAATAAGAAGAATCATCAGAACTCTATTAAGGAGTCAAAACTGAAAGAGCTGAAGATAAGATATCTCAATTGCAGTCTCTTGTATGCGTCATGCTCCAAAAAATTACATCTTAATTGTGTTTTACATTAAACCTTGTCTGACTGGTGTTTGCTCACATATATCAGACTTGGTGTCCACAGTTTGGAGAGCAGTGTTACCCTTTAAAAACGTATAGTCTCTTAGCCCAAGACTGAGTAACTCAAGTGGGGTTTCTTATTTAATTTCCTCAGACTCCACAAGCTCCCTGCAGAGCTGCTGAAGACATTATACAGCTGTTTTGACATGGTAGTGAGGAAGGGATGGTGTCTAATAAAATTATCTTCATGTGTCATATTGATGGGCTGTTCTGTTAATCTCTATAGCAACGTTCCAGCATTAACAAGAACCAAAAGGCAACAAACTCATAAGCTATTTTCCAGGGTTTGTGTTACTGGGACTGTTGCCAAATCCATACCGCACCAAAAACACACACAGAGCTGTGTATACATGTCAATTCATTAGAGACAGCCTTATACACACATCAAAGGGTGATGCGTCCAGTTGTGGGTTTTAGGTAGATATTTCTCACAGTCATTACCTGGGGTTTAAATTCACAGAGAGCAAGGCGATTAAATGTTTTCTGTTTTAATTAAAAGGCAGTGAGTCATAAGACTGAAAACATATCCCCCATGAAAATAATTACAGTGTATCTCATCCATATTTTCATCCATAAAACACTCACAAAGCGAAGGCACCTTTTACGTATCCTGTGAAGGAATGTGTGTGTGTTTGTGAGTTATTCACACACCAGCTGAGAGCTTGAACAGTTTTTGCAGTTTCTAAACCTTTCACAGCTTTCAGCAGGTTAACTGATTCCCACTTCAGAATGACATCATTCAAATTTCCCCTTTAAAGTTGAAGGAAATGAGCTGCAGTTGATGGTTAGAACAGAGCCTATTAAAGGGCGGGATTTGAGGAATTCCTCTGATGTTGTGAATGAAATAACAGGCTGAGAGAAGCAGTGAGGAGAATGACCTTACCTCACCGTCATACTTGGACACAACTACCCCCATTTAAGGACAACCACGAAGGCTGACTAATAATCAACAGCAGTACCATGCTGTGTGAGTGATCTCAAAGAAAGTTAAAGTGAAGTCTACTAAAACCTTGATAAATGATTTGAGGAAAAGTTCTTAACTTCTGAGTTAGGCCCATGCTTGGGCTTTCATAAGACGGATTTAATGCTCTAATTGCACAGGAGAGTACAAAGAGACTAAAACACTAACAAATGCTGTGTCATACCATAATCTTTTTAAGTCTTATTCCACCAATAACACATCTGATGTCTGATGAAAAACATGCATATCCTTTCTCATGGAACCTACAGCTGCAAACAAGATATATAGGTCATATTCAGAGGCCGGTGCACTGAACAGAAGCAGAAGTGGTTCAAGCAGGTTTTTATAGCGATAACTAGATAAAAATGGATTTTGGAAAGCTCTAGCATTGAGGCATGTATATTCTGCATCTGTGCTTAAAAACTCATTGATGTAAATGTCACTGGCAGTAGGGACTTGATGGATCAGAGACAGAGGGAAACTTTGTTGGCACAAGTAAAGAGACAACAGGCCGAGCTGCCATCTGTTTCTGATTTATCACAGCTTGCACACATCTTTTTCCATTACTCTGAAAGCTAACGTGACTCCTGACCAATCAACCTGGAGCATCTGTGTTGAGGAAGATCAAACCTGGCCTATACCTCTGACATAAACCTCAATATGAACATAATTGCAAAGGCCCAGCTCAGAACAATGCTGGATTTTAGTACAGTGCAAAGTTTGTTAAAAGTGATTACAGTAAGTTATTGTGTGGAGGGAGCTGTTGAGGACAAAGAATTTAGCACATGCTTTGTGTCCAAGCTCACTGTTTAGTGTGTACAACAAGTTCAGACTGGTTTTCCTTAACAGCAGCATACCAGTTTATTTAGTTTTAAAGGAAACTTTATTGTTTTGTAACCAGATTTGCATGATGTCCCTTTTGCTGGTGTGTGTAAATGAAATGAACAAGTTAAGCTTCCCTCTACTGTCTATGAATCCAGAGCTCCCTGCTACTTTCATGACAGCAGGGCTGTTGTTCCAATGTCAGACTGTACTTCTATATTTCCCTATTCTCACCTCAATGAACCAAAAATGTACTGAAGTCTTAATGGGAGGGATGGCCACAACCTTCAAGAGTACTTGATGAATGAAGTTCTCTACTTTTTGTCAGCAAATATGGCTTACATGTCTCATCTCTTGCCTTTTTCATAAAAGCTGTTCTGGTGTAACCTGACTCTACCTAACAGCATGATGAATGTCTTTTCCAGGGCAGTGAAACATTGTGCAGTGGGTAACAGATACCTTTCCTCGGCACAGAAGTCGGTCTTGGCATCAGCTTTCTCCTCAGAGAGATCTGGCTTGGATTTTCCCCTTCTTCACAACAGGTGAGAAAGACATGGCCGCAGGGGTAGCCCAGGTACTGGTGAGCGTCGCAGCCTCGTCCTTCACTGTGCAGCCATAAGCCAAGAGCACAGCAGCTGCAGCACACCTGCCCATCCAGACAAAACAGCAGAGCCTATAAGGAGTGTGTCACTAGAGTGCCCTTTAATGTCTATCACCACCTGTCTTTATGGCCCTATACTTTTAGCCCTGTTTAGTAAACAGCAGAGTAGGGGGAGACATAACAGCTAAACAGCCAGGCCTGTTCATCCCTGTGAACGCACTGCAAAGGACTTCAGCTGCCCCCTCAAGCTGAACCACATGTCATGCAAAGAAAACCAGACTTTCACCTTTTTTTTTTTTACTTTCCTCAAAAACATGGATCTGGCACAATGGTTTGGCTCGGCTGCCTCAACAAAGGAACAGTTGGCTGAAGGGCCAAACCACCGGGTTTCCTCTTGAAGAAACAAGCAATGCTATTTGAGCTGACTCTGAGCAAAGGCATGATTTCCATTTCCATAAGAAAGTGTTTGCAGGTCTGAAGGATGCATGCAGGAAGAGAAGACTTTGGCACTTCTTCTCCAATGTACTTCAACCTGTTTGCCATTAAACAAAAATAAACTGTCTGGCTTTTACAGAAACGTCTCTGCTGGCATAAGGATCTGAAATTAAATCTCACTCTAGCCAAAACAATAATGCATTCCAGGGAATGTTTAAACACTTTAAAGTCTAAAATTCCCTCGGCAACTCAGGTTTCACCATGTTTCTGCGATGGTTCCAAGGATTCACAATACTTGATTGCACTGTTCAGAGTGTTTACTTCAGTTGCCGTTAACATTTTAAATTGGTGAGTCATACCCTACCTGACTTCCAAAAAATATAAGTTTAATTGTCGAGGTAGATGTAACTTCCTTTAATCAACTCAGTGTTTGTTTTAAAGAAAACTCAGCAGCTAGAAAATGTGTGCACCACTCACCCTTGACATTATGGGCTCTAATTTCGTAGACCAGGCGTAGGTGCAGCACAGCCAACTGGATGTGGCCAGCACACTTTGTAATTTTCGTGAACGGCGCAGTCTGGCGCAGCGCAGCGCACCCACGCCTCCGTCCCTCCCACAGGCGCAAGTAGCAAAGGGGGAGGAGAGAAGGCGTGAGTGGGTTTAACACAGGTTAAACACAGCCGAGTGTAATCTTCACCAATCAAATGAACGCCTCTCATTGCCTTTAAATGCACTGTGGGCGAGGCGGTGCCAGTTTCACCTTGCCACCACCATGGAGGAAGACAGCAGCAGCAGCAGCTCCAGGCGGCCAAACTTCTCCCAGGAGGAAACTGATGTGCTGGTCCAGGAGG
>JAPZDZ010000012.1:25886131-25915198 GCA_029783805.1 Acanthurus tennentii | reverse complement strand
CAGAAACCTCGGACAGATCCAGACTCAGAGGTGGGCGGGATCTGACGGCACCGGTTGGGTTGAGAGAGAGAGAAGGGAGCAAGCACTGTCGCCAAGTGCTTGCTCATGTGGGAATTGATTTCAATTGTTGGGTTCCTTGGACCACTTGGCCACACTACCCTGTAAGGGCATCTTGTACTTGAAACCTTACAATCTTAAAGCCCCCATTGTTAATAAAACCCTTGGAGTTTTAGTAGTAGAGTAATAAGTAGTACAGTGGCACTGAAAGAGCTTTACGCTGGAGACTAAGATTTTATCATCCAAATTGTGCAAGGTCAAAGTTTTGCATTTAGGGGACTTCGCAGTGATTTTATCTTGCATCTTTTGACTCTTTCCAAATACTTTAAGAATCTTTATGGCAAGACAAATAAAATGTCTGGATTTCCATATGAGTTTAATTGAGACCATGGGGTCGAAAACAGAGAGTAAAGAAAGAACATTTGTATTCACTGTTTGTAGCACATACTTTAATACTAAAAAAAGTGGCCAGAATGGCAATTTCAGACAAACACTACAGGCACTGAATGGTCAATCACCCGTGCCCCTGAAGCCAGGTTCACCGCCAAGCCAGTGACCAAGCCGGTACTTCAATATAGCAGAGGATGGATTCGATCCATCAACCTCTGGGTTGTGGGCTTCCGCTGCGCCACTCTGCTTATTCCCCTACAATCAGGACTCAAAAATATGGCACAAAATTATCAGCGATTTATGTGTAAGATACTGAGAACCCAAGACAACTAGTCACCGGAAGGAGGACAGCATACAAAATGCTTATCTAAAGGCCCCATATTACTCACTTCTTGACAGTGTTAATAGCTCTCAGAGGTACCCAAAACAAGCCAAACCCTGAACATTAACGGTCAGGAGCAGGTTAATATAAGTCACAGTGGTGAGCTTGCCAGGTTTAAAGAGACACTGAAAACTCTAGTTTTGTACTTAACCTACCTGATTACCTGGCTTCATAATACACAACCCAGGTGGGCTATTGAGGTTGCTGCATATCCCATTCACCAAACCTTATACACTTAAGGTTACCGGGAGTTGCAACCAGCTCAGATGTGCCATCTCACCAAACTTCATTACTATTAACAGAGAGAAGTTGCAAAAAGCAAAAACCCAATGAGAAGGGAAGTTGTGGAATGATGAATGTGTGGCTGCATGCAAGTAAACTTGTGTTTTCAAAAGACTCTGAGAAGGCACATTGTCATGATAGAGAGCAAAGTTGCCAGCTCACCACAGTCCAGGTTGTTTGTCCTGAATGTTCTCCCTCAGGTGTAAATCAGGTGCTGATGATGATCAAGTGATAAACTTGGATTACTTGCTCATGAAAGTTATTGCTTGCACCTGCTACATGCATATTACTGTGCACTGCTCTGCTAGTGTTCTAGGAAACACTCTTTGAAGTCTTTGATTGCACCTCTTAGGATTTCTCTTCTACGCTGGTTGCCTGGGTTCAGCTCCAGATATGGAAACAGTTTCATGCCTGCTTATCAACATTCATGGCCCTGCCATACACTTTTGTACTTCCTCTATGCAAAAATTGTACAGTATTTGGTGCTAAAATGTTACATACAACAACAAACAAACAAAAAAACTACAGAAGGACTAAAAAGAGTATTTTTTAAGAAAATCAGGCCTCTTGTGTCAGATGTTGTCAAATCCTGCATACTCTGCTGGTGCAATCGTGAGGTGATAAACTTCATTATCAGCAGCCTGGGGAGGGGCCCTGCCCGGACCTCTCCACTATTTTCACTATGAGATTGTGAGCAGACACCTGTCTTTGGTCAGGACCGTTCCTATCTGAAGGAAGCAGTTTATCAGAACTAAGAGAGCTCTGCCACCTTGACAGATAACACCTCCTCAGCTTATTCTCCTGCATATTCCACAGAGGACACAGCAATGTGTCATTCGTAGGAAGAGACTTTAGGATCAGGTTGTGAGTCATCAGCCAGCTCCCTGCACATGAGTCCCTACTTATTACCATGAAACTATGTGCAAATGAACTGGGAATAAATCAAATGTAGCACACCGTGGTTATGTAATTACATTATTTCACCAAAAGATTAATTGATTAAGAGCAGCCTCCTCATTGATCTAAAACTGGGTCATTTTATCATCTACATGCTCTATTTAAAGAGCACTTTGATTAAATGTGTTGAGTGTCTCACATGATCTCTTTTTTGTAGTACTGTTTTACATACAGTCAAGAAACTCTTTTACAGTCTAGTTAACAACAACAGTCCTATGGTAAATTTAAAGTTTATGAAACTGAAACTAAAGCATTTGAAATCTTCTGGTCAAAATGATTAACTGCTTACTTGGGGTAAAATAAAGATCACTGCTGCATTCCTAGTCAGAGAGGTGCCAGTTAAATAAAATGTAAAAAGAGAAAAGCATAAATCTTGAAAAACTGTTGGAGCAAACTAAACAGATGTTTGGGATCTTTACAGATTAAAAAAATGAAACAATAATGTGTTTTAAAACCATTAAAAATTATGTTTCTGTTGACTTTCAAATAATAAAACAACTTGTAATTTCCACTATGAAACAACCGGTAGTAAAATGTCTTAATACACTACTTGAGTTTGGCTGAATTTCAATGAATGCATACAAGAGTATTCCACTGGCAGTGCTTACTGAATGATTACTGTCGTGCATTACATTAGAATAGCTGCAGTGCAGAAACTAAATGTATATCTAATCCCACAAGAGCACCAACATCTGGATTTGCTGCTGCTGCTGCTGCTGCTGCCTCATGCTGCACCCTTTAAAAGCCTTTTCATATACATCAGCAAAAGATCAAATAACTCCACATTAAGTGCAATGACCGACTAAATTATTTCAACAGAATGTTTAAATAGTGGTCCATGATAATTTCAGGTTAATAAATGTCATTTATACTTACTATACCATCAGTTTATTACCCACCCTACTCTTCAATCCACGGCCATTTCACAAGAAATGTGAAGTCAGGAAAATGGGCAGGAACAGAGATTGATTTCACTGTCTTTTAAGCTAAAAGGAGAGCTGTATATATGGCATAGAAGTGATTGCTGCTACACTGCAGGTCTAAAAGATTCTTTTCAAACAACCATTGTTGAGAGTCGTGAAAAAATACACCTCCAAATACATTGTTTCTGTATCCTTCAATTGAAAACATTTCAATTTAAGACACACCTCTAAAGCAAAAAGCATCTGAAGGCTGAAGGCCGCAGAGAATTTACTACCAACCAGATTCTTAAGCTCCTGTGTGTCTCCTGTGGGAGAAGTGAGGCAGTGTGCACGAAAACAGTGGCAAGGCCTGGTGTGCTGGGTGACGGATGGTGTGCCTGGTATGAGACTGCATTGAGAAGATGTTAACTATGGGAAGAGTGTTTGACTCCCGGCAGCAGACAGACCCTGGTCTCATTATTTATGTTCCAGTTCAGATACCTGGGGGAACAGCGATTGCCTCCACTCTTTCCATATGCTCATGACATACAGCTCGGCTTGATTTTTAACACAGGACAATGAAAGGGAGCCTTGTTCTCGGAAAATAATGTTTTAAAGCTTAACATTAGGAAGCAGAAGTTTTAAATGATTTATGTTAGATCCAAAGTGGGGCGCTAAATGCTGGGCTGCAGAAAAATTCTCAGAACTTCAGTGGCAGAATTAGGATTTACGAAGTGGTAGACAAAGACAATTAAAGTTTATCTTTTTGGTTTTGGTCTCCCAAGTTTTATTGACTCAGTATCCAACAGCAGCTCTTCGTGAATCAGCTCCTATGTTTGAAAATGTTCTCATTCTATTAAAAATACATCCAAGAGAAGGTGAGCAAAACTACATTTTTTTTAATCAAATAGCATTTACTCTAAAACCTCATGGTGCTTCATTGCTGCTTCCCACCAAGAGAATGAAACAATGCTGAATGAGGGGGCTGACATGCAACAGGGACTCCTTGTTAATCATTTTAAGATTCCAGCATCACAGCCACATCAGCCCTACAACTTGTAATGGAAGTAAATGCATGAGGAGACAAGACCAATATCAATATTAGGGAATTTAACGAACCAGATGAAAACATGTTGGCTAATATGAAAACACTAATATATTTTAAAAAAGCACCGATCATGTTAGGGATCCCTGGATTTTTTCATATTTTTTATGACCCAGAACACCTTAGGAAGTCCTTTCTTCCAATGGCCATAAGAATTTTTAATTTCTCATACTTTGCACACAACTTGGCCAATCTGAACAGGTACTGTGTTCAATACAGATGCACCAAGGATGCACTTTATCCTCTTTTTAGTCTGTTGAGTTTTCTGTTGAGTTTCCTACTGTTGACCCTCTGCCCTCTTGATTTTTATATTTATTTCAGGTTTTAGTCCCTAAGTGTTTTCAAGGCTTTCTCTTTTTATATATTTTTAACACCTGGTCAAACATATATATATATATTTATAATTTTTCATTAAACCTACAAATTGACAATGCGTGCACTGATTTATAATCAGCTAGTGATAGTAAGTGGGGCAGCTTATGCTCTGAAAAAAAATCTATATCTTCAGAAGGAAAATACATGAAAAACAATCGGAGCATGATGTCTGTTCTGTGAAAGCATCTTTAGACTTACCTTCATCTGATCTGATGAGCAAAACAGGGCCATCTTTTCTCTCCTCCTCTTTCTCTGTCACCTCTTCTTTCACCTCTCTCTGGTCCTCGCTGTGAAGGTTAAACAGCTCCTGACCTGACTTTCTGCTGGGCTCACTTTCATCTGGCATGAACCTTTCTGGTGGCTGAGTGGTGGTATTGAAATGAACCACGGAGGTTGTCAGGAACTCGGGCCCCCAAGGAAAGCTGGTGCTGGGCTCGGGTGTGGTCATTTTGTAGCTGCTGGTTGGATCTGTGCTCTCTGGCTCTTCTTGGCTTCTCTCCTGTTGTGCTGGCTTTGTGTGGTAGGGCACATCCCCTCCTTCAGGCCCAGTGACACTATGAAATTTAACTATTTCCTCCTCCTCCTCCTCCTTTTCCTCCTCCACCTCTACCATTTCCTCCTCATCCACCTTTACTTCACTGTCTGGTGTGTCTGTTCCCTGTAAATCTTTCTGATTATGTGAACTTGTCTGAGGATGGATTGGGCTCTCTGAGCTTCCAGGCGTGTACTGTGAAGAGTTCAATCTATCTGATTGTCTCTGCCGATTAGTTTGACTGTCTGTACCTCTCACTGGATCGCTAACGTCAATCTGACTCATTGAACCTCTGGGTGTCACACTATCTGATGCATTTTGGCGATGTGTCGTATACTCGGTTCCTCTCTGGTGATGAACAGCACTTTCAGGAATCCTCTGTGGATACTCTGGGTGTTTTTCACCCCCTAATCCTGGGTTTAGTGGAAATATGACACTATCTAAACTTTTGAGTGCATGCAATGGATTCTCAAAATCTCTCTGTATGGTCGGATCACTGGATGTCAAACTTTGCACACTTGTTAGACTTTGCAAGGGCTGCCAAGAAGTAGTGGTGTCCTTGTGCATATGTGGCCTGACAGTGCTTTGTTCTTCTCTCAGGGGACTTTCTGTCACTTCCTCTCTGTCTACAGGATGGTCATGAACTCCGTATTGCTCTCTAAGCTCCAGCTTGCTTTGTCTGCTCTGAAGAGCGGAGGTTTTATCAGGTCTGTCAGAGCCTCGGGACACTGAGATGACCTTGTTTGAGGAGGAGGACTGAGATGGGAAGGCCAGAGACTGAGGGTAGGTCTCTGGAAAGTCTGTAGGACTGTAATCATAATATTCTGGCTCCTCCTTATCGAAAGGTGGCAATTTAAAGAGAGGAAGGTTGCCATTGGGAGGAGGGCGATGCAGTATGGACTGATCCATGCGCCCTTGTCTGTCAAACTCATGTGGGTAACTACTGCCTCTGTTGTCCTCTTCTGTCGGTGCAGCTAACATTGGTGGCTGGACCTTGTGTGGATCACAGTCTGGCACAGGGTAGCACATTAGTTTCCCCCCTTCATTAGGGCAGTGGCAGACCCGGCAGGAGTCGATATGGAAGGAGTGTCCAGCTTCATACTTTTGCCCGTCATGAACACATCCGACACGTTCGCACTGCATGCAGCCGTCTGCAGGCTCTGAAACCTCGATGCAGTTTTGTGGTATATCAGGACAACTGATGAAGTGACAGCTGATACGGCCGCCTCCTACAGGGCAGGAGCACTCTGTGCTGCCATAGTCAACAAAGTAAGAGTTTTCTTCAGGCACCTTGCCATTTTTGAATCCAGCATTGATGCAGTCATAGTATTGGTACCCCTCACATGTGCATCCTTTCTGCAGGCATGAGGCACAGCAGGCACCACTCTGCAGCACTTCTTCGATACAGTTGTCCAACTGGGGACAGTCCACACCGGTGCAGTCACGCTGGCACAAGCACACACTCATGCAGAGAAAGAGCAATGTACATCTCAGCAATGTTACTTTATCTGTTATAAGACCAGCCATGGTACCAGGTGTATATTCAGCAAACAATGGAGATCAGGTATTTTCCTCAGCCTTGAGAGCCACTTCAAGGATTCTGGCACATTCTGCACATGCAGCCCAATTCTGCTCTGCAAGAAAGAGAGGAAAGAGAGTCAGACAGGCAGACAGAGAATTATTTCTCAAAATGAAAGCAGACCAACATCTGGCTTCATAGTGGAGATCACGAGAGTTCAATTTTACAGCCTGCGTCGTCCTAATATCCAAGCTATGTCCTCCTCATTACCATCAGCTGCAGTACAGTGCTTTCAATCATTATGCAGCCTGTCACAGTAAAACTTGGAACCTGCCCAAGTCTTACATTTCTCTTCAGTCCCTGATTATCTCTATGGGAGAAATTGCCATGGCAATCTTAAGTTGCAATCAACCCTAAAGTCAAACTGCTGAACGTAACGATCTCGTTATGTTATACCAGTTAGGCGTTTTTAAAAATCGATTACACTTCATACAGAGTACATTCTCTTATGCATTTAGTGGAGTACACAGCAAAGTGCAAAGCCTTTTTTGACTAAAAACTTTTGTTCTTTTTGACTCGGAGTAACTCGTTTCACACAGCTCCGCTCTGTGTCAGTGCTCTCAGTGACATGTACAGATCAAAGATAATTATTAATAAGCAAAATCTCGCACTCTTTCTTAACTTTGTAAAATAAAGTCAACAAAAGAATGAAAGCTTCAAATCTGATATAAATCCCTTCTGATCTACATTGTTCTGTTCTAAATTTCAGGAAATTCCAAAAACCAACAGCCTCTTTGCCAAAATGTTTTTTTGGCAGATCTAGTATATGATCAAAGACACTTAGCATATTTTCCCACAGCAATGGACGCTGGCTAGCCTGCAGCAACGATGATTTCTTTAAATCAAACTCAAACTGCTTTATTCCTGGGCTGATATTCAAAAAATATCAATGGAGTGTTAAATTTAATACTGATTTGTCAGAAATGTTGCTGTCAGCAGTCAGTAAATCTGCTCTTGATATGGACAGTTATTCACATTGTCATGTCTGGTCTTAGTCATGAGCTTGACATTCACAGAGGGAACCAGATGATGACCTCCACAGCTTGGAAATAGTTAACACATTTTAGAAGCATTTTATATTAAAAATGCTTTTGCCATGCCTTAACTTACACAAAAAATACAAACACATCAACAATTCAGCAGTCTACCCCTAAAGAATGATGTAACACCACTGAAGTGTTGCTAAATTGTTTTATATGAAGTTATAGCTATTATTTTGAAGAATTTAATTTGGAAACCAAAAAAAAAATTTTGTATTAGTCATCTCATTTCAGGTTCTCAGAAAACTGAACTTTTGATATCTTTTAGTGTCAAGGCCAACCGGTTTGAACCTCCTAATACACTGTATGAGGCAGAGAAAAAGAAGAGGAGTTGAATAATTGGCATTTCTTGCCCTTAACTTTTAGAGTTGAAGTTTCTGCAAAAGTCTCCCTGAGGGAATAACTGGCCTCAACCCGCCCCAGAGGCCCTCCATAACTAAACTGAGCTTATTTCTAGGCTGACAAGTGGGAATCCCAGCAGTTCTGTGGACGTGACATGCAGTGGTACTTCACTGGACATATTAAAAGTTGGCAAGGCGAGGCTGCTCAAGAATGTTAACTGAGTGGTCCATGAACCCTGGTTCTTCCCAGAGTAGTGAGGGATGCTTTTTCTCTCTCCCTGCACACACACTCAGCTGATCCAACAATCCCTGATGTCATGCAGCTATCATAGCCAACAAAAAATGATTTTTTTAAAAATGTTTCAAAGCTTCTTTTGTCAAAAAGAAATGTAACAGAGAACCCTCACAGAAGGTTGCTATTCACCTTTGCATCAAATAAGCGACAGTGTATTTCACTGTAATATATTAAAGATGCAATTAACTACAAAAATTGCTCCAAGCTTCTTCTTATCTGTTGTAGACAACCTGTGACAAAACAAATACTGCAAAAACTACATGAGTCTGTTAAAGGTCCATTGCTTTTGTCGCGCATTTGTCACACATGTATAAAACAAGGAGCATGAGAGATTCATGCTATAAGCAACTCATTACAACAATTTACAACTGATTCGACAAAAAACACCAGACAGACAAAGACTTGGTGTGTTCTGCGGCCAGTCAGTGACCAATGCAACCTGTCGCCTCTTTCCACCTGATAACTGGAGAAAATACCCAGCTTAACAACTGTTTGCAAGTTTGCATTCAGAAGTATGAGGCACATGAATCCCAAGTGGAAGTTGAGTTTAAAAAGTTACCGTATTGAACGACAAAAAGTTCTTACCACAGCAGCCAGGGATCAAACTGAATGTTATGAGGTTTGCGAGCACCGTCTCGGTAAAAGTTGCGGACAGTTGATAGTCACCGGTTTGTGTTACCTTGTCGTGAGCGGACTAATGGGCTGGAGAGCCGCCGGCTGCCGGTTCTCCGAGCGCCTCAGAGAAGAACCTTTAGACCAGCGAAGCGCTGCTGCGACCAGGCGAGCAGGGAGGGAGGCGGAGGGGGAGGGACGGAAAGTTTCCCTGCTGGAGACTCCGGAGGAGATCCCATCTGCTGGCAGGGCCGGCCCACAGAGCAGCAGTATGCACGGCAGTTTCTATTACTTTTCCTTCGTTTTGGCTCAAAGACAGATTCGAAACAAATAGACTAAATAACATGTAAATTCCATTACATAACAAAAATGAAAAAAAAAAGATCGCAAAAGACAAAACGGTTTTACAAAACACAGCCATGCTCTTGGTGTGCATGTGTCAGTGAATTTTAAGACAGGCAACAATTGCATTATCATTCACAACAACTTGGATATAACATGGATTGTGTAATTTTGTTTAAAAAAGGAGATTGGACCATCATTTTATTACAGTAGTTTATTGTTCAGTATGTCTCCCGCTCAGGCCCATGGAGCCAAGAAGTGACTTGCTTAGTTGAGAGTAGCTAGCTTGGAACTGCTCAGAGTTCTAAACCTTCAGCACCCTGCAAGCTGACCGACTCACAAGCTGTCTGTCTTGGTTGTTTTGTACCCTCACAAAGAGAAACACAACATGTCATACTGTGGTTTACAGGCAGTTATGTGTTGTAACCGAACTGTGGGGTCGCCGCAGGTTTCCTGGCAGCGTCTTGCTTTGCTTTGCTGTGATTTACCCGTATTCAGCCAAACCTGACAGAGAGTTGCAACACTGCTGTTGTAATCAGACAAAGAAGAGCCAGCACTTGTCATTGGGCAACCGATAGCTCCAAACACTGATACAGTATTGAAACCCACTGATTTCCGATGTTTCCCACGCACACTCACATAGGTAAGTTAATGAAATGATTGCATATTTGGTGTATTTGATGACCTTCCACGAATAAGATCAGAGGAAGTGTTTATATTGCTCACCTTAAATAATGGTAATTGCTAATTAGCCAACATCTACCTCAAATTCTTTATGGTTATTGATGTTCAGTTGAAATATGAAGAAATGAGTTTTGCAGAAACAGTGATGCATATTAGGGCTATTTATTGTTCCTTATCACTTTTTGACAGTGTTGACTGAAGTAACTCATTACAACAAGTAGTAGGCCTACTGAAACTTCTAACAAACAATTGCCATATTGGATTCTAATTGCATCCAGGGCTCAGAAAAAAAAAAAATGTATATATGTATATATATATATATATATATATATGGTTTTCACTGTAAGCATTCTCAGATTTAATGTGAAATAGCCCTCTTGTACAGCAGCTAAAACCCCTACGGTGAGGGGTTCAGGGTGGTGACATCAAGCTCACAGCATGTGGAAAGATTATTTCAGGGGAAACTGGAATATAAGTTACATGATAAAGCTTATTCTGTATTTCATGTGGTGATTTTAAATTGGGTCTCTATTAGTATCTGTATCATTTAAAGGTATTAGTACTGGAATCCAAATTTTGAAACAATGTCCTGTCCTAATGGGTAAGCAAGAGTACTGAATATTCTTTATTTCAGCAATTATAATGATGTGTGTATTCATTCTGAGGTTCGTGTGTGCAGCTATCATAACAAGAAGGCCCAGATCTAACTATACCAACAACAGCAGTGGAAGACCACAGGCAGGGGAACTGATTGCTCTTGAGTGCTCAGCTGCAGGAGTGAAATCTAAGAACTTCATCCATGACCAGGTTTTAGTCCTGGTCTTTTCTAATAACATAGTATGCTAGTGAAAAGAAACTTGCCACAAAGCAGCTAATCAAAGAAGGAATATTTTAAACACTTGCACCATTCCTGGTCTTCTTTTTGTCATATTTCTTTCCCATGTGGGTGGCCAAATGACTTTCTTTGAGGATTTTCCATTCAAGAAATAAAACATATCTCCCCTCCTCTTTCTCTGGATATAAAACCCAATCAGATAATAAAAAAGAAAATATATGATAATTTTAAAAAAACATCATGGATTCCTTGTTTGTTGACCAAAAGATTTTTTGGTTTTAATTGAGCAGTTGCAAGCATTTAATGATGTTAACTTGTTTATTACACCCTGTGTGATTGGGACCACAGAAGCGCAAGAAACATGTAAATACTGTAAATGTGACTCTCCCCTTCAACAGTCCTCCCCAGAAAAGTAGTGTTATTATGAATATGAATCAATATACTTTATGTATTACTATTTACTGAAAATCTGATGCAAATATAGGTGCTGTTACAGTCTGCCCTGCCAGAAACTATTCAGACAAAATCACAGAGCAGATCTGTTGGAACTAAGCAGAGTACATGTACATGAACCACGTGACCATGTGGCAGAAAAAAAATAAAAGTGCGTGGCAGCAGTTTTTTAACACGTCTTGCAAACATTTTTGCATCTCTGCTTGTATAAATGCAGAGACTGAGACTGAGATGTGTTTTAACTGTCATTTTTAGAGTAGCTGTATTTTTAACAAAGCCAGGCTACCTGTTCCCCTGGCTTTCAGCCTTGATACTAAGTTAAGCTGTTAAGTTCCTAGCTCCAGTTCAGTGTTTAACACACATGAAAGTGGTATCCATCTTTTCATTTCTTTTTCAAACCTGCAGAAACTAGAAACTTTGATATGTAAGAATCTGTATTTTTCCACTTGTAACTCACGTAAATCACTGTGGTCAAATATTCTGCACTTACATAAAGTTTCATTCATTCCAAAAAGGAGGATAAACTGGCTTGAGGATATTAGTTCACTCTATTTGTCCTCTCATGTTTGGCTTATGGCTACATATTGTAGTGTATAGTCTCACTAAATAACCAGAGTAACTGAGCTGCTGCACTCTCTTGGATTTCCTTTAGAGTCATGTTGTTGGCCCCCAGGGTAAACTTAAGCTGCTGTCCACTGCTGTGTTTTAAGAATCTCGCATGTACCTCTTAAATGAAAGGCCCTAACCTTGTCCAAGCAAGAGCCTCGTGCTCCCATCATTACTCCTTCAGCTGTCTGTCAGTGTCTTGCCAGTTGCAGTCCATGGATGACGAGGCTAAAGGCCATCTCAACTACTGACAAAGGAACAGATCTCTTTTAAATACAGGCTTGTTTTTCATTACTTGTTTGATCACACACTGAGCCCCGCTCCTCAGAGGGTTAGAGATGTGTGTCATTCAAGCAAACAGGCCTTTGAATCCACATGTGGCAAGGAAACAATTCAGCCTCAGTCATTTTTATAAACTTCCACCTTTTGGAGGTGCAACAGCAAATGGCAGGGGACTAAGCAACTTTACAACTTGGGACCAATCTTGTATCTCACTTTCACGACACCCCTCCCTTTATCTGAAGTGGCCCCTCTGGGGTGCATTGTAAATTTGTCCCAACACAACACCTCCGGAGAATGTGTAGGGAGTCTGTAAGTGTTGTTAGAAAGAAAATGTGGCAAGCATGAATGGACTCACTCATCATGTTGGAGCAGGGTGACCTGATCAGCAGAAGAACCTAATGAGGAGCTGTCGGGTCCTGGGGTGAAGTGGTGGTCAGTGCTGTGATAAACAGATCAGCTCTGATCACAGATAAGACCACTGCCAGGGGAGGGGGCCAGCTCTCAGCTAGAGATGAGAGATGAGGTAAAACAATAGAAAGGACTCAAATACAGACAGCTCAAAGCTGGGTCAGGGGAAAGGCACGTCAAAACTTGCTTGTAGGCCTAAATTTTGTATTTAATCTACTGGATTGTGGGTCAGTTGCCTTATTAATCACATATAAAAATAGACTTTGCCATGACAGCTAGACTCCCTTGAGATGAGTGCGGTTTTGTCTGAAGTCGTACGGATGACACAGTGTAGGATAACAAGATCAGAGAGGGGTTTCCATGGTGTTGTGAACAAACTTGGATTTTGCATGTGCATAACAGGATCAAGCTCAGCCCTGCAATAAAACACTCAGTGGGACTTGACAGCACATGGGTGAGATTTGTAGAATCCCAGTGTGATCTCTGGGGAAAGCCGTCAGACAAAGACAAGGCTTTGAAATATCCGGGGAGGCCTCCAGGAGTCAGGCTCATGTGTGGGGTCAGATGGGAGCATCTGGCTCCAGACTCGCTCTTGTACAGTTTATTGAACCATACATGGTGGGAGCCTCACAAATGGTTTTGACTTCATATCTGGGGCCATTTTTGAATCCCATGTGAACATTTGCTGCAAGTATTGTATCAAATATTGAGTATATAATATTAGCGACATACTGTACATATATGAGGACTGATCGGGGAGAGTATTAGTTTGTATGTTTATAAAGAAATTTAATTCTGCAGGAAAATGGAACATTCTTAAGATACCTTCTGTTTACAATTTTGTCTTGAAATTGAGATTAGTATCACTGTCTTCTCTATAACAGCTGGAGTTTGACAAAAGTGAGATTATGTTATGTATGTGCAAGATGTTCTGGAAGATATCCACCTGCATAATATAATTTGAACAGCTGGAATGAATGTTATCTTCCAAAAAAAAACAGTTTTTCAAGTACAAAAACTTAGTTATAACTTTAGTCAACAGAAAACATCTTGGGGAGATTGACAAAATTGGAAAAAAATGGGATCTCAAATGGTCAATAGTTTTATTGTCTTATAAAATTGCTGGAACTAGCAGGAAAAATGTTTGGTTATGAGTCAGGAGGCTTCTATGTCCCTTATTACTCTTATATGTACTTATTGCCGGTCACTAGATTAGATCCACAGAGCTAAGTTTGAGATGTCCTGTAGGCATCAAGATGTCCTGGTCGGACTTGACAGACAATGATTGCCTTGTTGAGGCATGGCCCTACACTTTGTTTGATGCAGTAAACTTGTGTTAAACTTGCGTTTAACCATGTTTGTCGGTCGCTTTGTTTATTACTGCAAAGGTTGATTTTGGCCTTCAGGATGTTAGATGCGTACACAGGACTCCCAATTTTGGAGTCAGAAAGCTTCATGGATGATCCAACAGCATGTGTTTGTGTGCCTCTAATGACAAAGGGACTCACTATTCTCTGCCCATGCAACATAAATAATCTTCGGGAGGTTGTTTGACTGTAAATGCAGAACTTTTGTCAGAACAACACACATGCAGCCTCCTAGCGATGCAGGCGCATAATTATACAGGGCAAGTCACATCCAACATACCACCTCCATCTGCTGAGCTGTTCACACACAGGTCACCAATATCCTGCTTGGCTGAAACTGAAATGATTATCATGCAAATGAACTGCACGTCCACCTTTACATATGTATCAGATCTGTGCTTTTGAAGGCAGGACACTGTTTATAATGCATCATGTTAGGTAGTTGTATCACATAACAATGTATTGCTTATTGTTGTCTCCACTTGTGAATTTAGTTTGTCCATGAATCATACAATTTAATTGTGAAGGGAAATAAACTAAAAATGCTTTGATGAATAAATACATGAAATTACTTCCAGGCTACTATAATCATACAGTAATGTGTAAAAGAGGGAATGTTTAGTGCCTTGCTTCATTTTTTTCCCCATCAATGACTGACCGGCAGGCTGAAAGGTTTTGAAATATCTGCCTCAGCAAATGACTTCGATATGTGCAGCATGTTGCAATTAACTTCTGGCACCAGTTCAAATGGCAAGTTCTTTTTTCTAGCAGAAAACTGACTCTGGAAGTCCTGTGTAATTTATGATATGTATATGCAAAAGATATGAATACCTGGTCAATACATCAATGCCAAATTGCTGATTCTTTATGCCCTCAGCACAGAAATATACCTACCTTTGTATAGAAACAAAATACTGTCTCTAGTGC
This sequence comes from Acanthurus tennentii, assembly GCA_029783805.1. NCBI lineage: Eukaryota > Metazoa > Chordata > Actinopteri > Acanthuriformes > Acanthuridae > Acanthurus > Acanthurus tennentii. Next base: position 25,900,445 of record JAPZDZ010000012.1, on the reverse strand, counting down.
TCTGTTTCATCAGCTTGAAGGGGTGACCCCCACATGGGCCTCAGCCTACAGGGTTATCAGACAACCCCAGCACAGTGATTTGCAGGACAAAAGTGAACTCTGAAGAGGGAAAGGAAGTGGGTGGTGTTGTGCTCTGGAATCTCCATTAGTGCGGCACTGTAGGGGACAGAATGGCTCTTGCCTGGTGTCATTGACTCTCTTAACACTGGAAGAGGTAGAAAAGGCCCTTTGAAAAGCAAATGAAAAGCACACTGTCAGTAATTGTTTTTTTTAAGAATAATATGTGATGAAACCAGGAGTTTGAAGGACTTGGTTGAACCTTGTGCAGACCTAACTCATGCTGTGTTCCATCTGTATTTGCACATGTTCCATCTCTGCCCAAGAATGGGCTGCAAATGCAACAACATTAAGGCCGAGGTTAAATTAAAACCTTTGCTCCGGACGAGAAACAAGAGCTTAATGCTTAATCACCTTTGTGCCCCTCAGGCTTTTGTGTTGTACAAAATATAACAAAGGTTTCCACTGATTTTTTCCACTAATTACCAGTGACTCACCACACAGAATCTGAACCAATTTAGCTGAATTAAACTTGCCAAATGAGCATCATAATGCTCGGCTCTGTTTGTAAGTGTATCAGCTTCTCTGACCTGTCTTGTTTGGCAGCACAGTATGTTTGGAAGAAGCAGGGTGAGCAAAGAGCAGGGCACTGACAGACGTGCTCTGACTGCTGCCTGTGCCAGTCAACAGGATGCTTTTATCTTCTGTGTTCTGAGATACCAGCATGTTGTTGACTGCTGAGAAATAAACAAGTGAGAAGGTAATTCAGCATTTAGGGCAAGATTAAAACTGGCCAACTGGTGTTTATCTGTAGGAGCTGAACAAAAAGTAAAACAAAATTAGGGCAATTATTACACTTACTAAAGATAAGGTTTACCTGGTCAGAAATGCAACATATGTGCAGAGTCTAAACAGTATAGATATTTTGTGATGTTCATTGTGTAGAAACCATTAAGTTCAGATTCACTGGAGGTTTTTGTGCAAAAGGCTTAAAGCTCAGCAGTTCCACCAGCTGCACAGTTCCTTCTTGTATGGAATTTTTGGCATGTCAGGGCTAGATTACTGACTGGACAAAGTGGGGAAACTGTCCTATGGCTTTCTTAATGATCCATGTATGCTACAAGACATTTCGTACCTGCCCATGTGTATAGAAAAGGGAACACCCTAGCTTATATAGCTGATATAGTTCTGCACAATGCAATCACCATGGTTAGGTAGCATTTTTTTTCTTTATAGTTTATAGAGGCTTTTATTTTGAATTTGCAGAGCTTTAATATCTAGATCCTCATGTATTTCTGTGTAATGTCATAAGGCTTGTTTAACACCCATGTTTGAACAGGAGAGGCCATGCCTAGTGCGACCAGGTCTTCTCTAAAACTTTGCTCCACATCGATTTTAACAAAGACAAAAGATGTTTCTGTGTATTAGTGATTGTTTTGTTCAACTACTCATACTCATTCAGTTAATCAGCTTCTGATTTCATGAAATATGCATGGGCTACCAGCAGGCGCTCAGCAGGGAGCTCTGGTTTCCAGGGGATGTTGCTGGATATGGAGGAGGCATCCAAATTATGCACTGCTCCAAATTGGCTTCCTGTGTCTTCAGTGTTCTAGTCTGCTGCAAAAAACTCAGTGATGGCATTTCAGCTTAAAAGTTTTAGACTCTGAAACTATGAAATCATTAGCTTCACATTACGTGAAATGCTTCTTCACCCTTTAACCCTCGTAGTGCAGAAGGTTTGCTGCACTGCACTGATTCTACCTCCTGTGTTGACAAGAAGACGCATTCCTGTCATGAGCCGATGAATTGACCCTCTGGTAAAGTGAACATCCACAGACTTGGTTGTCACCTCCCTTTGTGATGATAGAAGCCAAAGGCAAGCCAGTGGACAAAGCCAGCTTTTAAACGTGAAAGAAAAACACCTGAAGTAGAGTTCCTTCTCCTAGCAAGCTTCCTGACTAAGAAAACAGCACTGCTGCAATTTGAAGCAGTCTTTATATCTCACTCTCACCTTTACCATGAATTAGAAGAAACATCAGTTAGATGCCAGCCATTGCTGTTGGACAAGCTCTGCAAATGTCAGATATTATCCGGTTTGCTTTGTTAAATTTCTCCCCACATTTTTCTAAAACCACATCCAATTATTTTAATCTGTAGTTTACAGGTGATGCACATGATTCACATCAACTGTACTGAGAAGTGATATCAATTTGCGTAAAGCTGTTGAAGCCCTCATGTTATCTTGTACTGAAAACCACAGAGCTGTGCCCTTTTGGCTCCTTTGTTAAGAACTGCTTGCTTTTCTAGCAAGTTATTTTCTCCTATCATTTAACAGCTATTCAGGTGAGTAGCCCTTGAACTCTGCAAATGTCAGCTCAATCAACAATCACAGTGAATGTCAACAGTGCTGGATTGTTTTATGCAGCCCCCAACACTTTATAAAAAACAACAACAAAAAACAGTGATTGTGTATTAAGTAGGACAACCAATCCCTTCCCATATGGTCAGCAGATCCACATGAGCCAGCCTCGGGCACTACAGCTCCGTCTGCCACAGACGATCCAGCAGGAACTGCAGAGAGAATGATAACATAGCCTGTAAAAGCTGCCGCTGTTCTCATCCAGTCACGTTAGAACATCAGCACGTGATGACTATGTTGCATCAATTTTTTCAAGGCAGCACAACAACAAAATCCCCAATGAAGTATGGAGTATGAGTTTGGAGTCCAAAACTCATAGGTCATCTGTGTTCAGCTTATTGCTGTGTAATCTGAACAGCTGTCCCTTGTCGACCCAGACAAATCAAAGTGCCATAGACAAACTGTCTGTGAGATGCCTTCATAATAACATCAGTCTTACTGTGCTAATCTCATTACATTTCAGGCCTGTTAGTGGTACATGCAAAGTTGTGGATGTGGATGTGACATATTTGGTGAGCTAAAAACCAAATATATGGATATATTTCTATTGACCTCCAGCAGTGTACAGTATAGCCACGCAGATTATTCTTCTCTTCTGTCCGCTGGTTTTAAGATATCTACATTAAAAACTAACAGCCACAATGATTTATTACAAAAGAATGATATTAAAAGTGTTTAGTTTCTGAAATATAGTTTCAAATATTAAAAAAAACTAGCAGTACATGATAAATACTGAAAGTTAAAGGTTAAAAAAATGTTGTGTGTTATTATTTTTCTGCTTTATCTATAATGTTTATGTATGGTTTGTTCACATTTAATTACCGTGACGTCTCCCTGCCAATGTAAGCACACAACCCATCAAGTGATTATAGTTGGAAAAAACTGATTCACATAACAAATGTGCCTCTTATCATCTGTAACACAGAATTAATTTACAGGTCCCAAAGTCAGAAGTCATAAATAATGCTACGTTGAAGAAACAAAAACTGCAAAACTCTGCCAGAGTGCATAGCGTAGAATTCTCATAACCCCTACTTATCTAGAGTTACCTTTTAATGAAAACAACAGTTTGGCCAGATGTAAAGTATTCAGTGAATATCCTGGGGGATGTAAAGTGTGGTCTCTGTGAGTTATGCTATGGGCTACTACTTTTTTTAAGCCTGTACTCTTTAACATTTAAGCAAATTGGCACCTTTCAAAATGCCACAAAATATTATTTTTGGCTATTAGCAGTTTCTATTTGCATTTATATACAGAAATTATTATTAGATTACTTTGACACTGTGGAAAACTTATAGATTCATTCTCAAGTTAGAGGAACATCTTCTTTTGACTCCCAGACAAATTTATGGACTTGAATTCTGAATGGCATCAGAGGTAATAATATTTTCAGGGAAGTGAAAGTTATAATATTATTGCTTTGTTCTCATGGAGGCAGAATGTTTCCAAGTTATGGCATTTTGCTTTATTCTTTTATCTCAAAAAGGCTGTCACTGTCACATACTTAATAATGATCTTCAAACATTCATCATGACTAATTAGATTATGTACCAGTTTTGTGCTGTTTTTAACAAACTTAAACTTGAGTGAATTGTTTGGTACAAAGTGTGCTGGATTAAAAGGTCAAAAGTAGTGCCCCCTTTTTAATTTACTTGATTAAGAACCAAATTTGAATCAAGGGTCAATTCTGATTTGAACTGTAACATTAAAAAAACTGTCAAATTCTGATTAACATAGCATTCAATTTTGAGTAAGGAGGAGATATATATGAAAAAAACAGTTTTATAAATGACACTGGTCCACTTTATCCTTGTGACAAGGATCTAGATAAAACAATTCAGAAAACCTCTCAGTGGAAAACTGTTTGAATGCCTGGATTTTCTTGTTATTTTTAAACCCCTCACTCTAACCCTTTGGATAATTGACAGACATCACTGGGGATTTCATCAGGGCCATTTCTCTGGTAGAAGGTAGTTCTTATTAGGATCTGGAGATGAGATGCCTTGAAATCATAACTGTGTGTACAGAAATCAAAAAAGGTGAACATACACAATGTTCAAAGTGTATAGACACAATTAAGCCTCAGTCACTGTGAATGGTCTGTGTGTCTGCCGAGTCGGAGGCAAGGGTCCAAGGCAAAGTGCCAACCATGTGTTACATTATAGGGCGGCTTTACACATTACTCATAATATGTCACTCTGGTTTGGCAGGGCTGGCTTGGCAACGCTGAGTATTTGAGACAGTTTAAAACATTATGGATTGGCTGTAAAACCTGACAAATTGCAGTTCAGATTTTTACAAAGAATCACCCAATAAAAATCGAGAGTAACCGGGTCTGGTCTTGTTAAAGGCAAAGATCCAAAAAAAGCTGGGCTTAAAGGAAACCAAGAGTCAGGATGCCGATGTGTTTCAGCACCAGATTATGTAGGAACATTTCCCAGAGTCTTGTGTCTTAACAGGACTGATGACAGCACCAAGGTCACTTAGGTTATTGAAACATACAAGCCATGTTTGATCGACACCTATATTTTTAGGTTTTTCATTTTTTAATTTTCTAATAGCAGCACCAGCGAGAACTGGCAATTACCATAGTTACAACTCGCCAAGGGTTGTGTGCAGCAAATTTTAGGGCAATTGTTCCCATAATTTGTGAGAAGTAACTCATAAATGCCTTAAATGCAAATGGCAAATGGACCTAAAACAACTTATTGTGCTTCACAGTACAAGTCAGCATTTACCAAATAATAGGCAAACAAAGTGCTAACCTGCTTGTCAAAAATGCAAACACACACACACTTAATTCCACTGAAAGAGCCATATATTTGGGTTTCAGTATTTTCAGAGACTTAGAGTAAGAGGAGATGCAGCACTCAGTTTATTTTGAGTTGGACTCTGGGGAAAATTCGTAACACCAAGATGGCAGTTATATGTAAACATCTTGCCCCTCCCCAGGTGACACCAATCATTTGCTCTGTAACAGTTGAACTAACAACCTAATAAGCCAATTGCGTATCTGCACTTACGCATGCGCAGAGTAGAGCTTTGCAACAGTTCAGTTCAACTAACGGCCTGAAAATGAGGTGTTTATCATCCTTTTGTAGCCACAGTAAATAGTATTGAGCATTGTAGGACTTAAGGTTAGCAAAAGCTTTCTAACTTATACATTGATGTTGGCGCATGGTCTCTCTTGTTGGCTCTGTATGGATTTAGCTGAAAAGACGTTTGTGTCGTAAAAATCATGCACATGCCAAGTGGAGGTATGGCTTATGGAAAACATGTGTTTTAAACATTATTTTGGGGCAAAGATACAAACATTTTTGGGGGGGTTTATAAGACTTCACAGGTGAGTCTATTTATGTAGTTTTTATATCCAGGTGACCTCAGACAGTGCAGTTATCTCCCCATTCATTTAGGTTGGACCTGGTCTTGATAACCCGAAATAACTGCCTGGGGGCATTACCAAGACGGCGCCGAGTGGCAAGACTTGTCTATAGGGAGTTTGGTATTTTACCCAAGAATATGTAGATTGGAGGAGCTGGGGATTGAACCACACATCCTCTGAGAAGTGGACAACCCATTTTATCTCTTCAACCCGACAAAACTTAGAGAAAATTATTTGTACATAATATTTGCTTATGATTGTATTTGAACAGTTTCTTACAGATCAGTTGTACTTGTAAAAAAAAATTCTGCACAATACAGACAATACATCTATCTTCTGTGCATACAGCAGGGGTATGCTTGAAACAAAGTAGGCCTGCCACGACCTCATCTAAAGGCAAAGGCAAAAAGAAGAAAGAGCAAAAAGCTTGCCATCATAAAAAGGTTTTGAAACCCAATGAATTATTCAATTTGAGATAAGAGCACACACTTTTGGACAGTCTCAAAGGCATCCATGGTGTTGCCCTGGGCTGGAGGTAGTTGTGTGAAGAATGAAAAAAGACCTTTAGAAAGAAGTAAAAACCCTTTCTCACCTCAGGGCAAGTGGATGTGATTGTTGGGTTGTTGGTTTCGGAAAGTTTCAAAAATTGTCTGACGCAGCCTCTGCTTCCCTATCCCAGCATTTGTGAGAGAAAAGGTTCTGACAAGAACTTTGTTTGAGACAAACAGCCTCTGAGCTCTGAGGCCCATTCAGACCCAATCAGGCACTGTGCTGAAAACAGAAGCTCCTCCATTCTTTTTAATGTGAGGGCCATGGGGGTGGTTGTAAAACAGACAAACAAACAAAGAATCGCAGTCTCATGCTCCAAAAAAGTTGAAACAAAGTCAACTTTGGAGGAACCCAGCCCTACATCATGCCATGGGTTAGGGTTAGCCAATCTGATCCGAACAACCCTTCAACAAGGGATTATAAAGACTTAATTCACATTTGCAATGAGCCAACACTCTAACACCTCTGCACAAGCCCGTGATGATTGTCACAACACCTTATTGTGTCTGATGTTGCCTCAGTCTCGTCTCAGTCACAGATGGACCTCATAGGCCCATTTTCATGAATCATCAGTGTGTGCAGTTCTGAGTGTGTGGCTATGAGAAACAGGTGGGAAACATTTTGCCTGTGGACATGTTCAAACAACACAAGCACTTACTGGTTTAAATCATGCTGAAAACGAGTCTGTTGTGATACAACAACTAGAAGGATGACTGTAGGGTGTTTTCTCAGATCGGTTTGAGTTGCTGGGTTCTTGATAGTGATCTTTTTTTGTCTTTTGTTTTGTTGTTGCCATTTTCGCATTGTTTTACTGTGGCAGTCGTAAAAGGGTCATATTGCAAAGCTCCGGCCCCAGGGTCTTCCACCCTCTACACCTGAGATGGTACAATATTTGCTGGATTTGAGTTTGTCCAATACTTTAAAAGAGGCTATGATAAAATTATTGGATGAGCAAAGCTCTTGATTAGATGTTCTCTCAACTTCAAAATATGGAACAAAGAGATATTAATTATCTAGTTTCCTGGGCCCTAAATATGCTCCCCAGAGCTGGTTTTGGCTGTAGAAGTGAGGGAACCGCCTTCTGGCATATTCCCAGGGTGCATCTTATGTGATCCAGAGCCCCACTGGGAACTAAAGCTGTGGGCAGTCTGCGGGATTTCACTAGAAATGCGGCTCCATCTGTCTCAGCAGCTAATCAGTGTACCATAACTTCCTGCACTCTCCGCAGCCCTTCCCTTTCTTGTGTTTCGAGTTGAAAGCAATGACACACAGGAAGTCTGTGGAGACTTTTCTCCTCTAAAGGTGCTATTGTCCCTACAGAAATACCTTCTATCCAGATGACTATTGCTTCGGCTTGACAATATACTGCATCTGCAACACTTTATTCAACTTAAACTTTTTAGGTGCTTAACCTCCTCTTTATCTCTGTTACAGTGCATCAGGAAAGTGCGGTGCAAAGAGAAGTTCAAACACCCAAGAGGATACACTACAACATCACAAAAGCGCTTGAAGCATTGATTTTCAAGATACATGCTATTCCCATTTGATCTCTTACTTCAGGCCTCAACACTAACTTTGATAACTCTCTCAAAAGTTCAGGATTGTCCCTCTTTTTCAGCCAACACAAGACATTTTTCAAAAGTGGTCGTAACAGCAGGGTGCATGTGCTGCTTTTATTATTTCACTGCAGAAGGAGTGTGGCAGCTGAGTCAGTAGCACACCAATTGAAGATCTGTGTATATGCAAATCTACAGTAACAGTAGGGAACTTTTCATTTCTTGATGATGCTACAATTATTCTTCATCAATATATTTTTATTAAGTAAGCTTGACCTACTGACCTTCTTCGCCCTGTAAAGCAGCCCCAGTTGGGTTCCGTGTAGCTTTTGTTGAGCCTAATTTTAGTTTTAAGGCTCACCCCCAGAAAAAATGTTTAAAGGAAAAGAAAATGGTGATAAAATGAAATGGAGCAGCTCACAGGGACTGCATATTTGTTTAAAATATAGAACAGACTTTAATAACTTCTTTGGAAATATTTTTCTTGAAATGTGCTCTGACCAGTGGTTGATTTGGTTATAATAACACTGTTTTGTCTAGGCATATACCTGAATTTGATTACAATATTTGGATATGGAAGGATAATGCACTATAAAAATATCAGATTTTTCAAGAGTACCTTAAAAAAATTTAATGCTGAAAACAAATTAATGCAGAAAATAAAGAAGGTATAATAATCTTCTCAGTTTTTAGTATGGCAAGCCAGTATTAAGATATTGTTGTGAATTAAACAGATATGTATACAAACAAGACACAATAGCTCTGTAATACAGCCATGATACTCAGAAATATTTGAGAGGCAGAATGGTATTCTAGGAAAAACAACGAGTTTAGCCAATGCCCAAAAACATCATGTTTATGTTTAAGTAGCACAGTCTTCTAGAGGCCACAGGATTTCAAACTTCTGATATGTTCCTTGCTTGTGGCATTCACAACTTAAATTGATAGCTGACAGTAGTGTGATTGCAGGGTAATGAGGAAGGAGAAACATGGAAAATGACACATGGACACTTCAGATGTTGAGGTTCATGGTAGGCCACCAGGTGTTGACCCTGGTGTTGGTTCTTTTGACCTTGACCTCAATCATTACACAGCTTTAACCAAGTAGTTTTTGAATTCAAATATTTCCCTGATTACTGACCATCTGATTTTGTGTTGTTAATCAACCAACAAGAAAATAGCTTAGAAAATTATGCTTACAATGGCATTTTAGAAATGTTTGGAAAGGTGCTTTTGTCATTCTACTAATACTGCATCATAGCACACTTTTATGTGATGTTGATCTGGAGAACTTCTTACATAAATAAGTCTAAATTTTGGGTCTGAAAAGATTACATACACAGTTTTTCTTTTTGTTTCCCTCTTGATCATCCTGTGTAAGGTCTGACAAACAATGTTAGCTGTTAAAAAGAGCGATTAAAGATACTTCATAAGGTAATAAATATAACTGTCTTTTGATCCTTGACCCTTCCTCACTATGTCAACATTTTGAGTAATTGTCTGCTTTTGATCAAAACCCTCGACAAATTCAAACATATTCAGCAAATGCATATGTACTCTGTTGTGAATGTAAAAATAAAACATTAAATCCTGAGTCCTGTTCCAGCTCATTTGAAAGTTCTGACATTGTGGATTTATCATGAAATGTTCTCGTTTAGGTTTTTGTGTTTTGTCCTGCCAAAATTCCTGTGATGAAAGTTGTAAAACAGCAGCAGCAGGAGTTTGAGTGAGTCTCCAGGCAGCACCATCTGGATGTGTTATGCCATAACAGAATTAAAAAAAGAAACACTAACTATTAAAGTAGCATCCCAAACTTAAAATGAGTTCATTTATTATTTCTTTTGTGCCAGACAGCAGACAGTATGGATGCAGGCAAAAACGCAAATTATACCAACAGTAGTGAATGAGCCACTGTATATATTGAAAAAGTGTTTCAGCTTTTCCCATGAACTTAAATAAAAATTACTCTGAGAGATTAGAGAATAAGAATATGAACATAAATATATATTTAACTACCCTAATTGAAATTTTGATATTTTATGGAGCAAAAGTGATATTTACTGTTTAAGTACTTTTAATCACCTTTAGCTTAAGAACATTGTAACTCCACACTATTGCCGTCATACACGTTTCTCTTCAAATTTCTGCAGTTGGAAGTGAACAGATTATTTGGAGCACAGAGAAAATTCATCTGACTTCAGATACTTGGCCTTGAAAAACAAATTATTTTCTTAATCCTTTGCTTCTAATTGACTGTGGCAACTTGGATGTGGACAGTGGTTTTTTGTTTGTGGTTACAGAGACTTCCCTGACAGCAGTGTCTGACAGAGTGGATGAACACAGATGCATGACTAATATCTGAAGCCAACCAGCAGGCCAGTCAAATAAGGGCTTGAATATGACTACTTTGCTATCTCAACTGAATGGATAGAGTACCCCCACAGGAACACTTTCAGTGGATCCGGTAATCTACCTCTAATCTCAGAAAGCTTTCCCTGCTTGTTTCCTTAATGTTGTTGTTAATTTGGGGTTCATAAAATCCAATTGGCTTGACTTTTCTTTAAATCACTCACTCCTCTTGAACCCAGAATAAATATATCAAATATGCAGTTTAGGTAAAAAAAAAAAAATCCTATCTGAGGTAATCTTTAAAATATTCACCAAGCATTAAAGCAAATACCCCCCCACCCCCCCACCTCCCCACCCCCCAAAAAACATTTTCCCTCCTCTGCTTGACCAGTCTTAGCCTTTGTTGAAGGTTCATGGTCACATAAATGACAGCTACAATAAGTGGCTTTGCTGGTAGTCAACTTCGCCTCCACAAAACAAACTGCTAGAAAAATGTACTACAACCAAAAGAGGGCAGCATAATGCAAAGAGGCAATATCAAATCCTTTATTAGACAGACAGAGTAGAGAGATGTGTCTTTCCCTTCAGTATCATCATATTTGCTATTTTTGTTTTGTTTTGTTTTTGTTGTTGTTTTTATCGGTTGCTAGCTTATATGCTTAAGTTATTTTCATTTTGTTGGAAAGTCAGATGGCCATTAGGCACACTTGGGAAGTCTTATGAGTGCCAGCTTTTTAAACCAGTTTCACTGCTGGATTATTTGTAATTTATTAGTTAGCTGAAAAGATACAACATTGGGTAGTCTTAAAAATGTTGTTTCTTTTCCAACAAGCTAACTACTATCTCCTGCTTCAAGTCATTGTGCCAAGAGTAAGCCAGACACAACTTGTCAAGCTTGCCTCAGTTAACCAACACAGATGGATTTGCCACTGAGCTGCTTTTCTACGCCTCAGCAAGACAGTAAGTCAACAATTTCCAAAAATGTTGAAGCATTCCTGAGATTAAAATATGAACTGTCTCCTGAACAGCAAGTTTTGCTCTGGCCAAAGAAAGCTGGACTTGATAGTGTCTTGTGGCTTCTTATGCTTTGGTAGAAAATCATCACATTACATGATTTCTTGGTATTGAAGGTCATATTTTAAAAAAAATTTCACAGTGGTTTGGAGACAAATGGCACACCTTTTAAAAGAAAGGAAATAACTAAAATAAAATAAAACAAGATGACTTTTCAAAGCAAATAACTTCTAAACTTTCCAGAAACAGAAAGGGGAATCTCAGACTAAACAGATTGACAGATAACATTGTTATAGCAAAAGCCAACAACAATATCCAACAAAATCATCACTTTCTCCAGACACATCAAGATTGTGGTGTGTCTTAGTGTGATAAGTCAGCAGCTTGATTGATTATTGTTCGGTTCGTATCCAGGCAGCAGGCCACGTTTCTGCGGCTGTTGGAGGATTGAAGGATGAAAGCTCAGTCTGGAGCTCTGTGTGGTCCTGCAGCTACAGAGGCCTCCACTCTGGCAGCCTTTCTCGCCTTGAATATACCGACACACATCTTCCTGAAATTCATTTTTTATGAGAAAATAAGGGGTTGGAATGCATAACTTCACAGTCACAGAACACAAAGGGATAGCCTGGAATTTTTTTTAAATGGGTTGAATTCCACAAAGTAAAGGAATATTTTTTGCTTTACATCGTCTCTCCCTAATAGAGGCTTAGAGAGGTAGGCTTAGAAAACAGGGCACTTCTGTGCACCAGTGCCAGTAATTACAGTAAAGGATCAAGGAATGTTTGGATTTAACTTCCAATTTAACAGTATAATCATTTGAGCCTGAAGAAAAAACCTTTTATATTCACATGAGAAGCTTAGTTGAAAAAGAAACAACAGTCATCGAGCAGCCCTCTCTTATACTCTACTTTTCTCACCTTTCTACTCTAAAAAGAGCACTTCTGACAAAAACTCAGAAACTTGAGACAGGATTCAAGCAAGTTCAAAAAGTGGTAAACTACAATTGCACAGCTCAGATAATGTCAAGTATGAGTCAGTGCCAGAAGGTAGGTCTATAAGGGTATGGTCACTGGATAAGCAACCCTTAGGGCATTTTGTATCCATTTTTGTGGCAACAGAGCCATGAGTTTTTAAAGGAGACATCAGCAGACTTTTAAAGTTGCTATTTAAGTCAGGTTTCTAGTAACAAACCCATGTGTGTTAAGCCATTACAGGAAATTTACCTAAACCACAGAAATGCACAGTATCTACAGTGGTTTGCAGTAACATGCGATGCCAACATTAATTCCTGTCAAATGCATTGGGTATAAATGAGCAAATGCATCACACAATGAGGCCAAATTTGTATAAAATTCTCACAGCTTTGCACCTTTTCTTGTATAAACTGGATGTTAATGGGTTGCAAAAATGTGCCAATGTCAGTTTTGGGCATGTGTGACCATTCCTTAAGGCAAACAAATCTGATATGGGGCAGGCGGGGAAAGACCTACAAGAGTGACATTGTGGTCAGAAACAGGCTGCCAGAGATAAAGAAACGTGGCAAAACACATGACAATATGACAGAAAGTGAATGGCAATGTATCAGTATATACTGTATGTTCAGTAACTGATTAGGAAATGGGATGTAGGTTAGGAGATTGGCAGAGAAGCTCATGTTAGGGAAAGGGTAGGAATGGGGTAATCTAAAGGCAGCAGGAGTTGCTGGATCGGCAAAAGCAGAGGGATTTGAGACACAAGTAACAGAGCACAAATGTGAATGTCTGGGTGGACTTCTGACAGACTATGCTCCTGTGTAGTTTATCCTGTAGCTGCATAGGCACAGCTTCTGTAGGAACAAGAAAGACAATGTTACCAAAATAAAATGAATGAATAACATATACAAGAAGGAAAGGAGCTTTTTTGGGTCATGACATCAGTCCTGATCCTGAATGTGACTATGGCATCCGATTTTTAGCTCTTTAGGTTTCTGCAAAAGCTGTAATAATTAATCCACAAACAGAAAAACTGCTTTACACTTGAAAACAAAAAAAAACAAACCTGCAAATCAAGCCAAACTAGCCCTCAAAAATATAACTAATTAATTAATATACACCACCAGTCAAAAGTTTGGACACACCTTCTCATTCAATGTTTTTCCTCTATTTTCATGACTATTTACATTGTAGATTCTCACTGAAGGCATCAAAACTATAAATGAACACATATGGAATTATGTAGTAAACAAAAAAGTATGAAATAACTTAAAACATGTTTTATATTTTAGGTTCTTCAAAATAGCCACCCTTTGCTTTGATTACTGCTTTGCACTCTTGGCATTCTCTCGATGAGCTTCATGAGGTAGTCATCTGAAATGGTTTTCCAACAGTCTTGAAGATGCTGAGCACTTGTTGGCCCTTTTGCCTTCACTCTGTGGTCCATCTCATCCCAAACCATCTCGATTGGGTTTGGTCAGGTGACTGTGGAGGCCAGGTCATCTGGAGCAGCACTCCGTCACTCTCCTTCTGTGTCAAGTAGCCCTTACACAGCCTGAAGGTGTGTTTGGGGTCATTGTCCTGTTGGAAAATCAATGATGGTCCAACTAAATTCAAACTGGATGGGAAGGCATGTCGCTGCAGGATGCTGTGGTAGCCATGCTGGTTCAGTGTGCCTTCAGTTTTGAATAAATCCCCAACAGTGTCACCTGCTAAGCACCCCCGCACCATCACACCTCCTCCTCCATGCTTCATGGTGGGAACCATACATGTAGGAACCATCCGTTCACCTTTTCTGACTCATCAGACCAAAGCACAGATATCCGCTGGTCTAAAGTCCATTCCCTGTGTTTCTTGGCCCGAACAAATCTCTTCTGCTTGTTGATTTCCCTTAGTAGTGGTTTCCTAGCAGCTATTTGACCATAAAGGCCTGATTTGCACAGTCTCCTCTGAACAGTTGATGTAGAGATGTGTCTGCTACAAGAACTCTGTGTGGCATTTATCTGGGCTCTAATCT
>JAPZDZ010000012.1:25862840-25879303 GCA_029783805.1 Acanthurus tennentii | reverse complement strand
ATATATATCCTCCATACCTCTCCTCATGCTGTTCTGCAGCTCTGTGTGCTTCAAAGATACACATGCTCTGCAGGTACCGACGGCAAGTAAGGTCACAGAGAAAATGTGGACTGGATTCTCAGTGATGTGGGCGTTCTCTATATGAGCAAGTGGAATAGATTGGATAACGACGCACTGAAGGGGCTCTCTCTACATGAAGTGAGGGGAAACTGACAGATTTACGATCATATTTTAGTGAATAATGACAGGTTATATGATTATTTATTTAAAAGCTGTAGCAAAGGATTCCTGATCAAGCTGCTGTGATTGATGAGTTGGAAGGGACAGTGGGTCGACATTAGATGCTCATCGCAACTGCTTCAGAACAAGGTCCTGTAGAGTTGTCACCAACAGTACTTACAGCCTGGAGACACAGGTTTAAGTCCCAGAGGAAGCAGAGGTCACCGAGCTTTGCTTGAGCAAGCCAAGTAATTGTGTAGCCTGAACCCAACCAAACTCCAAACTGTTTCATAACCCGAAACACATTTACAACAGCAACCATTTTATTTTTAAGGTACCCAAATGTTCTTGGAGTAAGGCTTTGTGCTTAACACACTGAGACTAAGGGGAAATCCGAGGGTTAAGTCTCAGTATGTGATGAGTTGGGAGTAAGAATGTGATGGCATGCAGCCAACCTGTGGGGCTTAAGTGAGAAGATGTGACTTTGTTATTTGGGAAATGCCATTATGTTTTTCCTCACTACTTAATCTGTTGTGCTCAAGTTCGCTGCTCTGTTTATGAAGGTTTCGTCGTTTTGTCCCACCAATCATCTCAGGCCTGCAAACAACGTACAGCAAAAATGTGATAGTGTTTACAATGAGCAGTTGACTTAAAACTATATTGATTAGGATTTTAAAAAAGACGTGAAAAAAGCAGTGACCAGGAAATAAGCAACTAGATGGTGAAGAAAGTGAGCATTTAGCAGCTAAAAGGACAGATGGTGCTGAAGTTGATGAAGACCAAAACAGAGAGAATGTTTTACCTATATTTATCATAAAAAGGTACAAATGAGTGTTAACATTGCTAAAAAAAATATCTGTATCAACTTTATAATGTAACAATATGGTAGTGTTGTGTTTAAAACTTGTTTTATGAAAAAAAATTAGGTGATGCTATTTTAACACTTGCCACAACAGGCAAAGAAATTTAAGATTGACATTTTTCAAGTTTACTTTTAATATGCTATACAGCTGCAGAGATCTCATTCATTCTTGTCCACAATTACACAGCAACTGTTTCCAAAACAAATCCTTTAAACAAAACTGAAACTGAGCCTGTAATGACCACCAGACTTCCTGTTCAGATGTTGTGGATGCAGAATGCTGTAAACCAATTGGCTTCAGGTGAGCTAAAAATGGCTACACCATTAAGTCTGTCTCTGGTTGAAACCCACTGACAGCATGGATTACCTGCAGCTGAAAAGACAGTGCATTTGTTCTGTAGCTTGAACAACATGAACTCCAGAGCATTAACTCAGTGTGAATAGCTTACAAGTGTATTTCTTAACAGGAGGCAGAGTCATGCTGATCTTTATTTGATAATGCAAAGTCAGTTACTAGTGCTTCCAGCCCCTTTGGCAAAACTGTCAAGGAAAAAAAATCCGCTTCATATTAGTTGTAAGTCTGGCAGCATTTTGTAGTCTTTCCCCACTAAAGTACCGTCAAACAGTAGATAGCTGTCGTACTTACAGTTCAGTTACTCCCTGCTCACCTGCTCGCTAGCCACTTACAGGCAGGAGGGTGTGTAGAGAGAGATGAAGCAAATTCCTGCTTTAAGTAGCCCAGTGAGTGTGAGTCACGCTGAATCTCCACCGACATCAATCTGACACATTGAGCTTGACCGCAGACCAACAGCTCTCAGGTCTACCAGTGTTTAGTCTGGCCAGTAACCCTGAAAAACAGGCACTTTCATGCAGAATTTATTCTTGGCTATTTTGTGGTCCTGCCAGAAAAGCCATTTGATCTCCACTTCTTACATTCATTAAAACTACTTAGTGAAAGTGTCTTTGTAGAATTGGATTTTGTTACATGAGGGCTGAGGTGCAACAAATGCCTAACAAATCAGGCACTGAGGCAGCCAACACTACCAGCTCTGAGTTCGACGATCAGATTCCTTTGTGACTGGCAAGGTCAGCACATATGGACTGGAAACAGTGACAGGACTGACTGACTGACTGACTGACTGACAGACAGCACTGTGACTTTCTGGAAGAAAATTAGACACGGACAACACCACTTTGCAACAGTTGGCCAGTGAATACATTTCCCAGCAAGTCTTAGATCAGATACCAATTCCAACCTCACAGGCTAAGCGTGCTGGAAATGCTAACTTAGTTTGAACACTTGATCAAACTCTAATACGACTGTCTGACTAAATTTCCATCTAGATTACATCCACTCCCCCCTCTCCAGGTTTGGCCTATTTTCCCTGACAGCACCTCCAGGAGCCCTTTGTGTCGCTTGTTGCTCAGAAATGGTCTTTTTAATGATGTTACTCAGATCTTTGAGATGTTAGATTCCCCTGAGTTCTGAAACCTTTTGTCTATTGATTTGCTCGGGGCAGTTATGTTCATGGAAAGCAAATATTTGCCACCATAATCCAAAAACCAGAGATCTAAGATTGCATAATTTAACTATCAAAAGCATTGACAAATGAAGCAGTTTGTATAAAATTATGTTTTCTTGGGTTGAAATTCTCTCAAATATTGATTGAACTAACACAACACAACACATTTTCCACAATAGTAAAATGACTAATTGTAAAAGTGCAGAGTGCAAAGGTTGACAGTTTTCTTTGAGGAAGCCAAACATCATTGGTTTGTAACAAATATTCAAATTAAGACCAAGACTTTTCAGCTCAGACTAGAATTCCCAAGCTCTTAAACAGTCAGTCAGTAAGTGTTCTTGTGTCTTGATTTCATCACAATAAATCACTGGACATTTCTTTGTAGTGACAAAGCAACCCCAAGACAACTGCTCTCACATGAAGTCTGCCCACTGGAATCAAAAAATTACAACACTGATTTTTGGCGAAATTCCTATGTTCTGTTTTCCTTTAAATCGATGAGTAAAACTGACAAAGTTTTCCTTCCCTTAATCTAGCCAAAGAAAATAAAACTCTCATTATCTCAGTCTTCTGTGAAAGTGAAACATTTTATACATACATTTCATTAAGTTGTTGTAATGTTGTTTTCACACCTGCCTGGTTAAGGACAGCTGATTGCAGACTGTTTACACCCCTCTTGGGCTGGCTCGTCTGGAGAGGTAAAAACATCCCAATGGAAGCAGTCAGGCTGCAAGAGCAGAGCCTCGGCCTCCATCCAGCTGAACCCTGGAGCAGTTCATCTGAGGTAAGACGGCATCCAGGAGCCAGGCAAACAGCCAGGGAATCGTGTTTAATGAAGCTTACTACAAGGTTTCTTTGTCCCACCACCACAGTTCATGGTCTGCAGCAAATTATGCTATTACGATGAGTTCTGTCTGTTAGTCTGTCGGTGTGAAGACACATTCTGAAAATAAGATAACTATAACAATTCAAGATAAGTTGCTCCACTGGCTGTCACTGATAGCAGTTCATATTAATGCCGCCCATGTGTTACGTGAAGACAAGTATGATGTTGCTTGAATGTGCACTAATTAACTCACTGGCTACCATTATTAATGAGCTCATTAGTGTAATTGGTTCCATGCCATATATCATGATAATTACAGGAGAGTAAAACGTGGCTAGAGTGACTCTCGTTTAAGCTTGCACATCAGCACACATGTTCCCTGCCATTCATCTTAAGGCTTAGAAACTTAAAAAAGAAAACACAAAAAAACCTTCTAACTCTGTTGGACTGACACAAAAAAGAGCAGCTCATCATGTTGCAGGCTGAAGTGACCATATTTTGTTTGTCTGCACGGCTGCTTATTATGATTATGCTTTTTAATCAAAAGCTGAACTCCTCTTTGCTTTTCAGAATACAGTTGGCTTGTCTTTTGGGAACATAAGCAACACAAACATGCAGAAAAGTGACAGCCTTCAAATTCATTGTCCACCCACATGGATGGTTCTCTTTTTTTTCTTGATTGCTGTAGCCCCCTTCTCAGGACTGTGTGGGCTAATACAGACTTAGCTGATTTAAATCTAACTGTCTTTCCCATTATGGTGTCCATAAATATTCAATATTCACAACACAGTCAAACCCACACAGCATTTTACAGTTCCTGTTGACTGACAGTGGTGTAACAGTGACAAAACTCCAAATAGCAGACTCCAATTAGCCCACAATGCTAATTAACAGAACAATGCAGTTTAAGTTTGAGAGTAAAATGTAGGCCCTACTTATCCAGAGCGGCCTGCATAACTAGGATGTTGTTTCAGTCCTGGAGGCTGTTGTTTTCTATTCTTATCGGGCTTTTCTTAACTAATTATTTTGAAAATAAGAAAATAAGCTGGTGCTAGCAGACTCAGTATGAGGGCAGCTGCAGCCTGCCTCTGTCTCCTGCAGGGTTTGCTGCCTGGCTGCATCCTCACAAAATACTGCTTACGCAACTGTACTCACTATGATAAGGCTAACATGCTGATGCTAAGCAGGTGTAACATTCCCTGTGATAAATAGCCCAAAATCCATTAATGTGATGGAGAGCTGGACTTATTTCTTTGAGTGAAAGTACAGCGCACAGTCCACGAAAGAAGGCTAGACTGAGAATGACCTGACTAGTATGAATATTTTTTTTTCCCTTGACAGATTATTGTTGCAACCCATCAAGCTGCCTTAATTTTTGTAGTCATGTTGTTCATGTTTCACCGGGTTTCCTGTTTTGTTTTGGTAACATTGTCTTGTCTCGTCAGATCCCACGTCCTGTCACATTTCCCTCTTGTGTGACTGCTTGACCCGCCCTAAAATGTTTCACCAGTGTCTCGCTGTCTAACTCTAACTCTTTTGTTAGATTATTTAAATCCTTGTCTCGTCCCTCCTTCACTGTCAGTTTGTCTGTTTCTGCTCCGTGTTCATGTCCCAGTCTTGCCTGTGCTCCTCCTTAATACACATTTATTTCTTTGTTCAGTTTTTCCTTTTTTTGTTTTTATTTGATCCCTTAGTTTTGTGTGTTTGTGTGTGCTTTCATCAGTTTTACATACTCAAGATCTTGTTCAGTTCTTTTTCATTTTCTTGCTGATAAGCTTAGACAATGTATACATGATGCTGTATTATTCTAGCCTACCTTCTCAAAGTATTGTCACCAAAGACCTAAATTACTGTATTGTAATATACTGTTGTACTTACACACAGACCAAAGTAAAGTGGCAGCTGAGCTTGCATGATGATTCTTTTGAATAGCAAAGTTTTTGCTGAGACAACAGACAATGTACAGTTTTACTTGTTAATGTATTGCACTGAAACTGTGGGTGCAGTAGAACTAGAAAAGCAAGACCGTAATGTATGCATATGTCCCTGCTGGTCGACCCCTTCCTCTCCATTTATAAGGCAGGCCTTTCATTTCAAACATGTCCTCTATGAAGCCAGACCTTAATTAGCCAAGGTGATGTCATTTGGTTTATTTTCTTTGTTATTAATGGACGGTAAATGATTTCCACCCTTGATTCCATTAGAACATGTTTTGGGACTTCAGAGGCATTAACTCTGAGCACTGTGCTGCCCAACTCCATTTAGACCAAGTGGAAACACCTGCATGGTTGAGTAGAGCCATTAACACTTTCATTTGCATGTCCACTCACAGACTAGGTCAGAAAAGGCGTTTGAACTGTATGACATAAGGGGCTTTAGGTAGATGTTTCCTTACTGAGTCACTAGGTACAGCTGTGAGATCTTCATTACATCATATGGGGCAGGGTTTTAGGAACACCCATATGAGACAAGCAGTACTCAAAGGAAAATTCAGAGAAATGCTGAACTTTAATTAAGCAGCATACATGACTAGTTTCCAAACATACTTAAATTTAAGCGTGGGCAGTAAAAGAAACAAAAGAAGACACATAAATAGATGCAAAACAGACCTTTTGGTTGCAATGGATTTATTAGATATTATTACGAATGCATAGTAGTAATTTTTTTAATGTCAGCGCAGACGCACTTAAAAACATACAGTACAGCTTCGAACACTCCAGTGTTATTTTTGGCACGCAACATTCAATCAGCTAAATGACTAAAAATGCTGGCTGAACAAAGAGGAGCTGTTGAGCCAGAATCTGGAATCCAATAAGGTGCTGAGGACAGATCTTCATACAATAAGTGATGCACTGGGAGTCCTAATGAAACGTGGACTGCAATATACCTTTCAACCACATTCAAAAGCAGCACACCAGATCAAAGGCTTTAGTTAATTAGCACTGACACCACTCAAATGGCCCTCCTTTCACAGTTTCATCACACATGTGACCAAGCAGCTTCCTGGATGAGCACCCAAACACTGCTTTTCATGCTGTTTAAAGTTAGGCCTTTAAATCCTTTAAATGATCAGGAGCCTTCACTCCTGTCCTAGCTTTTGTAACTGTTTCTTACAGCAGAGTGAGGCCAGGGCAGTGGAGGATAATGAATGTAAAAACACATAGGAAAATCATTACAGCAGCACCTGCCAGCTGCCATTTCAGGTCCACTTAGTTGCAAAACATCTTATGCAATGGCAGACGATGTCCACAGAGGATGCACTTTTATTATTAAAACCGCCCTTTGGCTACATTCACAGTCACATTAACATCTCTTTTCATTTCATCAACAGCTTTATCTCGTCTAAATCTTCACCATGAGCTTTCCCATCACTTCTTCAGTATTCAGGGCATATCAGATCTGATATCTTCATTTTTCCGCTCTCCACAACCAAGTATCTAACAAGCTGGTCCTATAGTACATGTCTACATGTTTTGTGCAGTTCTCTGGTATTAACATGTGCAACCTTCCATCTGTGTGCTGCTTCTGTCTTCCTCCAGGTTGCTGCCTGAATGTCAATTAGCATGTGGTCTTGCATCGTCAGCGCTACCTTTTACAGTGCTGTGTCAGCGCTGCAGCTATGCTCTGGCTGCAGATATTATCATTGTGCTATAGAGGGGAAAACAATGCTCTGGCTTGTTTGTTTTTCTTTAAACAAATCACAATCATCTTGGGTGACGCTTAACCCACGATGCCACGACAGTTCCCCTGCTGTTGTAGTCAGACAGCAAAAGGAAAGAAGAAAGCTGAATGAACTAGTTGCCCAGTTGCCAGCTTGTACCGGCAGTCTGCATTCAATGAGTCAGACTAATTAGCATGACATAAGCTTTGTTGGACAAATGTCAGTTATAGCTCCTCCACCACATCAGAGGGCACAGCGAAGGGGTTTCGCAGTCACAGTTATGTCTTCTCACAAAACAAATACACGTTTCGCCAACAAATACCGAATCTGGATTAAAAGCTAATAAAAGCTGGATAGAGCAGCGAATGGGTATTATTTCAGTTTTTAATCATTATTTCAGTCATGATAACTTTGCCTAGAATACAGATCAACAAACATGGTGACATTGCCTCAACAATCTCTGAGATCTGAGCTGTCAGAGTCAATCAAGACAGGATGTTAACAACATAACACTTAAGTATTTAATTTGGAGGAAAAGCAAGAATAAGAACCTTAAATGACAATAAAAAGTTAAACTGTAAAGCATGATAGATGTTTTGGGGAAGGGGGGGTTAGACTGTTTGCTTCATAAGTTGTTTGCGGTTTTGTGTCCATAAATTTAGTTAGCTTGAAATTTTGTGGGTTATTTCAGTTCTTTTCTTTGCAAGCTGACCTACACCATTACACCAATCTCAGCCATGTTTGTTTTTGTTGTCCTTGTGCTTTTATTATAAATTTACAGATATAGCTAGGCAGCTATAGGAGGAAATTATCTCCATTTATTATCTTGCCTATAAATCTCTGGTGGGTTGATGGTTCCTTTTACTATGAAGTTAAATCTCTTAATTAAGAGCCTGCTTTTCAAATAAAGATAATGATGCTAATTTATTTATTAAACATTTAGATTTTGTAATGATTCAGATTTTGTTTCCCTTAAATCCTGCCTTGCACTCATAAAGTTCCGTTGTGCACTTGAATTTGCTCTGCTTCTACTCAAACTGTCATGCTTGCACCCAGACATAATGCTTGATTGGACAGATCTCCTGTGCTCTAGCCTCAGCACTTCTTCCCGCACTTGGCCTTGTTCATGTGCTAGTTAAACTTTTGTTGGTGAATTTTTTCTCAACTCACATAATTTTTATGCAACAAGAATGTCCCAACCAACAGAATGTTGGGTGCAGTGTTGTCCACTGAAATGATTTCAGCCTTACTGCAGGTGCATGATGTTACTTCTTACAGTGTATCGTACCAACAGTTACTGTCTAACCTGTTTTATCTCATGGTTCATCCACTCTCACCCTCAGGAGCTTTATCAAATTTAAGTTTTTTACTTTATTCAAGGTTTTTTGAATAAAAAGCACAGATAATGTATAAACCAGTGTGACTTTTCCTTTTATAGCTACATAAAGTAGGAGCCAAATAGCACACCACCCTCTTTAATACGTCACCTTTATGAGGCTGGCCACCATGGACAGCAGATGTCAGTGAAGTTTTTGTTTTATTTTAACAGTATTGTTACTGTAACCAAATAATTGTAATATTGTTTTATTCTCTACATGTTGTGTGCTGGTAAATATGTCCTGGATCTTTCATGTCACTCAAAGCTTATTTAGCATTATCCAGGTCATGCTGACGTTGCTACTGATCAGAGCTGGAGCTGATCATAACACAAGACTACTGCATTTGACCTGGGTGTGAATGCTTATTGAACCATTTCACACTGAGGACAAAAGCCAGATGTTGGTGGGCTACTCGTTCATTCTAAACATCTGCAGTCCATGGTGACCAACCGCTGTAAGAAACTCACACTCTGCTCTCATGAGTCTGAAGGTGACGTCATTTCCTCCTCCAGTACACCGATGGAGGTGCAGTGCATGCTTGCTCTCAAATGCAATGCTTGCTTGGACAAATCTCCTGCACTCTGGCTTACCCCTTTCTCCTCAAATATTCAATCATCTGTGCACTTGTAAAACTTTTGTTGTTGGATTTTTCTCTCAGCTCACAGAGTTTTAGCACAACAACTCGACTACACAACTCAACCAGTAAAATGCCAGATGCAGTGTTGACCAACGAAATGATCCCTACCTTGTTGAAGTTAGCTGTACTTCTTACAAACTGTAACTGTTAATCTCTTTTCATCCCTTTTTTCATCCACTCCAGTCCTCTAGTGCTTTAATAAAAGTAATTTGCTTGCTTTCTTTAAGATTTTTGGAATGAATGGACAATCCATGTTTATACAAGTGATTGTACATTTTCTTTCATAGCTACATATAATTGTAGTCATACGACAGACTGCACCTCCATCGGTGTACTGGAGGAGGAAATGACGTCACCTTCATGACTCATGAGAGCAGAGTGTGAGTTTCTTACAGCGGTTGGTCACCATGGACTGCAGATGTTTAAAATAAACGAGTAGCCCACCTGGCCTTAAAGATATTTTAAGACAGAGAATAAACTCCATATTAATGGGCACAAACTCTGAAAACTGAATTGATGGCAGTGAATCCAGATTCAGATACAGATGCAGGCTGTTTGTTTGAAACAAGTCAGATAATCTGGCCGGAAGGACTCTTTTTTTCAGCTATGTCACCATGTTCATAAATCCCAACAGATGATTCTGTACAATATTAATATTCGACAAAAATAATCTTTTCATTAAAATGTTCAAATAGAAAAATCTTTACTTATTTTAGGACCTCCAACAAGCACTGTTTTGAAGCTGTATGCGATTGAAGCTGTTATTTGACGATTTCATGAAGGCGTAAACAAAGGACTTACTAATATTTCAGGTAACCTCAAACTCTTCTATGTCTAAGAAGAAATCCAAACTAAAATAGACTACAACATGACAAATTTAACAAAACAAACATGCAATCACACACAAAGGTAACCTGTACAGAGCTGAATGAGTATTCTGTTTGTGCTCCATAGAGTGTGTCATGCCCTCTGGTTGCATTCATCATATTGATCCCAATATGTAATTTTTAAAGATCTATTTTGTCTCCTTTTTTTTTTACAACTACCATAATTAAAGGATGTTTGTATGCATGATTGAGGCAAAACCAATCAGAAGTCAAATTCATGACAAGCTTTTCTGTAGAGACCCTATTATTTATCACTTAACACATTTCAATTTTTTCACTGTGACCTGCCCAGCACAAAAACACACTGCAAAAAAGACTTTATTTTCTGAAGTTTGGTCATCTGTTTTGGTGGAGAGTTGGGCAGTCTTGCTTCCACCACACACCTGTTAAAGTGCTCACAGTTACATGTTTCAGTGTTTCAAATTTGTTTAAATATAAAGAGACAAACCACTTTTATACCCACAGTTACATGTTGGACTCCCTGTAAACATTCACTGCAAAGTTTAAGTGGATTAAAAAAAAAAAAAGTGATTAAAAAAACGCTGTTAAGGCGAAAATGACTATAATATTATTTTCCGAAAAACACCCCAAAACACATTTAGAATAAAATGGTTTAACAAATTGCTTTTCTGGAAAGAAAAATACATTACTTGCTATAATGTTTGACCTCACCATTAGATTATGTTTGATAGTTACAATTTTCATGTGAAATGTTCATGTTTTACCTTCATTGCTAGGAGGGAGGAGTGTTAAGATACTCTCATGTATCTGTAAGAACAATCAAGCCTCTTTATAATTTCATGATCTATTAATACACATCATATCTTCCAGAACTGACATCATAACATTTCCTGAGATTAAAGAATGTCTCTCTTAAACACTGTCCCAAACATACATTAAACATGAAACTCATCATTCTCCACATGATGAAAAATTCAACAACTTGTGGCATGAGAGAGCTCATGATTTCAGCCGTAGTGAAGGGAACGCTCCTGTTTCAAGACAATTTCTCTCTGTAAGTCATTATTCCCTTTTAGTACCTGCCAACGCTCAATAACAAATGTAAAAGTTTACCTAAGCTCTGGTTTCGATGTTTATGTGTAAACAAGCAGTGGGTGACCGTCCTGTCATAAAATATAAATGAACTTATTTCTGTGTGACAGCAGTAACCTTACAGCATCATCACTGCTGTCACACAGTTTCTGCACAACCTAAAGTTACTCGGGCGCCTTTAAATGTCACTGCTGTGGATGACACACCTGTAAAGGCCTCTCAGACTGCAGTGAATTTTGATCCCACAGATCCAGAGCTACCCATCATACTGGTTACCATTGATGATGGCCCCTCCTCCCCCAAGGCCTCTGCTCCAATCAAGCCCTGCTGATGCAAGTTGAGGATGGAGTCAGTGATGATGCGAGCTGTTTTCTTCTGGTATCCCCCAGATGTCACCATGAGTATTGGGATGCCTCGTCGCCTAGCAGCCCTGAACACAATCTCGTCTCTTTTTACGATGCCCTGGCAGAGAGAAACAGGAGAAAAGCTGCTCTGTCACTGTATCATTTGCCACAGATAGCATTAGTAATTTCTCTGAATTCTGTCAGGCTGCTGGCTAATGGGCCTATCTACACTCCCTTTGTCCCATGGGAAGGGAGGGGAGGCTGGAAGTGGCCTGACTGTTTCCATATCTCACTACCCTACTGTGGCGCACCAGTCCTCTGGAGGCGACATATTGGGAGAGAGAAACACACATCCCTCTTTGTTTCAGGATTTAGAGTGGGAACAGCTTGTGTAGAAAATGGCATTGATGACGGCGCAATTTGTAGTATGAGGATTGATTTTGAACATCATAAAGCATGACAGAAACACATGTTCAACAAGAACTTTAATTAATAATCACTAAAGCTGCACTAACCAAGAGTTTTTTTACTCTTAATTTCAGGCCATTCTCCAGCCTAAATCCTAAATTAGCTCCAACAGTGTACTGTGCCCACTAACACATTCTGCAGATCCACCTTATTTGCTCCAGTTATTTTCTGGAATCTGCAGGATCACTGGCAGGAAAACTCTGCACACAGGAAGTAATAAATCCAAATTTGGCTCATGCTGATTAGCTCTCAGTATGCTGTCAAATTTCCTGACAAATTTAATACACAAACTGCTCATGTGACCTGAATCAGCTGAGGCTGCCACTTCTACATCCACATATTTCTCCTGCATTCACAGCACTGTCGACAAAGAATCTTAACTTTCGAAACAAACACGAGTTAGCACTTAAGATTGTTCAAAAGTAAGCAGAGGTGTAATCTGAAGTATTTAGTGCATTGGAACAGATCCACTGCTACAGATTAGTGTCACTTTCATCCCTGTGTGTTCTGCTAAAATGCAAAATAAACAAATATCACAGAAATTGGAAGTTGCGTTGAGGTTCATTTTAAGGGCACTTTGTTATTTATTTGCCTGACATGACAGTGCAATTGCTGATCCTGACTGCCGTTAGCCTGGCACCCTCAGAACACTCTGGTTTGTTTATTGTTCCTAAATTAAGCATTTTGCTTCTGGTCATGAGTGCCTCTGCTGCAGTGGCTCCTTGCCATCACTATTTGTAAGCATTGTTACAGCTAACGGTGGACAGGAAAGATACAGAATTACTAAGAGAGGAAATAATGCAACAAAAGTTCGGAGATGAAACTCAGAATGATAAAAGATAGACTTACTGATATTATTACAGAGTTGCAACATGCAAAATAGTTATGTTGGACATAAATCTGTAGACAGAGAGCTATACATCAGCTTTTAAGGAACATGTACGTTTTCTTCTTTATCAAACAAAAAATACAGAATATGCAAAAATGTACAAGAATAGCAAAAGCTTATCTATATAAAAACACATGGGGAGAAGAAACTATAAAATCCCAAAGAGCATTGTGGTGGCAAACATTTCATCATCAAACCACTGACAGCAAGAAGAAGCTAAACACTATGTTTGTCTGTAAGAACCTAAACACTTTCCTTTGAGACTCTATGAACTGTGGTCAGGTGTTTTGCATTTGCAACATTACTCTGTGGATTTGCTGCAGTTCCGACATGCGTCTGACAGGGGTCTTCTCCGTGGCAACAGCAACTTGAGCTAAGGTACTATAATATTAAGAGCCCTTCATCTGAGTTTCTATGTCAGTGGATGTGAAGATATCCTTAAAAGATTTTAAAGTTGGAAAAAAAAATCGCAGAACAATCTGCACCCTCTGAATTCAGTGGCTATGATGTCAGGTAAACTTGTTCAATATTCTGCAATTTAATACAAGAACCACTCTGCCATAAATTCTTTTCATACAAATATAAGATTTGGTGACATTTTTAGCACTAAGTGAGTTCAATTACTGTATCATTTAAAAAGTTCAAAAATCAAAACATTATGGGCATCATAAAGTCACTTTTTTATGGAATAAGTGTATTTCACTGCATTAGACTCCACAGATGTACCAGTGGGCACCTGAGTGTACA
Organism: Acanthurus tennentii; assembly: GCA_029783805.1. NCBI lineage: Eukaryota > Metazoa > Chordata > Actinopteri > Acanthuriformes > Acanthuridae > Acanthurus > Acanthurus tennentii. Next base: position 25,865,808 of record JAPZDZ010000012.1, on the reverse strand, counting down.
AAGCAACTCAATAACACACTTTGGAGCCCAAAATGCTCAATTTTCTTTCCAGGTCACCACTGAAGCCAACTCTGCTTTAAACCACACGATTAAGACCATCACTACAGGCTGACTGATGCTCCCTTCTGGAACACATTTACATTGAGTGTCTGACGGAGAGGACACAGCACCTGTGGTGATATGGAGAGTCCTCCTAGGGGGTCCCCATCCAAGATGTCCGTCCCTGCGTTGTAGACGATGATGTCAGGTCGGACTTCATTCAACGCTCCTTCAGAGTGGAGCTCTACCTTCTGAAGGTACTCTGCATCCTCAGTGCCCCAGTCCAGCTCCACCTTCCTCTTTATGGCTTCTGGAGATACAGAGCAATGGAGACATGGATGGTGCATTATGCATATCCACACTGAGCACTAGGATGAAGCCATAGAGCACAGCTGCATCAATAAACCGACCACTATTAAATGTTAGCAGTTAAGTTGGCTGAATCCACAGACTTCATATATATGAAGGCCAGCAATGGGTGCAATATTTCACCCTACAGGAATTCTTCCAACAAAGACTTATAAAAGGACTTTCTGATAACTGAATTCTTCTGAAATGGTCAGGTGGGTAATTGGGCTCCTCTATCTATAGAATACTCAGAAATGCAAATCTGCAGTAGGACTAATTAATTTGTATGTACATTTCCAATAACTAATGCAAATGATGGAAAAGGTTAATTAAGAGACCTTTATGTTTCAAAATTCAAACACAATTAAGCTGCAAAAGCAGGACAGAACATCGGAAATAGCTTGTGAGACAATGTTCTCGGTGGTTTTTCGAGTCCAGTTCTGCGAGTTTTCAAGAACACTGAAGGAAAAAAGTGTCCAGAAATTCAAAGCTTTGTTCTTTGAAGGCAGTTGAAAATAAATGTGTCTTGGAGGAAAATTATGAAGCAGAATGGGACTGCGTGGTTTTATCTTAAACAAGCCAGAATGTCTTGAATTCAATTAATTGCAGAGAAGTAGATAGCTGAAGGACAGGGAGAATTTTAAAGGCAGAGCTGCGTTTTGTCTACAGAGTATTGCTAGAAATCAGGTTAAATAGTAACATGTTGACGTCAGATCAGCTCTCATGTACTGACAGATTCATTTGTGTAAAAGCTATAATTATACTGTTGCTTGGACTGCTGCATGACAGATTTCCCACTGAGCGCTAATAGCATGAGCGGTACTGTGGAGAGAAATCAGAGCATAATTTAAATGGCACTGAGTGACATCTAGGGGATGGAACTAAAGAGGGCAACACTCCAACCTACACCTCCTACCACACATCAAGAGATGTGTTGAGCTAATTTGGTCTCCAGAATAAATCACATTTAGGTACATGGGAACACTAGAACTGCAAAATCCTGTTTTAAGACGATAATTTAAAAATTTATATGAATTGAAAAGTAAAGTAAACAAATGAAACAATTTTTATTGAACTGATGGGTCCCATACTTACTTTTGGCATATCCATCCCCAGGATAGATGTAACGATTATACATATCCATGATGAAGACTCGCTTATCATCCAAAAAGTCACGCTCATGTCCATTTCCCTTTAACAAAGTAGACTGAGTTTAAAAAATAATTAAAAGTACTTTGATGATGTTTTTTTGTTTTTTAAAAATCTATCACCACTGGGAGCATCACGCAAGCAAACATTCTTGTGGGGGTGGGACATTTAGAGCAGCGAAATCTTGTCTGCCTCATCACCAGTTTTTAGGTGCCATCCATTCAACACGGTAATACCTGTATTTTCAAATGCAGTACAAAGGAAGCGGCATAAATATGGAGAAGATTTCTGTGATATCACATAGCAATATCTGCTCCTTTAGATATTAACCAGTAAATTGTTTTATTGTTGATGCTATTATTTTAAAAATCATAATTAGGCTATCTGCTCTTCTTTACCACATTTAAATACACAGATCAGTAACTTCAACTGCCTGATCATGATCATCATCCACCCTTGTTTGGTCTGGAACGATCATATGACGGACGGAACAAATCTTAAAAATAAATCCACACTATATCGCTATAAACTCAAGGCAAAAAGTAAATAACCAGATTTCACCCTGTGACCTTTGGAGTGAAAAGGCAGAGTGTCCTTTGGAGATACGTTCTATGACACAAATAGATAAAAACACTTATTAAAATTATAAAAACAATACTTAAAATAATATAAAACATAAAAATATAAAAACTCTAGACATTTAACATCTGGTGGGTCTTGTGCCCCCACCCAGCTTGCATAGGCAAGATGCGTCTGTTAAACTCTGAAAAACTGAATCAAGTGATTGGTTTTTCACATTTGACAATGCCTCATTCATGTGGAATACAAAGCAGGCGATAGCTCACAGCTTTCTTGACAGTCCATTCCATCACTCGACTGTGCCAAGGTCCACTCAGGTGTCACTCCGACCCATTTGTTTACTTGAAAGCACTGCACTGACTGACAGCACCAGATCAGGGGTAAATAGGCTTGTCGTGTGTAGGCATTAAATGTTAAAAATACTAATAAAAAAATCATGGCTACTCCATCACTTTTCATTTCCTGCCCTCCGTTTGTCACCTTAAGTGTCTGGCTGCCGTCAGGAGGAGATAAGGCATTGTGCCAACTCTAGTATTACTGGATAAAAAGGAGGATGTATGGGACAAGCAGGATAATTTGTTGTCAGCTGAACATCATGTCCAGTGACTGTATAATCCATAGCTGGAAGTTATAAAAAGAAGAAAGAAGAAGGAAAAAAAAAGGTTTCTTGTTGCTAATGCGTGGTCTGCCCGTTTTCTCTACAAAGTAAAGATCAAGTAATATCAAATGACATGATCACAGGCTGTAAAATAATTAGTTGACGTAGCTACTGTGATGTCAGTCATTAGTTTGTGGGCTACCATTTGGACGCCCTGAGTTTGGCATTACGGCCATCTTGTGGAGTCAGAAATGA
>JAPZDZ010000012.1:25848713-25862740 GCA_029783805.1 Acanthurus tennentii | reverse complement strand
GATAGTAATGTCTCTCACTTACCAACTAAACTGACTGCTAAAGACCGAGCAGAACAATTCCCTGATGCTCTTCACGAAGCGGAGGTAAACTGTTTTGCAGCCCGTGCAATATTGTGGTGGAACACAAACGAAAACCATAGATTGACAAACACTTTTACACTGGGAATTATACAAAACAAAGAAAAAAATGCAACTTTTTAGCACTTTTCACTGTCTCCTGCAATTTCATCGCAACAACTACGCTTAAAACATCGCAATTTACATCGCATTTTTTTTAGAAAAGCTGCAGGCATTTTAGGCCGCAACAACCTTGAAAAACGCCAGCAAAATCCTGGAGGGACTGACAAAGATTCACAAGATCTGCTGTAATCACAATCAGACAACTTGTTTTCGCTATTTTTGTTGTGCCTTGTAACTGGTTCTGTCATACAGATTATGGACTGTTTTAAAAAAAATGTTATGGCCTGGTAGAATATGGTGACTAATATCACCATATTCTACCAGGCCATACCAGTTCGAGTTTGTAGCAGCAAAAGAAAAACAAGGGTGTTTTTTCTTGCTCATAAATGAAGACTGTGCTATTACCTATTTCAACAGTAATAGTTTCACTTCAATCGATTAAATCCAGTCTTACTTTGATAGCCAGAGTGATGTCGGCGTATGCACAAAAGCCCCCTCCCCTGTCGCTGGAGCAGTGGTGGAAACCTCCTCCTGGGAAACAGAAAATCCGCTGGCTCAGTGTCAGGGCCATTAGACAAGCCGAGCAGGTGAGTGCTCATCCAAAAAGTCTATTATTCTTAACGACCATAACTGGCGATTTAAAATAGGCTGTTATTGAGTTTATTGCAGCTTATAAAAAAGGCTGCTGTTCCCCTGTGGTACAACAATGGGCGTATTGACACCAGAATGGGACTGTTCAATTGCTCCATAAATGCCTGAAGAGCAGCAATGTACAAGAATGGAGATGAAAGTACGGAAGCCCTAAGCGGACATGGTTTAATTTTTTTTTTTTTTTTTTACGAGCCGTTTTCTCGGGATAACGAACTCATTATCTCGAGAAAACGGCTTGTAAAAAGAAAAATTAAACCATGTCCGCTTAGGGCTTCCGTAGGAAAGACTGTTAAAAGACCCTTTTTTTTGCATTCATTCAGTGTAAGAGTTACAGTCCCCTCTGCCCAGCTCTGCTCATGTTCATTAAACTACAGTGCAGAGCAGAATATTAATAAAGGCCTGCGAGGCGATGGGTGAAGTATGATCATCATTTATTGCCTGGCTTTCAAAAGCTGTCTTATACAAAGCCGCTATGTCTTCATAGTGTTGAGACCCACAATATGCAGACGTCAGATGCATTTGAATAACCTTTGTATCTTTGTTATAATGCTGTTTATTCATGCAGAACACTCTTTCCCCCTTGATTCATCAACAGACGGTGCGAAGTAGCTGAGTAAGCAGCAGGTATAAAGTAAAAGTCTAATGTGGGGGGTTTTTAGTACCTTGCTTTGTAAAAGGGGGTGGGGTGTGGGAGGGGGTTAAAAGATGCCAATCAGCAAGGAATTGCAAAAAGAGCAACGCCCGTCAAGCAGAGGTTTTATCAGCATAAATTTCAAACATGTTAGTATGAGTGTGACTTCCCAGATAGTGCACAGACTTTAGAAAGATTCAGTTTTAAAATAATCTGCAACCAGTTTATTTATGTATTAAGGAATACTGACGAAATCCAGCCTGGTTCATTGCACTGCTAATCAGTGCCTCTGCAAATGCACTGAGAGATACTGTATTTAAGAAGCGACAAAGACAATACCAAGGGTGTTTTTTTACAGATAATACATTTTCTGATCTTTGAAAACTAATAGTACATCTGTGGTTCAGACTTTTAATCATGCACTGTGCACTATGCTACCTTATGCTTTGCCTGCACATCAAACAACAAAAGGAAAATAAATCATTTCTCTTGCTCGTGTTTTGTGTGCACATCAAATTAAAAAGAGAATGGGATACCATCATGCATTTTATTACACATGCTCACTAATATGGTGATGTTGTAATGACAACAGAAACACAACAGTGAGGTGAGCGAGGTTTCTATTTTTGCTTTATTACAGTAAATGTGATTACTGATTTGTTTATAGTTTTTTTGAACTCTTTCTGCCCTAGTATCTTACTTTTCTTGTCACACAGATAACCATCCTTCTCAAACCCCTCACATCCTGCACCACAGTGCCTTGTTTCTGTTAAACTGATCAATTCAAACTTTAGTTGCAAATGCAGAGATCATTGGATTTGTTCAGTCAGTCTACACGCACACTTTTCAAATACAGACCTGTTAATTCTGATTCATGTTTGGGTGCTTGACTTGTTCCACACTAAGTGGTGCAATGTTTTCATTTAATGTCCTCATGGTACCTAGGGATCCCTGGTTTTTTATGGTCAGAGTGTATTTCTGTCATATTAAGTGAAGTGTAATCTGCACAGATGGCTGTTCAAATCTCACATATCTCCTCCTGTATACATGGGTTAAACTTAAAACTATATTAACATGGACTGATGAAGACTTCTAGCTCCATCTGCGAGCTTGTTTGTTTAAATTCAAACACTGTGGATTTCTTCCCACAGAATCTATTTTGGTTCAGTGTCAGTCAGCCTGATGAAGTCTGTTTGGCCAGACGCTGTCCTCTCAGCTCCCCAAAGCTGCTGTTGACACACTGAAAACAAGTGAAAGTGGGTGTTGATTGAAAACGGAAATCTCCATGGTGATGTCTGTAACAGTATCCAATCACACTGCATGACACAATATGACAATGTTACCAATATAACAAATGTCATGTCTATTAGGCGCCTGTTTAAAAGCATAAGCATCTTACCATGAATCACGATTTACACTCAACACCGACAACAAATCACAGTCCTAACAAGCCGAAATGTTTAAGCCACTACAAGTAAACCATGCTGCTGCTTGACTGTGAGACTCAGAATGAGGCACTTGCTTTTCAAGTTGAAGAGTTTGGGGGTCAAGTCCGAAGTGCACATTGCTGACCAGAAAAAAAAGGTCAAAGAACTTCCTGCCAAGCTTGAGGGCTAAAAGAGAGGAAAACAGTCTCCTCGCCAGGATGGCAGTGGCTCTGCAGAGCAGCAGGCAAGAGCCAAATCAACATGAGTATGAGAAGAAAGTATGATACTCAAATAACAAATAATCAAAAATCCAAGTTCACGTTTTAACAACAAGATCAAACTTAAGTATGAAACTGAGCTGAAGTTTGAACATGAAAAAAACGACACTCTTTAGAAACATGTGAAACAGCAGATTTCTGGCAGCAAGTCATCAGAAACATGAGGACTGTCAACAACCACCTGCAAGAGCATCTGGAGAAAGCATGACGCTGTCAGACTAAAGGTGGAGGAGTTGGAGCAGGAGCCCGTCTTTGATTCACATGCTAGAGATACTGATGCAGGTTGGTGTCCACACCAAAAAACACTCAATAATAACCAAGACGCCTACAACATGGACAAGAGCTCTATTGCTCTATGGGACTAATAAAGAGCAAGAAGAAGCAAGGGAGCCCCTCGTTTAAATACTTGATTTAAAATCAATAAAATACATTTCCAATAAAATAGGGTTTATTTTAACCGTAAAAAAGAGAGAAAACAGTTAAGTGGTCCTTAAAAACCCGCTCACTGCTCTTTAATTAAAGAACCAATCAGCTTCTCTCTATGATGGGGTTGACATAAATGGTAAACTGCCTGCTTATGTTAGAACAGCTTTGGTTAATTAAATTATTTTTACAAAAATTAATACATACATAAAACGTCAGTATTTATTTTTGTGAATCAGTTTAACTTGCATTAACATAAACTAAGAGCCATCAGACTGGTGTAACACCATAAACCTGTGTAAAACATCTTTGAGAAGACGACCCATGGTCTTTTGCTGAAGTCCAAGGTTCCTCTTCGAAAGCCTAGAAGATTTGGACTCTTGTTCTCAGTGAGTGGAGTTGCAATGACATGAATGACTCTTGAGTCTAAAGTGAAATGTAGACAGCAGGAATGTTCTGGTCTGACTCATTTCTTCTCAGGAACACTTCTGATACCACCGCTCTCTTATCCCCAAAGTCATCAGCTTGATAACCTGACTTCAGTATCAGGGCCAAAACAACCCAGAGAATCAAACCTCATCATTCAAGTGGACAGTTTATCAGCAACTGTCAAACAGAGGAACGCACTTTCGGATTGGGAAAAAACAATCCGTGCAGCAAGAACATTTCCTAATATATGGGATATGTAATATATGTGCCTAAACATTATAGCATGTAAAATGAGTGTCGAGGAGACAGGCTTGACAGAGTTTGACTTGAGCTTGACTCTCACATGTTGGAGTTAAATATACACATTGCAGCAGGATGGCTGTCTGTCCATGAGTTATTGGTATTTTAGAAACATACTTACCTACATTTATAGCCCATCCTCTGTCAACAGCCAGTTTTCCTGCCTGTGGAGGAGAAAATATTTCAGTTCAATTTTGCATTTTGCAAATGCATAAAGAGGTATGAATATGACCTTGCCTGAGCTACAGAATGCAACCTTTTTCAAATAAATCAGAAAATGCAGCAATGATGTTCAGGAAGATTGTAACAAACTTGCTCATGTTTACTGAAGAACAAAAAAAATGTATGAATCAAAATATGTTTCAAACCAATACATTCCTGCCTCAGCCCACCAATCTGCAAGCAACAGTTCAAATAACGTGTGTTACGCTGCTGTCAGTTTTTTTCCATTTGCAAATGTGACCTCCAGCTAAGTAGGACACATGTTGCACGTGCCTTTAAATTTACATACAGACAACATGAATAATCATACAGTTCGTCTCACAGGTCTTAGAGTGTTTTCATTTAGCAACTATAAGATTAAAAGCACAATTATAAACAGTTTTCAATGTGGAGGCATGTTTTTCATTTCATTGTTGCTGTTCAGATTGGTCAAAAGGAGCCAAGACCCAGATGCAGAATCGTCCAAGAAAAAGTTTATTCAAGCACAAAAGGCAACAAAAAACCACCTTGTGGGGAAGTAAACAAAAACAGGAACACAAAATCACCACGAGGGGCAAAAACTCTAATAAGAAAACTGAAATTGTCCAGGAGAAAAAGCTCACTAGAAACACTAAATCCAAAAAGGAAACAACATTAATACATACACTCGTAGCAACAGGCAGGGAGATCTACTTGAGAGCAGGAACACATACAACGAAGTCATGAGAACGAATCTTTCGGCACAGGAGAATGTTTGGAGCCGGCTTAAGAAGCCGGCTGATTGCCGATTGCTCGCAGGTGAGGTTGAATGAGCCTTGCTCTCGAGCAGATCGGCCCCGCCTTCCTGCACAGCCCTGGCTGCGAGAGGGAGAAGGACACAGGGGTTAGTATGGGGTTCAGGAAGTGAAAAAAGCAAAAAACCGAACATAAATCCTTACATGTGACAGTTGCCCTCTGGTTGTTTGACCTTTAGCCTGTAAACTCCTAAATTTTACTGCCATGCATTGTTTCACACATTTACATTAAACTTTATACTTATCTAATCTGATTAAAACAATCATAACTCACTGTGTTACCTTTACACTTATTCTTTGGAATCCTAATTTTAACAAAAATGCTTTGAAAAGATTAATAGAATGACATCGTGGTGACACATTTCCACTTGCTTGATAAACACAAATGAACATACACAGATTTAGGGTTTTAAGTTGGCTACGTGCTGCTACTGTTCTCCTAAATAACAGCTGGGCTCAGTGACCATGTCAACTGACCAACTATCTCTTTAAATATGATTGTAGTTGCTGGAGCACATTTATTCTTTGGGAATTCTGTTACAAACCTACTATCTGTTAAATCTACTCCAAAGAGCATGCATATTTCATGAGGAAAGAAAGACAGAAAGTGTTTGTCTCACATGGTGATCAACCTAATCCTGATGTGCATGGCTACGCATGAGGAAGGGGTTATTTGGGGCTGGTTGCTCCACTGGCTCATCCTCTTAAGACACCATCGAGGGCTTATCTTGTACACCTCACAAATAAAGGACATTGTTGGGAATATAGTTCCAAACCTCAAAAGCCCTTGATTGTTCCAAAGGATTGAAGGCCAAAATATAAACTGATAAATCCTAATTGCCAAGCCACGTGAGTGACATGAAAAAGGCTGCTACTACATGCACAGTGGCAACTGCTCCTTTCAAAGGCAGGTCAAGAATTCTCTCTGATGCAGAAGGGGCTCAGTATGTGGGACTCCTGAGGGGAAGAGATATGAGCTGAGGAGACTGTGTGTAAACACCATTATTGCTCTCTGATGGATGAGTAATAACATACATTAGCATGTATGCACACACTCTGGCCATGGCTTTGACATCCCACTCTGTCTGCGGAAAACAAGCATGAGAGTAACAAGCACATATTAGTCTTCTGCTTGTTCTGCATGGCTCCAACAACCATCAGACCCACAAAGCTCTGGAATGACCTCTGGCATGACGCTAGGTCTGATCTCATATGTAATTGTATCAACTGTATGCACTGGAAACCATACAATGTGCCTGTTCACAACACTGATCAGCTCACTGTTTGCACATTCCAGTCTGATTCTTCCTCTCTGCATAACAAGAAGAATACAGATGGCTCCTAGTTTCTCCTCATGTTCCACTGAAAACAGTGAAAACTGCATAAACTGGACATGAACAATCAAGAGTTTTAGCAGAAGGGAACACATACTTTCTCTCAACAAAAGCTCGACCCAGATCATTTAAGAAAGAAAGGCACTGATCATGCAAATGAACACAACGTATTATTTTCAGTTTTCCAGAGGAGATAAACTCAAGCTATTTTGCTGCGTCTCTTCCTTACACAAATTAAAGTTATAATTGCTAGTATTTGACAGGATTACAGGAATCAAATCCACTGCAGATAAGATTTAACTTTGTTCTAAAGAAAGGGGCTTAGAAATATCTGCTTCTCTATAGACTCTGTGGTTTCTAATCCATCACAGAACAACGTGCTGGAGTCTGAGCAGCCAAGTTTCAATCACTGCCATCTCCTTTTCACCTCTAGTAGAGTTGCTGAAATTAATCACTATTGGCAATAATAGTGATATTTAAAAATTAAATATGATTATCTAATGCACACATAATAACACTGTTCAAGTAAAAGAGAGACTCTTAAATCATTTTTGTTTTTTCTCATTCTCAATTTGTCATCATTCCTGGGGATAATACACCCTAACTCTGGATGCTACTTGCCATTAAACAAAAAAAAATATGAGGTCCAATTGCCTTTTTGGCATGCTGTTGAGCAGCTATAGTCACAGGCTCTCTCTCATTTCTCCATTCATATTTTGAGTTTGAATAATTTGGCATTAAAAAGACAAAACACACAATAACTTAAAGATCAGTTTGAACATTCACCTTTTTATGTAAATTTTATAAATATTGCAATAACATCTCATGGTAAGTTTTTTAGGCTCCAGTAACTGTGTAGTGGTTTCTGATACTGTGACACGTGCAATCTCTCGTTAAAGCTTTCCTTCAATCAAGACCACAGCTGCCATGTTACACAGTGAGGCTTCATTGCTTTAATGTATCCTGTGTAATTAAGCACCCAGTTCGGGGCCCACTTTTACTTCAGCCTCTTTAACCCATACATCTTCTCTTGACTCCCTGAAACACAGAACTTTTTTTCTGACTGCAAAACACACAATGTGTGGCTTGATAATCCTTTTCTCTCCTCTTACAAAGTGATTGATTTAAAAAAGACTCTGCAAAATGGGGTTTGATTAATGATAAATTTATCACTAAATAAATTTACAATACACATCAAATTAAATTCACTACTGTTTTTTCAACAACATCTTATTGCTAATTTCTCATTACTAAACACCAAGCTTTGTGGTGTTGGTAGGTGATGCTCAGTTTCCGAACAAGAAAAATATCCCCTGTACTTTAACCAGCTCTGAATGTAATCTCTACATACGAGGAACATAATGGATTGTGCCTGTCTTCGAAGCTATTTTCCTGAGAGATAAAGCAATGTACAGTGGGCAACAGTCCAGTAAATTGTATGGAGCCTCTCACTTCACTGTCAGCACAGGTAGTGATCTATGTGCTGTATTGTGCAGATGTGCAGTGATCCTGCACACCTGGCCCATTCTGCCCAGCAATGATCCAGCTGGATGAAACAAGAGAATAACTGTGTTTTTTATATATTCAGACCAAGAGCCATGTGGAGAGAGTCCACAAAGCTGCTTTTCTTGATCTTATTTTCAAAGTAATGGTTAATACATTTGTTCACACTGTAAAAGAGAATTCTATATTTCCATGAAATAATAAAAAAGCTTAGTTTTATCAAGTTCATTGTGTCTATATTTTGGATAAATATTTTTTTCTTTTATCACAGACACTTATAATTAGTTGAAAGATGTTTCTTTCGTCGAAACATGTCAAGGTAAAGAAACATCTTTCAACTAATTATAAGTGTCTGTGATAAAAGAAAAAAATATTTAATAAAAAAGGTTGATTTTAAATAAGGGGTAAGGAAACATTTTTTTCAGATAATACAGTCATCTTGTGGACCGTAGAACTCCAGGATGAAAGTTTAAAAGTATAATGACATACTGAGTTACTGTTCATCACTAAATATTCAATGAAATTAGAGAGTGTCTTTGTTAAAACTGTAACCTTTAGTTACTGTACATGGAGACAATAAAGTGGTAGCGCTGCTGGGTCTTCTAAAAGACCATGTACAGGTGCTTACTGTCGATGTGCTCTGCTCACATAAATGCATTGGTTGTTTTTACAAAAGAAATTGCCATTTAAATAAAAGCATTAATGCATTTTAAAGCATTTAAATAAGACTTACACTTTATCATTTCTACCACGATAATTTTTACTCCTGCAACATCACGTTACATTATCACATGAATGATGTGAGGGGCTTCAATGCCCATGCAGAGCCAATGAAAGTAGCAGAGACAGAAGCGGTTCATGTCACAGTGGTAGTGATCATCTCCAGAAGTTCCACTTTCAGACAGAACTGTCAACCTGCTCCACTCTGTCTCCAGTTTCCCTCTGACAGGGTCTCCACTCTGAGCTGTTCCCTTGGGGGAGGAAGCATTTTTTCTCACCAATCACTAGGTCCAACCTCTGTAGACTCACAGCGACCATGTGAACTCCGGATAGTGAGTGACGTGCTGTGAGTTGGGTAGTGCTCAGTTTTGGCTCATCCATTTTTAACCTACTTTGACAGATTCCTCTTTGGTTCTGCCATACGTGTTTTTTTTTTCCTATGATGCAGAGGGCGGAACCCACCCAGGTCTACCTCTAATTATGCCTTGCCATCCTAAAAAAATTATTTGGCCCGGTCTAAAGCTTGACAACTCTTGACAACTACTTGACAGCAGTGTGACAACAGCATTAGTCCCTGCGGTGCCCACAGGACCGCCTGCTTTACCAGAAACTGCAGTTTCATTTAATGATGCCAGACTCTGACAAATCAGTCAACTGAACTCAGTTAAAAGAGCAGATTCAAAGGTTTAGACCAAGGCAGACATAGTTTCCATTCCTTCCTTTGACAAATGAGGGGGGATAGGAGGAAGATGAATAAAATGTGTTAATGTATCAGAAACAAACACAAAGACACACACAGAAGAAATGATATCTACCATTATTGTTCCTCCAGTCTGTGTCCGCAAGGGCCTCAGCACCCTCCGCTGCACCAGGAAATTAGGCAGAAACAGAAGAGGAGGGATTTCTGTGATTGTTGCCACCACCAGAGACCACTGAAGCGAAAGAGAACACAATCACACACAGTGTACAGAGACCTTTTTCAGTGCTGTGACTATCAGCAAACAAAATCATAGAGGGATCTCACTTTACTTAAAGAAAGCCAAACAGGTACAAAATGCACATTATATTCCACCAGTGTGCCCACAAGGGCCTGGATACAAAAGTGTAGAAAAGCTGATGAAAGAAAGACACAATAATGCTTCCAAAGGGCTTAGGCTTGAGCCTCGACTCTCACAACAAAAAAACGACGGCACAGAATAATGATAATTCTGAGCCCTCCACATTTTGGCTCTGTGTATGCAGGAGAGAGAGAAGAAATACTCTGAAAATAACAGAGCTACTGTTATCAGTTTTACATACACTTTAGCATTAACTCCTTTATGACACATTTATAACCACATCTTACTATTTCCATATCACTGACTGTTTAAAATGTCAACAACAAGTGAGCTGCAGCCTGCAGCCGTCCAACTTCACTCTGGAAGGAAAAACTAACACGGATCTAAATCAGCTCCTTCAAAGTGCAAAAATTCATTGGAACTTAAAAGCCCCAGAGAGGTTTTATCTTTTGAAAATGCTTGACATGACTGATTTGAATGTGTACTGATTCCTCCGTGGGATAATCCACTGCATGTTGATGAGAAAGCTCTGCTCTGAGTTGTCACCTTGTGTATTATAACAAAAGAAGGAAAATGACAGGTAGAGAGAACATTTAGCAGAGAAAATTACAGATATTAAGTTGTTTTGGATTAGTCTCATTACTGCTTAAATTAAATGTGAACACACTGTAATATCTGGAAATTATAACAAATTAATTAAAAACCCTGATGGATCCCTCAGGTCCTCTGCACTACTGAGTGATGCATGTAAAACACAGAGGGCATGTAGAAGAAAAACAAGATGTGAGGAGATGAAGAACTGTAGAGAACATACTGTGCTGTCATAAAGACAGATGCAGTAAAAGTTGGCAGTGATGAGGGCAAACAAAGCAACCTTTAATCTGTTGAGGTAGCGTTTGGTGTGAACCACCAACAGATCCTCTTCAGTTGCTTCTCGGGCTTCCACGATGCTCCCATCGGTGATGAAGTGCTCCTCTAAAACAACAGAAAAATCGGAAATCAAAGTGACTTAAGAATAAAAACATGAAAATGTGACACTGTTTTTACATGAAAATATGTAACATGAACCTTCTTTTCTCCAAAATAATTTTCATTACATTAAAGTTGCATTTCAAAGGTGGAAAACTCAAGTCTAACTTCCTAGTAGGACAAGAACTAACAACTAACAGGTACAGCCAGTCTGTTACATGGAGTTTGAAATAGGCAACTATTCAGTGTCTTCAGTTTGAAATGAAATTTCACTGCTGAACCGAGCTCATTTTTATGCAGATACTGAATAGGTAGCAGGCCCGGAGCCCATCACATTAGAATAGTCACTGTTATTTCAGCTTATCATTAATAAATTGTTGTGTAAATACAAATGTCTCAGCCCAAAAAAAACAAAGAGATTGCAGTATTGAAATAGCAAATATATGTTTGAATATCCGTCATTATCTGTTACACAATTTATCCACTAGAGGACACTGACAAATACCAATGTCTTGCAAAGAACTTAACTTTCTTACAATTTTTTGATAGTCGCTATAGTGCAAATCTGACAAATATTTAGGAAACCTTAAAAAAAAAAGTGGATTTTTTTTTAACAAAAGTGTCATTTTATCTAACACATCAGTTTTTTTTTCTCTGAGGTATAATATGTAACATGGCCACATTATAACGCCTCACATTTTCCAAAACATTTCCAACACTGTTTGGACTTAATAAATCTATTCGGGATGGATGTGCCTTTCATTGGTCGATGGTTGGCTGTGCTATATTCCTCCTTAGCCCCTCTTGCTGTAACTTTCAGGGAAACACAGAAATCACTAAGTGGAAGTCAGAGAGCGAGGAAGGAAGCCAGCGAGAAATGAAAAATAACACATATCATGTCCATAAACACTTTAACCTGATTCAGTCCGATAGTTTTATATTGCCAGTGGTGACTGTTTCACACTGAACAAAACAACTCCCATGACTCTGCTGTGTCATGATACCATTAAATTTCATGTACTGCGATGTTATGAAGTGAATATGCAATAAACTTAGTCAACCCTGAATTTTCTAAAATGAGGTAGAAAATGCTCCTTAGCACATGAATCTTAACATGATTATGAGGTTGCAAATAGATATACCAAGAAATCTAGTTGAGTTCTGATTTTGAGTTTTGATTAACAGTGTCAACTCTATTGTTGGACTACTTGTTTTTTTTTCTTGCACAGCTGTAATGTGGAAAGATTATTACTTTGTGTACTGTTTAAAAAAAACAAACCAGTCTCTGACTTCCAATGTAACACAGAGGGCTCATTAAAATCTATTGCAGCACAAGTTCCTTTGTACAGTTTTCCAGTCTGTTATATATTCCACATTCTCACATTCTTGCAAGGGCACAGTTTTCCTCTGTCAGCAGATGCTTAGCTCTTTATTTGCACATTGCACTCTTAATTTCTGAAAGTTTTGTCAATTTAAAAAGCTCAGTTTGACACTTCTTTTAGCAAAGACAGTTCGCGGTGCAACTTGACAACGACGTTATGTGAAGTTGTGCCAGTCGTTCAGCGACTGTTTTCCCTTGGCCTTAAGACCTGCGCTGGGTCTTATCTACTGTACCTGCACAGAGTCCCAGAGGGAGCTTTCTCTAATTATTTGTGCTCTTCGCTTTGCCTTTCCCTTCTAAAGCGACTACATCTCACCTCTCCACTCTCCCCTCTTTGTTCCCTACCTCTCGTTCCCTCTCTGAACCACTCTGAAAGATTTCATAGACATCAGCTCAGGGAGATGTCCTCCCCGTCTGCCACTACATTCTCTTTCACCTACCTTTCAAGAAGTGAATAACTTTTCCCCATTTCCCTGCATCAAATGGATGGAGCTTTTCAAGGCCCATGAAGGTGATGTTGTAGTCTGGGTGATACACAATGGGCACACATGTTCGAGGGATGTTGCTGTACAATTCAGTGCAGTGAGGGCTGAAAGAAGAAAAAGGTGTTCAGTACAACACTGCTGCATTACATTTACATGAAGCGATTTCCCCAGTGGCCTAATAAGCACAGCTGGAATTGTCATTAATTGTGCGGCTCACCTCCTCTTCCCTTCATTATCTTTTAGGTGAGACATGTTTCTCAGGCATTGCTTCTTTCATCTGGGGACAGGAGTAAAGATTACCAACTGGCAATAAAAGTCGTTCAGTTGTAGCTGCTGTAAATATTCAGAGTAACACTAAGAGCAGAAATCAGTGCCTTTAACGAGATTTAAAAAGACTTGAAATGCTTTATGTAGGAAAAATAGTGTGCAAACTTCATTTTAAGCAAGTAACTGCACAAGTGAGATGGAGAAATATAAATTACATGAATCAAAATAGGCTACTGGTTGTCTAATTATACGCGCATGCGCATTGGAATGTATGTATTTCCAAAGACGCAACGGCAGACGGAAATGTGTCAGTGGACACACTGACTCTGCACAGGAGTTAGCAGACGTGTGATGAGTCGGCCCAGCTCATTTTTTAGCGCAAGTGAAAAACGTTCCCGTAGTTGCTGTAACGTCATGAATCATACCGGAACCGTTTCAGTATATAGAAACTAGCGACCGCCGATGCGACTCACCTGCTGGGCTACTGTATGTGGAATAAGGCTTGTTACCGCACAGCTGCTGGAAATGAACAGTCGCAGGAGACTGTCAGTGTGTGAACCTCCCGACAGGAGTGACCTTAGTTCCCGAGCCAAGAGCAGGCTGGCAGGAGAAAAACGTCTTTCGTGACTGTGTTTGTTCGGCAGTATCCTTATTCTCTCCTGCACCACCGCTACGTAGAATGCGTACGTGAAATAGGCGCAACTCCGTCAGTTACGTTCTCAGCGCACATAAAGATTTAAAGCAAAAGAGACGCACTATAGTTAGCCTTTACTTTCACTTAAAAATGTTTCTGTCACATTGCGTTCTCCTCACATGTAGTGGAGTATTCGTATAAAGTAGCATTACAAGTATACCATAAAGTTGTACTTGAAACTGGGTAGAACTGGGCGAAATAAACCAAAAATAAACCAAAATAAATAAACAAACTTCTCCACCGTCTCCAAATCATCCAGAACTCTGCTGCCAGAATCATCACCCGTACCAAGTCCACTGACC
>JAPZDZ010000012.1:25826626-25839911 GCA_029783805.1 Acanthurus tennentii | reverse complement strand
ATAATGCAAATAATGTATAGAGCTAAAGCAAAGTTACTCCCAGACTGTGTCCAAAAGTTTTTCTCAGTACAGGAGTCTAAATATGATTTGAGAGATGTCTCTAAGTTTACTGTACAAAAAGCAAAAAAAGAAATCAAAAGATGTATTTCTACTGTTGGGGTCAAATTATGGAACAATGCTAATATAAATATAAGAATGTGGAATTTGCGCTTGAGCTTCAAAAGAATGGTTTACAATGCTATTTTTGAAGGTTATAAATGTATATGATTTGTTTCTTTGTGATTGCTGCTACTTTTTTATTTTTTTTTGTCTCTGCTGTCATTTTGGGGAGGGTAGCTTAAAATGATAAGTTTGTAGGATGGGCTTATATAAGCATTTTGCTTCTGCTTATGCCTTTTCAGTCACTACCTTGTTTGTACTGTATGAACCAATTGTATTTCTTGTACTGTAAGATGACTGAAAAAATATACTACTACTAAAAATTTAGTACTACTGGAATTTTTTTTTTGCGTGATCTGAGTTACATGAATTCAAACAAACAATAATTAGGCTATCTAATGTAACTACCATACCTCATGGACTGAGGAAAAAAACTGCGTGTTTGTGTGTGTGTCTGTGTGATCAATGAGTCATGCTGCTGGGCCTGATGTTAGCTCATTGGGAGTGTTTGTGCATGATCTGTGCAGGAACCTGGAGGATTTGTGTTATGATGTATGCACAGAGAACTTAGGAAGTCACAGAGCCTCAGTATGACATACACCTTAGGGACATCTCACAAAGAAAATCGATCATTCAAACAATAATCAACGGAGCTGAAGCCTTCCACTGCAGTGAGGTATTTGTGTTGTTCAAAATAATCCATGTAATGGTTTAGCTCCTGCTAACAGCCCCTTCCTTCATTTATCACTCACTGACCATTTGTGCTGGAGCGTGCCATGATTGATTATGTTTATGTTTTTAGCCCGCTGTAACTGATAAAGTGAAATGTGTGTTTATGTTCAGTAGACAAGTGTTGTTTTTACTATATGCATGCTTCTGTTCTCGGCTGCACACAGAATAAAATGTGCAGGTGGAGTGAACGCACCACCCATTGTTCCAGACAGCCCATTATCCTGACACATCAACACCAAAACTGTCCAAAAACATCTGCCTAGTGTCCCTCTGACTGGACAGTGTTTGTTTCTTGGTCAGGGCTTAGATGGTGAGGGTTAATAAAAAGTGGGACTCAGAGCCATGAAGAGGCAGGAATTTCTGTGTACGGAGTACAGGTGGGATTAAGGACGCAGAAATTTGAATAAAAGCAAAGCAAAAACAGATCAAAGGACTCATTTTCCTCTAATAAAAACAATTTTGATTTACCTTATTTTACTTATTTAGCCCTGGTCTCTACTGGATACCACTTAACCTGTAGGGAGTAACAGGTCATAAGTGAAGACCAATTGGGACCGATTGGCCAATTGTTTAATTATAAAACATACAAATTGTTCTATTAGTGCTCATCCAAAATCTGCAACATTGGTGGCAGGTAGCACTTTTTTGATATTTCTGGTCCCCAGTGAAGTGCAGGAGTAACTGCAAATTTATGTTGGCACTCAAAACAGAAGCTCAGCGCTGCATCATGTCAGGCAAACAAAAGAGACAGCACCGCTCAAGCAGTGTAACTTCCCTATGTAGAGAGAGAAGAGGGCAAGTTTAGGGCTAAACTACCACAACCTGGACCTTAGACTGTATCAATACCCAGCTTACTTGTAGCTGGACTCATAGGTCAGTCTCTAAACGCTTTGCTTATGTAGAGACTGATCTGTCTTTAAATATCTGAGACCTACCTCACCACAGAACATGTATACTATGGTCAGTCACAGTCACCAAGGAAACCTCCCTCAGAGATCGTAGATGCCTGTCACATTTTTGGCGAAACATTTACGTCGGTTAAAAATAAACAATCTTTTACTTGACCATGATTCATCCGTCCACCCAGAATATATCTCTCCTTTTTAAAAAGGAAAGGGGCATTGCTTTGTTAGTGGCGGTTCTCGTTGCCATTCTTGTAACGCCCTTGCATTGTGATGTCACAAGAGGATCTGTAGGCTGTCCACATACATTTTCCTGCAATAAAGCCTTACCTCATTACATATTGGTACTAACTGGTAATCTGGCCTAGTTGTTGCCAGATTTCTAACAACAATGACAGTTCATTTGGAGGAGGAAATGGATAAACTTGCAAAACAATGCACAGAGAACAATCTACTGTGACAACATCAGCAAAAACAAGGAGCTAATCCTTGTTTTAAAAAAAAAGGAGGCTAAGACACACCCCTGTCTGAAACAAGGAGTGTATGGATCCAAATGCAACACAGAACAGGGATTATAACTGGTATTAATTTTTGTATTGATATGACACGTACGTGCAGATGGCATTCATGATCTTATATTGCTATACCAGTAGCTGGCAGTAGCATAAGTTGGTCGTGCCATCCTAGTTTATATATATATGAAAAGGACCATGAATAAACACTCTGAATCAAGACTACGGTGTGCAAGCCTCGTCAATACACTTTTATTGTTACTTAAATACAGACAAGCAGTGGAACATAAAGGTGTCTTCCTTAAGTGAATTGGAGTCAGGCAGATAACAATGATCCAAATCCTCTTCTCAAAACATGGGCAACAATTCTCTTCTCACAAAAAATAAAACAAGCATAGTCTCCTTGTTTTCAACACAACAACTGGAATCAACCAGCTTAACCAGGAGTGTCAAAAAGGCCAAGCAACAAACAGCCTGAACACAGCTAATGGCATTAGCTAATTTTACTGAGCATGTGCCCAAGGAACAAAAGGCTAAAATGTTACCAAAGGGCTGACGAGGCAAAAGTCAGGAACAGGCAAGGTCGACAACAGGTGATCAGTACAGAGATTAGTGCTAGAAAGTCTTGCATACCAAAGGAATGATCCGGCAGTGAACAGAGGGTAAGTGTGGCTTTTATACTGTAGTGAACAGGTGCATGTGGTTGAGGCTGATTGCAGTGATGATTGGCTGGGGAGTGAGTGGTCATGCTGTATTTAGGGTGAAATGGAGAGACCAGTGATGATCAGACTGAAGACCATGACACTGTCAACATCAATGGAGCCAAGGTGGAGGATGTGTACTGGTTTTATTCCAGACCATCTCCACTGATGCCCACCACCCATCAATTCAACCAGCCTACCTAAACCAAGTTAGCAGCACCAGTCGACTTATAGCCACACCTCCTAAATCAGCAGTGGCCTATCTGTAGCCTTATTTATCCCATTCTACAGTATTGATGATTTCAAACCCTCATTTCAACCCATTACCTTGAAGTTAAATGATGTTGCAGGATGGTAAAACTAATGTCAAAAGGCAAATTATTATTGGATTGAAGCAATAGATGTAAAATTATACAGAGTGGGATCCAAGTAAAGTCTGAGGTTGGGTTTTATTGTTGGAATTACATTTCATGTATCCCTTAAGACTTAAAATCAACTCAAATTCATCACTACTTAAGACTTAAGTAGTGATGATTTTGAATTCTAACCACCAAATAGTGTTCTGGTAGTTCATCTTTTAATATTGTGAGATTTTTAAAATAAAAGAGCCTGCACTTTAATTTTACAAGTGCTATTTCTTTCACTGAATACAACACTGATGATGCCGTCTTTTTAAGTTTATCTTGTTAAAACAGTACAACATCCAAAAATCAGGAAAAAATTCCTGTGGCAATAGAAGGTGACTTTGTCCTGCTGATTGTTTCAAATGGAATACAATTGTCTAATCTTGGGGCTACACATCCCAATCATGCAGTATAAGTCCTCTATTTCACTCTGCATTACAACATCATACAACTGAATACAAGCAAACATATGAGCAGAAACATCAGAGGGTTTAAACTCCAATTTGGAGGTTTTTGAAACCAATTCATGATGAATAGTCCACAGGTTTAATACATCCTTGTATTTCTCCAAGCTGAACAGGGCACATAGTGCCACAAGTGTTATATAACCCACCATGAGAAGTAGTGCAAGGTCTCAGTGAGGTTTGTGGCCTCATAAATACATACAAGGTGACAGAGCAGTACAATGGAATGCTAATGAGAAGCCAGAAACTAGAGCTTAATTAATTCACTGTGCTCTCTGCTCAGCTAGAATATTGGATGTTTCTCCTCTTCTGCCTGAATTTAATTGCTGTATGTTGAGATACACTGAAGGCTGTGGCGTATTTAGGACAGTGTTCCTATGTCCAATCGGTCTCCTTGGAGGTGAGCTCAGTATCATTAAGTCAGGATGTCTTTAGTAGATTGTTGCATGCTGGAAGGGCTGGACTTTCCACTGAGAATAAGGGGGAATTTTCCAACCAATCCAGTAAAATGCTACCTGACTTTTACAGTGTCATTCATACCCAATCTGCAATTCTGTTCAATCAGACTATGCAGTTATAATGCTGATGTTAAAGGATAACATAAGCAAAACTGTCATATCACTGTCGGTGTAACTTCATGTTTACAGCTCTCTTTTTATCTGAACTTTCTGTAAAGTTAGAATGAACCAAAAACAGACAAAATGGGGTAAAAGGCAACCATTTAGCATTTCTATCTTGTTGTTCCAGACTGAGTGAGCTGATCTACAGATGTCAAAGCCACCTAAAGGCTCTTTCAAACCTAAGCTTTTCCATTTAGTTCAGACTCTGTTTTTTTCTCAGATTAGTTTGGTTGTTCGAGGTAACGTAAAAGCTGTCAATCCAACTTGGTCCCAACATCTAGACTGAGATCTGCGTTTCTTTTTCCTTTTTTAAAAGTAAATGGAATACAGTGACCACATAACAACTGTATTCTCAAAACACAGTGCTACAAAATATGTGACAAGTCTCCTGTTTTAAACTGTGAAGACATCAAATTCTACACTTCAGCATGCCTTTTTCATACAACTGTTGAATGCAAATATTTCTTCAGGGTGACTTTTTACAGTTGAAACCACTAATTTTGGAGAAAATACCTTTGCTCAAGACTGTGTGGGTGTGATGTTGTCAATCTTTTTTGATTAACAACAATCTAGATTCTGAACGTTAGCTTCCTTTTATATTTTGGGTCTACTTATCTAGTGTAACAGTAGCAGTTTTTGTTATTATTGTTATTATTATTCTGTCTTTTAATACTACTAGTTAGTCTATCTAGGAAAAGTACTGCATTTTATATCTTGTTTTTAAATTACTTTAGCTCTGCTATCAGTTGAAACTCATATTATTCACATGTAGTCTTTACCTGCTGCTACAGACATCTACTAAAACATAATCTATCACAATATTTAGCTTACAAATGCATGTAGCATACATTTTGATCATGTTATGTGTTTATTTTAAAGCAAATGTTACAGCTGGAGCCATTTACTGGGAGTAAAGAGCCTCTTGTCCCAGTTTAACGACAACTGACCCATCTTAACATCATTAAATTCCAGAGGCATAATGTGTGACTCACTGAACTTGTGCATTATCCACAAGAGGCCTTGTCTCTGCTGAGTCATTATCGAGCACTTTTGGAGCCAGCTTTTATACCAGAGATCCATGTGTACAGATAATAAATCCCTGGGGTGGATTCTATACATGTTCAGCAGTGATGCCTGAACATAAGCAAGTGCTGAGAAAGCAGTAAGTGCTGTCATGGGTTGGACTTAAGCATTTGACACCCAGTGCAATAAACCATTCAAATTATTGGGCCTAGTGAATGTAGAGGCCAAGTTGGTATTAGGGGAGTCATGACTGCAGCATTTTAGTAATCACTGACTACTGATTGAGTGAAGTATCCCAGATGATATATAAGATTTTCTTTTTTTTTACTCAAATCTAAAAAGTTTCAAATACAACATTTTAAAGGTTAATTAATGATAAAATAAAAAAATTAATTAACATAAAAATATGTAAGTCATTTATTAAGGAGCCTTTCGCCGAGACAAAACCTAGTCCTACTTGCATCTTTAAGGCCATACCCAACCCAGTGTTGAGTTTTTGCTTTGTTTTTCCACTGCTGACATTTCCACCTTCTAGGCTAATGTGTTGATTATGATCTATTTTTTTTTCTTTTCCAGTAAGTGCATTGTATATTCATCACCAAATATGATTCATAGGGATGCAGACAACAGCCTAGTTTACATCGAAATTTTAAATGAATTTCTAAAAAAACAATGTGAAAAAAAAGTGGATTAGTGGAAATTTTTACAAAAAAATGGGTTTTAAATGAATTTTAAAGGTTTATCTCAGCAAGATAAACAGCTGGTGACACTAGTTTTGCAGTTGGATGCCATTAAACCAGAAGAAGACTCCACAAAGAGATGATGTAATTAAGGAGCACCAGTCAACTTCAAACTAAAAGTGCAAAAAGTTGACATGGCTTTGCCTCCCTGGGAGGTTGTGAGTGGAGGAGACTTACAGGTTGAAGATGAGGAGCACAGTGTGCTTGAGTGTGTGTGTGTTGCAGAGGCGGTTGTTCACGTGGGAGTAGGCGTGTGTACGTGCGGAAGTGTGTGTGTGCAAAGGTGTGCACTCACCTGTGACACAGATGAGAGAGTCAGGGTTGGGTAGTAGCCGTAATTTTTGTTGACCGCTACCCACTCATCCATTCATCACTTTTTTATGATTAATCCACTGGTTTTCATTTTCCATTCATCCATCTTTGCTGCGCTGTGATAGCTCTGTGCTGTTTGTTGATAATAAAAGCACCAAAAGCATCTTTGGATCTCAGCGTATCTGTTATTATAGCCTCCTAGCACGGCACAAATCTGTGAACCTGAGGACCCAACCTCATACTCTCAGCAGCTAAAAGGTTTGTTTGGAAGCCGCAACAGTGAGAGTTAAAAGTTCTGACACAAACTTTTTTATCTGAAAAGTGCAATTGCTCTTCCTAAACATGATTTTGTATTATAAATTTGTACCTTGTTAATTTTTTATTTTTTTCTAACTTTGTGATGGTGTGCTGTCTTCAGTGGGTCTCCCATGAAAAAGTCTCAAGGGACTTTCAGGTTAAAATAAAGGTTAAACAGTAAATAAGTAAATAACATAATAAAAAGATGGCATTTATGTTTGTTTCATGTAGGAATATTACAGTCAATGCATTGCTTGCTTTTTATCTGATGCTTTTGTTTGATGCAATGTTCTGTCTCTACAGTGAAGCATACAAAGATGTTTAAGTCACATGTTTCATGTAAGTCATAACTTATTCAGGTCCGATTCTTTTGACAGTAAATTTGCAAGGGCTTATAGTCTTAAAAGAACTTGAGGAACAAAAATATGAAATTACATTTTTTATTTTATTTTTACTCCATCAAACATTTAAATATCTGTTATTTAAAGTAAGGTCACATAAAAATAATGAACAAATTGTAGATTGATATTTACATTAAAAAAACAATGACAGCTGCAAAATCTGTAATCAAACTTGCAATCTTTTTTTTTTTTTAACTTTAAGCCTTGATTTTTTGTAGATGCAGCTGTTTGACAACTTGAAATTATAATTATAATCAGATTTTAGAGTCAGACTATCATGGTACAGTTTAACAGCTAAAAAGCTTCCTCTGCAGCACATATACATATTGTGAGGCAGGAGGAATTAGTGCTGCACCCGTCTAAATGTTTTATGTGTAATGTCAGATGCTCTAGCAGCTTTGTGATGTATTATCTGAACTGTTGAAATAAAAATCCCTCTTTCCCTCACATCTCCTGCAGTGATACTGCTGTGGTCATCCTGCTCCCTGCTGATCCTCTTTTCTCAACTCAGGATTCATTCCTTCATCAAACAGGTTTCAGAACTGGTATTTGTAATTCAGTATGTAACGATATGGAAAGAAAAGGTGCTTTTTGAACTGGACTCTGAACAGGATAAAACAAAAGGCATGCCACTAGAGGCAACATTTCATTTGTTTTATTTATTAGGCAAAAATCTGTACAAAATCAAAAGCTATGTCTGCCTAACACTGTAGCTTTACCTGAGATTCAGAGGAACCTAACATTTGGACTTAGATGAGGTTGTAGTGACTATTTTAACGGCTTCATTAAATGAAGCATACAAGGACGGATGGGTCACCCTTGCAGTTACGTACAATCGCACACGGCTGCATGATAGACTAACTTGTACTGAGTTGACAACTCTGTCGAACTTGCACCAAGAAGGAAAACCAACTGAGGAGAGAGCCTCAGATACGACAGTGTGCGGTCATGACCGAATATAATTCATTAGACTGGCAATTATTCAGGCACCAAGCATCAAGGAAGCACTGTTTTTGGAGAAAAGAATCATATTTTTACATACATGAGAGAAAGAGGTTATATCTCTAACCGAAGCATTATAATGTGATTGCATAAGACACATGGATAATTACTGTCTGTGGTAAATGGCTAAATGATGCTACAGAAAGTTACTACTGATGTACTCAGCAGTGTCAGTAAACATGACTTTTGTGTCGTCTCCAAGTAAAAAGGTTATAGGACAGCCTGTGGTGCTGTTGGCTATGTTCAGCAAGTTTTAGGTCTTTGCAAAGATTCTTCAACTTAAGTTGAAGTAAAAGAGGAGAATGTGTTGCACATATAGCTTCTCAGCCAGTGAAAGGGTGGCAAATGACAAGCGGCAATGGCAGCCAATCAGACGTAAGTTAAATTGGTTCTGAGATCCCACTCTGGTTGCAGCTACATTTACTTTTTCCCATTTAGTACAAGAAATGTTGCAAAAGTCAAGGTGTACCATTTTGTCACTTTGTTTATTACTTCACATTTAGAGAGTGGGTGGGGAATACATTCTGAACATTTGGATAAACAAATTCACATTTTTTCTATAAGCTCTCATTTTTATTTTTTCCTGGGATTTCAAATTCAGCTCACCTGGGAAAATTTGAACATAAATTCCAGCTTTTCACTCTAAAGTTTTCAAATTAGGTCAATAAGGTCTTGCATTATGCAACATATTTACCCTTATATATTGCCATATTTGCTATGTTTACCAAAGTATCCATTAGACCATGTTGCATTTTCCACCTCAGCTGAGCGTTCACAGTGTCTAGTGACATTTTGACTTTTGTTAAATTCCTGCCATAACCACTCTGATTTAATTTTTTAATGCCTAAAATGATAATGCACACATAAACAGGAAGATAGGAGTGCACTTTCACAGCTATAGAGACAGAGAGATCTTTTAATAAGGGTTTTTAAAAAATTACATTTGAAAATAACCAAATGTCACCTGAATGAGCTCAACGCTTGTAACTGTCACCATTTAGGTGGCATAGCAGGATTCTACTTAGAAGGCAGGATTGATAGTGATGCATATGACAGAAAAACTAATATTGTTATTATTGTTTTATGATTTTGCCAACACCACCCTGTCCTACTTAAATGATGTCAGCCTGTTTTTGTACATGATCACCCTGAAGCCAGTGAATGAAAACTTAGATGGATGTGCAAGACAAATTAAAACAAAAGTTCAGGATTAACTCTACCTTTTTGCTTTTAGTTCTGCTGACTAGTACTCTTTGCAGTCAGCTAACTGATGCATTGATATATATCCATAAGAATAGTATTACCATACAGCTGTGAACACAGAGTCACAGAGTGACGCTTTTATAGGCATATTATGTCAGATTTATGTTGTAGCCTCAACTGGCTTCTTGTGCCTGTGAAATGAAAATCTTATTGATTTAAAACTGATGTGCTCAGTTGGATCCTTTCTGCTTTCATTTTCTCTGCACTGACTGGGAAAATGGAGATCATAGCAGTTAAGGAGTACAAACCATTAATTAAAAAACTGAAGAATGTTAAATGCCAAAAAAAGGAAATGTTTCTATGTAATGCTTTTCCACACACTAATAATCTGTAGTTGTTGACATAAAAGATGGAAAATAACATTTAGGCAGCATTTCACACAGTGATATACCTGCAGTCAGACACAGTAACAGTTAAAATAATTGAATTTGTTATACTGTATGTGTTTTCACATTTTCACATTTTATCTTAATGGTACAGTATATCATGTTATTGGGCTCAGTTATGTACTCGATAATCACCTCACATTCACCCCCCCATCATGCCTGACTGGACATCTGCAGGAAGAGTCAACAAACAAACACAAGGTTAAGCATGACAGTGAAAGTCAGGGTTATATGAAATCCACTGAAACTGTGCTTCCAAATTATTTATATATAGAGAATATTAAAAGTGTATATATATGTACAGTCACGCTAATTTACATGTATTACTATATGTGCATGCATGTTCATACCAACAATATTCTGACATAAAGTGACATGTACTATTTTCTATAATGTTTAATGCTAATGAGATTATGATACAATACTGACTAAGCAACCTCTCTCTCACCCTCAAGATGTGCAGATTCAAACTAGAATAATAACGAAATAAATAATAAATATAAGTTACAGCTACTAATTGTGTTGTTGCTTGTGTTATTTTATTATTGCTTTACACTTAAAGATTCAGCTGTGGTTCCCAAGTTTGCAGGCAAGAGCTTATTATTTTTGGACACATTATTTTGCCAGTGTCCAAAAGAATATTGTTCATTAGCTGCTGGTGACCTACATCCAATTGCTCTTCAGGTGGGTGATAACAGAGCAGATGTTGTGGAAGTGACTCTTTATATGCAGAGTGAATGAGCAGCTTACTGATCAGGTGCCAGGTTGCAAAGTTGGCAGAGAGAACGATGGTGGGCGGTGAACCAGGACCTTGACAAGATCGTTTCCTTGTCTGCAATGAACAGTGGCTCATGAGTTGCATTTGGGCTCCACAGCAGATATCATCACATAGAGGAGAAAAGACAAAAGGCAGTTTCAATCATTCATAAATTTTGATATTATAAATGTAGAAGATAGTGTGCTGGATTTTTTTTTTTTTTTTTTAATATTACTTTTTTGTTGTCATTCTACTGGAGTGTTCAAACCTTAAATAACTGATCTGTTTTATTGCATGGCTTCAGAAACAAGTTTTTCCATTAACCTTTTGGGTTTCTATGAAGAGCTTTCTTTGTGTATAACTACCTGATGAATGTAAGTCCAACATTCATCAATTCCAAGGCCTCTACGTGCTCCACAATGCTCAGCAGCTACTATCCAACTACTGTTTTGGTGTAGAGCAAATAGTACTGTGTGTTATTGTCTAAAAACAAAAGCCTGTGCAGACCAAAAATGACACTATGAGCCTTGAGAGTGACCTAAACGGTGATGCTGTTGGTGGGGCAGCTAAATAAAGAGCAAAGACTATAAAATGAGGCCGAGATAAATTATGCTAGTCATGATGGGTTGAAATGTACTCAGAGCAATTTAAAACATAAACAGATTTATAAGGAAAAAATTGATAGAGTGATGGAAAACAGCTTTTGTGCTAAAAGATTACTGCTTTTATCTTTTTAGACTGACATCAGAACAAACATTACCTGGACTTGTAGAAGTATCAAGACAACACTTTACAGTTTTCCCAGAAGAACAGAAACAACAAAGTATTTGGCTATATTGTGTAAATATTATATAATATCAAATATTATATAATATTATACACACACACACACACACACACACACACACACACACACACATATATATATTATTCTGTTTAATGGTTTATTGTTACATAAGTTCAGGAAACTATCCCAATTTTTGCGGCTCAAATGTGTTAACTGAATTATGTTTCCAAAAGCAACAGCAAAGTTGTTACCCTATATATCCAGTGTTTGCAGTACTTGCAATAGCAGTAACAGTGTACTCAACATCAATAGTGCAATCGCACTGGTGAACCTGCCACAAATCTTCAAATCATCACAAGCTCCTTGTGCCTTCTGATATGTAGGAGAGAACTGTCTGCCGTGCAGAGTAAAATCAATAGGCCACAGAGTGAAATGGGAACTAAAACCGAAACTGCAGGCACGAGCAGTCTGCCGTGCATCTTCACTCTTGATTGATTAGATTGCTTTGTTTTGTGGTGGCTCACAGCTTATCAGAGGCCTGATGTGCTGCATGTGTGTGTGCAGGGAGAAGCAGACGGCAGGAGGTCAGGCTTGAGTGAGGAGCCTCTGCAGGACAACAGCAGGTCAGCAACAGTACACTGGGCCACCAGCTGAGAGATGACTGCATGTTCACACTTCACTGTAACAGTCATGACTGAGGGGGGTCTCTGTATGTAGCCCACTGTATTCATAATCACAGTTTATGTGCTTAATATGCCTTGCTGTATGAATGAACAGAGTAAGACCAATTGGTTTGCTTGTATCTAAACAACATAACAGTATCTTACACATTACCAACAGGGGTCTGCCAGGAAATAAGCATCCTGCAATCTGAATGCAACAGATGTAGAAATTCAATCTTTTATGTGATCAAACTTTAGAGGACTTCATGCTGCTTTAGCCATTAGCTGTTTGCACATTGTACCAGGGTTCAGTTCAACACCATTAAACAACACCATACAATTTGCAAAACAGAGTGAAGCTTTGTTTTATGTCGAGGTTCTAGTAATGGAATAAATGAGCCTCTTAGTGAATGTGTGTGTGTGTGTGTGTGTGTGTGTGTGTGTTGCTATGTTGCTATGGGCCAGCAATGTAATGACAAATCAGAGCAATTCTCATCTGTGCTCTCCCCTGGAAGCTCACTGTTGACTTACAACATTTATTGGATTAGACTGACTCTAGTATTCTAATTGTGACTCTTTGAATACTAACAGCTTCTCACCAAGATGGAATATTATTCAAACCTAACCTATGTGGACACCAACAGTAAGAACCACCCACCTCTGGCTCTGCCATCATTATAAATTCACTGTTGGGAAAGGCACCTAATCTCCAGTTGGTTGATCAGAACTGCTCAATGGTCCTCTAAGTGGAAGACTTTGATTATACTGGGCAGCCCATAATGAAAAAGGAATTTCTTTAAATGTCTTTAAGTGTCTGTGTGCATGAGTGGACTAAGTGGTACTTTCCTAGGTAAATAAAAAGAACTCTTCTAGGTAACATCAGTAAAATTAATGAGACCTTTAATTAAGAGAGGACCATGTTTTCATTGTACACACTTCACAGCAGCTGCTACAAAATTACTGATGCTGCCGTTTCAGAAATTCGTCAAATGGATGGACAGTGGCTGCAAGAATAATCTGAAAAGTCAACTATCAAGGTACCATGTGAGTAATCTGTGAGAGCAGTAAATGCAAGCAAAAACTCCCACTAGACCATTAAGGTCTCAGGACGCAGACCTACTGGTGGTTCCAAAAATCTCTAAAAGTAGATTGGGAGCCAGA
>JAPZDZ010000012.1:25813463-25826526 GCA_029783805.1 Acanthurus tennentii | reverse complement strand
AGAGTGTGGTCTAGACCTGCTCCATATGTAAAGTGTCTTGAGACAACTTTGTTGTGATTTGACGCTATATAAATAAAGTGAAAACTTATGTCAATTGGAAAATGGTGCTTGTAGACTGAAGAAAAAATATGTTTTAAGATTGTTTAGTTGGTAATAGCAATATGTTACAACAGCTATTTACATAATTCCTTGTTGATGTAGTTCTTGTTTCAGTCAGCAAGGTGGATAGTTACATAATTTCACATCCAGATATTACACATTTGGTCTTACTCTCCCTCTCCATCCCTACTAGAATGCTTTAGTTGAAGTAAAAAAAGAAAAAGTTGTACAAGTTGCACAGAGTTTTAACTAAATAAAGACTTCTCCCACATAGGTCAGATACACCTCTAGTATCTCATCTCAGGATTTCAAGCAGGGATATAGTGTCTGTACTCAGTGGCAGATTTTGCCTGCTGTTGGTCAAAACCACTGAGAGATTGACACCAGTTCAGGAAAAGTAAAAGGCAGTATACTGTATGTTTTGCTCCACAACACCTTTGGGAATAATGTCTGAAGGTCAGCCTTTCTGCTCCATCTATTATTGGGAGCCTGTGTGCAGCTTAATGCCAGCTCCTTTGCAGGTCCTCAGGTCCTCAGGTTGAGGTCCACCACCTGAGGCAAGGGCATCACTCTTCTTTTTTTCAGCAATCTTTTTCAGTGCCTTAAACGGTATAAAATTATTGATCAACATCTAATTTACCACATAAACTTTACTTTTCTTTCTAAAATGTTATGGTGTGGAACTTTCCCTTGTTGCCTCATTCAAGCCTGTGTAGTATTAACATTGACTGGAGAAGACTAAATTGTGTTAGTAGAATGAATTTAGCCTTGAGAGGAAGTTAAATTTATTTCAAACTAAACTAAGCTCTCCCAGTCAGTACAGATTTTACAACTGAGGTTGGTTTGACATAGACTAGATGACTCCATACCTAAACACTGGACTCTACATCTCCGCATGCATCACTGTGAATGTGCATAAGCCACATTATACATTGAAAGGTGTACGGTGTAGCACATTTCTACTGTTTCTTGAATTTCTTAAAAGGCTTCGTTCAGAATTTAATTAAACCTAAACACTACTGGCTGAATCATTCAACGTTTCAGATGAGAAATTAAATGCTAGTGAACATAGTGGAGCAATCAGCACCTAAAGACACAATTATTTCCATCAAGAGTTCGTGAAATCCAAAACAGACTTAAATTGAGAGCAATATTAAACTAATATGCTAGACCCACTGAAATGTGGTTTCAATAAGTGCTAATGCAGCTCAGTGTGTATACTGAGCAGAAGCGTAAATGGTCAGCTGCACTGTTTGTTAATATATTTGCCCAATTTACAAGGTCTCAATATGTCAATGTTGTGTTTACAGCATGTGCAGTCCCTTAGTGGTTCAAAGGAAATACAGATCATGCCATAGAGCAGTAGATAATACTGCTACATGTGCAATCTGATGTAAATAACAGTTCTAAAGCTGGTGCATTGATTAGCCTCATCTGCTCAGTATTGAGATCTCATTTTAAGCCTCTCAAACAGATATAATTTCACATCTCTTTCCTATTAGCTGTGCACTTAAATATGCACTTAAGGACTAAGGACTGGCGACTTCATTAAAGAGTGTGTTCAGTGTTGGCCATGAAAGTCAGGAACTGAAAGACCTTGGCCATTGCAACCACAATAACAAGAGTAAATTAAATTTTTTGGTCTCCAGTCCTGACAATAACCCTTTCTTACAGTAGAGAGTGACCCAATACAAGTCCTGGTGTAAACCAAACCATCATGAGGCAGAGAAATATGATTGTGCAAGATATTATTTCCTGGGGTCATCAGAAATGGTCTGTGCTGTGATGTGGGTGGTAAATGTAAAAATGGACACTGGTGTTTTTGTATTGGCTGGGCTCACCCCTGGTGTCCCACACACTTCAGGCTGCCGTCGTCGGTTTGATCAATCCTCCGCTGACTGTCAGCTCAGGGACAAACCAGATTTATAGCACTTCTGGGCAGAGAGCATATTTCCTCCGCTGTGAGAGATAGCTAACATACCTGGGCTGACAGTGAGGATGGAGTGAGGCAGCAGCAGTTTCGAGGCGGTGGTGCTTTTTAAGCTTTTATAGTCCTCCTAATAATGAGAATGCATGAGTGCTGAATGAACGGTGCTCAATCATTGTCTTTCCTCAAGTCAGATACCATAGGTTGGAGGCTCAGCAACACACAATCAATCCCCTCTGGGAGTGCATTGACTTTACACCTACATATTGATGATGAATCCTCTTTTAGCAGTCCAAAGTTATCTTTGGCAATACAAGACAATGTGTTTGTCAAATGTGACATCTTTCTTACTTCTCAAGCTTCAATTTTTGCAGTTATATTTATTTGTGATCATTTACTATGCAATAAACATCTGATAACACATACTCTTTATCTTGAATTTCTGTGCCATTTGATGAAAGAGCCGCTTGTTCTGATTCATTTTTAATATTCTGTCACAGAGAGCTTTTTTGAAAAGTGTCAAGTGGTATTTTGTTGAAATGTGTTTGACTTGTTTTTAAGTGTTCCATTTATATTCTCTCTCTCAAACTGTGTTGTCTCAGAGGAACTGAAAGGAGCAAAAGATATCTTTAACCCTGCTGATTGTGTAGAATTTTGAAAAACCATGTCAGATTTATCACTGGCAAAGACCATTTGAGTCCACATAACATTATCACCCATCAATGAGAAAAATGTAATCAGTTTATGCATAAGTTTATGCGTTCATCTGCTTGCGCAAGTTGAAAGAAGCAAGAAAATGCACATCCATTAGGCCCAGCTGCACAAAGCAAACGATCACTGATATACACACACACACTAAGGGTCCTCGGGCAATCAAATGTATGATGTTAGTTTTGCTCTACTATAACATGCTGCTTTACTACTTGGAAGAAGCAATAGATGGCTTTGCAAACAGCACAGCAAAGGTCCAGATTTACATTTGTTTGCATTTCTGACACATTGCATCAGTCACATTCAAAAAAAGAGGTTTTTGCCTAGTTGATGCATTGTTTCCAACAGAGGAGAAAAATGTGAACAAAGCTCTACACTAAACTGAACCAGGTTGTTGAAGCTCCTTGTTTTAGTTTTACAGTTTACACAGTTTAGGAGCAAAGGAGCAACAACTTTGCTCTGAGCCCAGTCATCCTTAGGAGGAAATTCATTTCAGCTGCTTGAATCCAAAACCCTCATTTTTTTTGGTCACTGCCCAGAGCTTATGTACATAGGTGAGGGTCACAATGCAGATTGGCTAGTAAATGGAGAGCTTCACCTCACAGCAGAGTTCCTTTTTTCACTATGACAGTCGGGTGCACATTTACACTGCTGCTGATGTCAGCCCATCCATCTCACGCTCCATTTTCCTGTCACTTGTGAACTAGACCCCAACATACTTTCCTCCTTGGAACAGCAGCTCATCCCCAACCCGGTTCTTTTGCTGCTAAATGCTGCACTTTGTTTTACTGTTGATGATTTTGAGGGTTTGTTGCTATCAAATAGCATGTGTTTATTTTAATGTAAATAAATATTGAAGGTACATCTAATTATATCAATTTAGACTGAAACATCACATCAAGTACATAAATACACAGAGCCCCAAAGGGGTCACGGCTATTTCTGATTTACTTTTGCATACTTTCACAATAAGTTTTACAGTCACTCTGATTCATATAAAAGGCATTGTGTTGGCCCAGTCCAGTTATTCTTCACTACCATTTTAGAGAAATGTTTTGCAGATACTACAAAAAGAAGAAATGATATTACACATTACTTTTGACACTCCTTTCAAAAGGCTGAGCTCTGACAGTATACAGCCACTGGCTGTGAGCACAGCTGCTGCTGTGGATGTGGTTAATGCTCAGACTACAGCTGCAATTATGGCTGAATCTATGATGCTATCAGAAAGGCTATAGTATCTGAACTGTGGCTCTTTACTGCTCCTCTTTACGTTAGCCAAGAAGCATCTTCAAGCCACAGAGGATTTGAAATTCCATCAGATATGACAAGTGTATTTCCAATTTACCTCTGGAGTTCAAATACAGTGTAAACTAATGTGTCGCAGCCATTACAATCAAATCATAGCTGTGGCTGAAGCTACTGTCACAGCATGAGCCCCAAACAAGCTCATGGTTACTGTAATAATAAAAGCTACAGTCTGTCAATCAGTCTCAATCAGTCATGGCAGCAGACACTGACAGAATAAGTTTACCAGCTCTGCAAGTTTTCTGCCACTAGTCATTGATGTGTGAAGCTGCACTGATACAGACAGACAGACTCAGCTAACCTGCCCACTTGTGCTATGGCCTCAGCACAGGTTTACTACATAATATATGATTCAATCCAAGCTTCAGAGAGGAAGCCAAATGTTTTATAAGGTGATGCACAAGTATTGAATAAAATGCAAACTAACTTAAGAGGAGAATTGCCACTGTGACTTTTCCTGGACTCCAAATAAACCAGGCAGGGATGCTTTCTTTTTTATTTATTTCTTTTTTTAATTTTGTTTTTTTATTTTGTTTTTTTTGTTTGTTTGTTTTTTTGTCATTTTCAAACTAACATCCAAAGATCACCTCCAAAACTGGGTTTATATCAACACTGAATGTGAATTTTGCCTTTGTGGTATTTCTGCAAGTTTGACCACTGTGTGTTTTTGCTAACTGTGTCTCCTCACCCGTAACAAACCATGGACTGACTCTAGCAGCTGTACACATCAAATGTGTGCACCTGAAATGTTTCTTCTTATGTTCGTATTTCAACACAGAATATTTCTCAGGTTGAAACATCTTCAGTTTGCATAGACATATTTGTGCAACACTTACATCATGTTCCATTAAAACACCTTTGAAGATATTGTATTTGGTCATACACACATCTGTTTTTCTGTTTATCACTTTGCACAAAAAAAAGATAATTCAGAATGTACATGTGTGGCTCGCAACAGTGAAAGCAGCTTTGTCTCCTTTGTTTGGCTAAGGAACAGAACATGCCACAGCACCTGTCTTTATCGTGTTGACAAAGCCACTACAGTTGTCTGATGTGAGATAGCATGCCACTGTGTTAAGACTGCTGGCTTCAACTGGCTGCCCATCTATCAGGGGCAGACAATGAGAAGTGCTGATATCATACTGGCCACAAAAATAAAACACACTGTTTGGTACCCACTGATGGATCTCAGTATTGTGGCCTGGCAAGCTGATGAAATTCAGTGCATTCAGCTGAGGACACAGAGCTTTGTCAGGGACACAGAGAAGCAGACAATGCATGCATTTTCAATACACATTGTATTCTCCAAGCCTGTTATCTATTGTATATCTAAAGATGTCCAATAGTTATTGAGAAATCAATATCTCAGCCTTACATAAAGTACTGTCATAGATTCTTTTTTCACAATTACAGCAGTCACATGGACACATAATGTATACATGGTCAAAAATCTCATAAAAGAAAAGTCGTGTTTACTCCCCTTATTGCTCAAACATCCCCGAACAAAGCATAAAAAATCTCGATTAATTCTTGTTCAAGTTTTTACAGCTATGGCAAACAGCTTTAAAACTTCTTTTTTAAAGCTAAAAATAGAACTTTCAAATACCCTGTCTCTGGAGTATCAGCAGAGAAACGTTACCTAGAAATGGCTCAAGGACAGAGCTGGGATGCTGCTCTGCTTAACCACAATGCCCACAGTGGAACATGCAGAAATGTTTCTTTAGCAACTCACTCAGCCTTCAGTCTATCAATCCTTCAATCTGAGCCACATATATGACAGAATAACAAAAGAGAAGGGGTGAACATGTCCATGTTTTCTCTCTAGACTTTAGTGCCTCAGTGTCATCTAAGTCCATTGTTACCCAAAAACTATTAAAAACACATAAGGACCCTCTGCATCAAGCTGACATCAAAGAATGCGCTGACAGAGGCCGACTGATCAAACACTTTGCATCAGCTCTCATCATCCTCTGCTGAAAGTTGCATTTGAACGCCCCACAAAGAGTTCAGCCAACAGCCATCTGACTGCTGTCATGACGTGTATGTTCAAGCCAGCATGAGGAATAACTCAGTGGCCAACTTGTTCGTATTTACACTTCAAGCAAAACAAAACATTTTTGTGCCATTGTGAATCTGTTAAAGGGATAACATTAAATGCGTGACTTACAAATGGAAAATATGGCAGATCTTAATCATTTCTTCTCTGAATGTAGCTCTGCTCTGGGCAGACAAGATTGTCTCTGGACATTTTGGTCTCCTAAGCTGTCTACTGCTTTTTCTCAGACAACCAATCTTTTCATAACAAGATTTTACAATTTACTTACTTATGATAGTTCGATTTATAACATCACTCAATTTCTGCCATCAACAAGATACAGTCTGTCAAACAGTAGCTTTCCTCTACACTGATCAGTGTTTTCAGGATTGGACTTTAGCCAGAAATGTTTTCTGAACCCCAAATCTTTGTGACAGAGAAAAAAAATAATCTATAGCCTCATCATAACTACATAAAAGTATTTTATTATCCACTGGGCTTAACCCTAGATGTGCATGTGTGTGGATATAAAAAGAGTGGGCAGGGTTCTCCTCTTGTACATGAACTTGGTCATTCCATCTGCAGCCCTGTGGGCCTTTGGATGGTACGGATGCACAGCGAAGTGCGATGCTTCTCCTGCTCGGCTACCCGCTTCACAAAGTGCATGTCCTTAAATTATTGGTCGATTTGCAACAACACACCTTTATGACTTGCTAAACTGCTGCCACAAGTCTGGTTTTCGCCTGGGTCTCAGCACAATACCAGCTGCAGTTTCTGTTATGGCTTAAGGTTTTAGTTCAGTCATTTCCTTTTTTAATTTGCAGTTTCTCCACTTCCCTTCATGCTTTGTTTCCCTTCCTGTCTTTGTTTGTCTTTTTTGATTTTTTCAGTTTTACTTCTCTTGTTTGTTTTTCCCTCTTCAGCGTATTTAATTTTGTTTGTCTAACTCTTTGAGTTGTCAGTCTTCTAAGGTTTCTATTCAACTTTTGACTCAAAAAAATCAAACAACCAGATTTAAATATAGAAGTCAAGAATGTCTGTCTTCCACCAATAGAAGACAGTCAACTATGGAGACGCTTCAGCAGTTTAACTCTGTGCATCATAGTGCATACTGCTTTATCACACATTCTGTATCATCATTGTTTTTCACTGTATCACATGGTTGGTTGGACATCCTGACAGTCAAGATGAAAAAGCAATCTGTTCATTTTTACAGCTCCATCGCTGAAGCTCCCACACTATTTCTCATTTAAATCATGTAACCATGGCACATGATCCAGTAACCACTTAAAGAAACATATTACCCCAAAATTAAAAGCTAGTCTTCATCTATTCACCCTCATGCCAGCGGACTGTTCTGTTTGAGGAACAGTTCTGAAATTGTATAGCAAAAAAGCATTAAAACAATTCTCCTGAAGAGATAAGAAGCTTGAGACTTGTTATAAATTGTAAAAACAAGTAGTTTAAAAATAAAAAAATAATTTAAAAATACACATCAACACCATTTGCATGTTCTCACTATGTCTGCGTGTTTTTCATCCAGGTGCTCTGGTTTCCTTCACCACCAGAAACATGTAAACATGTGCTGTACTGCAGCAGCTCATTGCCTGAATTCCCCTCAAGGGAATCAATCAGCTTAATTAGAAAATAAATAAATAAATAACAGATAATGACTAAATTTTAATTTTTGGGTGAAGTGTTCCTTTAATTGTACATATCTCCTGTGCACGCTCTAATGTTAACAGAACTGGGTTCAAGTGCCATGTACCTGATAAATGGTGACTGTAATTGTTTCTACTAAGGCCTTATTCAATATGTAGTTGTGTTGCTTCTGTTTGCTGATTACAGTCTTGCAAATCTTTCTAGTTCTCAGATCTCTTAAGAGACTTCCTCATTAAATAAAGATTCAATTAAAATGAATGAATACATAAATTTCTCGTAGAAATTACATTTGTAAGTTACTAAATTGTTTATGTAATTACAAAGTGTTGACAATGTAATCACTGCCTGGATTCTGTTCTCAGACATTGTTTCTCTGAATGATCGAAGCACAAGGCCAACATTTAAGTGCAATGTGAAACCAGGACCTAAAGCTCAAGTCCGGAGTCTCTGTTAGAAATGTCCTCACTCACTTTTTCTTAACTAAAATGTCATTCAGTTTTGGTCAGCTGGAAAATAACTTTCTTTAGGTTAATTCCAGGACGTCAAATCCCACTTGTGTAATGATTCAATGTGACATACATTGACACATGTATTAAAGTGACCTAGTTGTAACAGTGTATGTAAATAAACAACAACTGATGGTCACGTTAAAGAAAGACAGTTCTCACAGACATGCTCAGGCCTGACTGCCCTGTTGATGTGGTGGTGGCTCTCTGTCCCCTACAGCACATGCTTCCCTTGTATCAGGGGTTTTGAGTTTTACGGAGCAACATCAGTGCCTGGAGCTCAAGCAGTTTGAAGTATGTTTCTGTTGAAGGCCACACATCAACTACTGCCCATCCATGGCATGAGCCATACTCACAACAGGGCTGTGTGTACATGGCCCATCCTCTGGACCAGGCCATGACGATGAGGTCAATTGCAGAGCAGACTCTAATACTTTGGCTATGCAGCGGTTGCAGTACTTCTCCCACATACCTGCTGAAAGTCTGTGGGGGCCAGAGAATAGCCGACTGCTAGTCTGATGTACTCGTAGGCTGTTCCTGACAACAAAAACACAGGAACTCCCTGTGTCTCAATTCTTCTTCAGCATGAAGTATACATCTTTCAAGTCAGTGATGGTATATCAATTGCCTAACTGCACTAGTTCCAAGAAATGTCCTTGATGCTAGCGTGGGAAATGCTTTTGGGTGATATATAAGTTTAGGACGTGAAGATTAGGAATGTGTCTAAAACCATCTGTTTCCTTGGGAACTTGTATGTACGGAGTAAAATCCTCTCTGTCTGTGATGAAAGGGAAAGACAGACACAGCCTGTTTCTGTAAAAGGTCATGAATCTCTGATGGGAGAAACTCAGTGTTCTTCTTGGAGGATGTTTGCCGCTTTCATGCCCCTAAACTTACGGGAACTTTACAAAATTGCAAAAAATAAACCAGTCTTAGCGCCCACTCTGTCGGTACACAGCTGTGTTACCATGCCTTATTAAACTCTGTTAGAGGGTGTTCTGCCAGCTGTGGAGAAGCAGCCAGAAAGTTGTGAAACTCCAATTTGGTTATCACCACCACCAAACCTTTCATACACTGAATATCCACCTCTTTACAGTAGGAGACAGTATTTCAGGCTTTCTGGTGGCCCTCCAGACTCCTGTTTGTAAGGGTTAATTGGAATGTAAAGGGAAAAAAAGCACTTTGGCTAAAGTCAGGAAAAGACAGAGGCATAAGATTTTTTCATAACATTCAAATTTTCAGTCTTTCCACAGCTTTGACCAAGTGCTACCAGTGCCTAGCACTACTGAAAAGTTAAATGAGAAACAACACTAACGCTTTAGGTGGACTTTTTGATTACTCTAATTATTTAAAAAGCAGTTGGATAGGGTATCTGCTGATATCACACTGCTGGTTTATTTTATTTTTCATTTCAAAGTGCCAAAACCTTGTTTACCCCTAGAAAAGCTCCTGCAAAACATATCTGTGATTTACTCCTATTTAAATATTCAATAATGTAAGCATAAGCCAACAGTTGACTTTTCAAACAGGAATTGAAGTTGTACTGCTACAAATCTGTGGTATCTGAGTTAGTTCTGTAATAAATTTTAAGACTATTAAACTGACTGAATTTTTCTATCAAAGCTAACAATATATTTCATTGCATGCTTACTTTGTATTAACCCTTACACATCCACTGGTTTGCCAGTGATCCACTGTCGCTTTTGACTAAGCATATCTTATAAAGATTGGAGAGTTGACATTTTTACCTTTTCCGGACATGCTTAACATTTCTCCATTGTTTGATTATCCACTAATTGGCTTAATATTTTTCTTTAAAAGGCTTTTCTATTTATCTGTTTCAAATAGGTCTAAAAAGGTGGATATTTAAGGGTTAATTTACCTAGAACATTCATCAAAAGTGTTTGAATCTAATATTACTATGAAAATTACAT
Source organism: Acanthurus tennentii (assembly GCA_029783805.1). Classification (NCBI taxonomy): domain Eukaryota; kingdom Metazoa; phylum Chordata; class Actinopteri; order Acanthuriformes; family Acanthuridae; genus Acanthurus; species Acanthurus tennentii. The sequence continues at coordinate 25,816,344 of JAPZDZ010000012.1, read as the reverse complement.
CATGTTAGTGACCAAACTAGTATGCCCATTGTTTTTATGGTATTACTGTGTTACTTTTTTACAAGGGTTCTCATTTTGGACAGGCAAATGATGGCAATACTGACAAAGGAGTCTTATAATCCTTCTGTCTAAGACAAGACTTGACCCCAATGTGTCTGTAGCATCACTGACAAAATAAGTAATAACCTTGAAACCTTCTAAATCCCCCAAATCTCTCCTGAGGAGTTCAGGTTATATACCACCATGCTGTTTTTCAGACACAGCTGATAAAACAACTGATCGGGTAGATATTAAATCCTAACTAGCCACTGGAGGTCAGAAAAATTAATCTGAGGCCATAAACCTTTGGTGTGGCCATTAGGGAGGTAAACCAGCCTTCTCTCCAGCAGTAACTTTGTTGTTGCAGTCAGGGAAGGAAAATGGTCTGCTGAGATTTTGTAAAAAGGCCATCTCTGCACCCTAAACCATAAAGAAAGAGAAAGATAACATCTCACAGCAGTCAAATTGAATCACAAGCTGTGAGCTGACAGGAATAACACACACTCCCATGCGTGTTTTCCAATTCGCTACTCAGCCTGGGTTTTACTTTATTGACGTCTATAGTGGAGTATGAGGTACACACCTCAGCCACTTCAGTCTGTCTTTCTTTCATCTCAGGGGGACATATGGGATTTAGCATTACATCTGCTGCTGTCACTGTTACTGTAGCAACCTTTGATACACTGGCTTTTTGTGAGATGAAACTCACTCAATTCTCTCATATATCTGAGGAACCACTGACAACTAAAGCTCCAGAAAATACTCTCTGGATAAAAAAAAACTACATTTGTGTTTTGCTTTGGCTGCAAAGCAGCACTGCAAGACAGAGCTGTTGCATCGAAAGTTAAAAAAAAACATTTGTTTCTAAATATAACTTCTGAAAAAGGGGAAAAAAATCTCAATTTTTTTCAATTCACTGCTCTCCTCCTTCAAAGACTTTTTGGCACATCGGATCTTAGAATCTTTTCTGTGACTTATACACATTATTTTTCTCCACTCTCTCATCTGAGATGTGCTGCAATGCTTCCAAGTGGTTGGCATGTGATGGCAGTGAGGAGTTTGCCTGCTGTGCTGAGCCTGTCAGTGGGCTGTGTGAGCAAGCCCTCTCCTCCCATTAGCTGATAGCATTCTGCATCTACAGGATGGAACTAGATTAAAGCTGGGCTTTAAAGCAGTGCACATCATCCCACATAATTGCTTGATATCCTTTCAAACCCAGACATTGAGCTTGAAAATTGATTCAATGTTGTCAACCATCACTGGTCCCATCACTGATGACTCTGTGTGCTCTGAACACAACAAGCCACTAGAGGGCAATCATTGTGTAAAAGATTCATCCAGCAGCTCCAGCGTATGATCGCAGGGGATAATAACAGGCTTAATATGTGGTCTGCCTCTGCGCTTGTGTTTTTCTATATGTGATTACATGCCAGTGTGCAAAAACAGGGTACACAAGTCTAGTTTTAGTTTGAGTTTACAGTGAGAGGGACAGAATTTTATCCCTTTTGAATAAAATGGAAAATTTCCCAAGTATCATCTTGGTCATGAGCAAGTTACCTTATTGCACAATCAATTCAGGACTACCTGCTCTTACTAACATAAAGACAAAGGCATTTAATGTCTAAATTATGCCCAGTAAGGCTCGACTGCTGCAGATGCAGGAAGCTTATCCAGTATGTCCGGGGATTCACTTATATCTGCTGAGTGGATGTTATCTCTGCAGACTGTGCTGCAGGGGCTTGTGATGTGCTGTGATAGATAGTACACTTTATCTACAAGATATGTAGATCACAGTGTGAGAAATATGTCAGCATCTGAGCAGCAACAATATATACAGAGGAAAACACATTTTCTCTCAGAGTCCATGGACAGAGCTGTTTCATTTATATTAAAAAAATATTTCATAGAGTGAGGACAGAAGATGAAACTGCTGCATTACATCCATCATGGGTCTGGAGGTACAGCATTAAAAAGTAAAGACTAAGAGCACCTTGGTGACCCACGAGTTCAAGAAACTGATCATGTAATTACAACATTCCCTGTTCATATCTGACTGGGGACTCTGACGGATGTAATTCCACCATTGTCTTCACTCATTTCCTGTCACCTCTAACCTAACAAAATGAAAGCATTTTTGTGAAATGATGTGTTGCACTTAAGCTCAAAGGTAGTTTTGCAGGTGTAAATCCATTCACTCAAATGATATGTAAAACAAAGGATTCATAGTGGGCTGTGGCACCTTTAATTTGTATTTATTTGACAGGCTTTGTCAGGTGAAATTGGTGCACATGTGGTTTCTTTATTGAGGTTGTTTTTAATTTTGAAAGCATGACAGAAAATAAATCAAAAAAGTAATTTCAACAGCAGTTCAAGTTCAACAGTGCCTAAAGTTTACCTGGCTACCTGAAGTGCACTCTGGCTGTGCTCAGTGCACTGTCACATCACTCGTGAGTGTGGTGTGCAGGACCAATGAAATGTTTACTGAAATCCACTGGTCACACTCATATAAAGGAAGTTATTGCTTCAATTATTAGCAGATTAAAGCTCTGGATGCTTGACTTTTGGTTGAATGGAATGACTTTAATTGATTAGGAGCGACATCTTTTTTTCACAGCAACTATTGATTATTAATATGTGATTATACATATCCAGGAATCCGCTGATTAGTTACTTCCATAAAAAAGTTACCCTAACCCTGAACCAACTTACCCTAGCCCTGAACCAACTTACCCTAGCCCTGAACCAACTTACCCTAACCCTGAACCAGCTTTTAACTAACAAACGGAGACCGACAATGTCTAATTACATGTCAAATAAGATAAAAACAAGGCAAGTAAAGCCG
>JAPZDZ010000012.1:25769943-25791418 GCA_029783805.1 Acanthurus tennentii | reverse complement strand
TCTGAGTCTGAACAATCTTTTATTTTGAAAAATGACCGGATTCTCTCGGTTACATCTCGGTCACTTGAGTGCCAAAAGTTTACCCACAAGCTAGCAAAATGTGTAAAAACAGACGTTTCAGACAGAAGTTTCTTCTCGAAGGGGAAAAGGCCCAGTGAAAAGACAGAAGAAGAGCCTACAACTTCCAAGAAAAAGAAAGCCAGACAATTTAATAATAACCAAACAATAATCAAATTTTTTTTTATGATTTATTTAGGAGGCAGAGAGGGTGTTAACAGAGACTTTGATGTTATAATCATGTTGTTGGCGCAATGTTATGAGGAAGCTGCTAATAAAGTTGCATACCAGTACACAGTGGATTCACGTATATTATTATTTTCGCAATATAAACAATCTACGTTACCCCCCCGGTCTGCGGTAAAATTGTCAACCGTTGACCGGTCCGCGATGATAAAAAGGTTGGGGACCACTGCTTTAAATAACCCGGTACCGGAAGTGCACAGGTTCACTTGCTAATGGCTGGCTAAGTTAACATCTGTGACCCGTGTGTGGATTCTGGGTGATTATATATGAGTGGGATGTCGTAACCTCTGTCTAGGCTTAAAAATCTTTCTGGGATTAAATGTAAATGCCCCCCTTGATCTTTCTCCACCTGTCTGCAGGGTATTGGTGGATTACCTTTGATTCCTCCCTACCAGACACTGTAGTGGTTTTGGTCTGATGTACACAGTCCGTTGCCACCGTACATCAAGTCTTAACTCTCAGTTTTTCTCCCTGTGGGGATCCTGATGTGGTTCATCCTTTATCAGAGATCCTGAGCTACTGAAAGATTTGTTGCATGTGAAGACCCCTTGTGAGTGAAAGACTCTAGTTAGAAGATCTGACTGGACAAACACATCCTGATCAAGTAAGTATTGTCTATCCTTTGTCATAAGTTTGAGTTTTGGTTGATGAGAACCAGTAGTACTTCTTATTGTGGCTGCTGGTTTATATGTTTATGTTTTCTAAATAGGGCTAGATTTGAAAAAGAAAATCCAGTTCAAATTGATTCATTGATGGATGAGATTGATTAATTTGATCAATCTAATATTTATTCCTAAACTCTAAAGATCAATCTTTTAATACCTGCCTTTACTACTGAATTTCTGACACAGCTTATTACTGAAAAAGTGGTGGTCTGTAGTCTGGGACACTTTTTCTATTTGAGGGTGAATATTTGCACCACAACTCAAGTACATTTTCATAAACTAAGAAACTGCATTGGAGTGGTAACAAAGGTTGATTGCAATGGCACTATATCTTCTAACACACAGGACATCTGCCATCAACTTCTAACTTTTTTCCGACAACATTTTTAATTAATTGATGCTAAAAAATAATATTGCAGTATTGTCTTCATAGGCAGATTTTAACATCAGCCCAAAACCACTGATTTAGTTACTTGATGAAAACATCAATACTTTAATAATGTACCAAGTAGGAGGGCCCCATTTACAGTTAGAATGTTGTTTTCTCAGAATCTCTTTATGTCAAAGTAAGATTGATATTAGCAAGTAAATAAACTGAATATGCTCTTGTTTTAACTGCTCTCTAAAAACCTCACCTCCCTTCTTTAATTTCAGTAAGTACTGTAGGCAAGGACGTAGGTTTGATTTTGACATTGGTGGGGACACAAGTGTTCCACACACACGCACGCACGCAAACAGACACAAAAACATATGTAAACGTAAATGACACCACTGATTATACACACATAATATTCATGCTGATTTCAGGAAATTAATATTTTGTTGCCCTCCCTACTTACACTTGCGGTTGCAGATACATTCACTGCCTCTTGTCCTGTCCAACTAACAGGTTGAAAGTAGCTTTTACAAGCGGATGGTGAGACAGCAGGGGCGGCCAATCACATGTACGTTAGCCAGAAACCGGCAGAGCCAATCGGAGAGCGATATTTAGGTTAGAGGCGGGACTTCTAGCGGAGACTGACTGCTAACCCCACTGACTAAATAATACGGACAGCAGTTGTAATGGTAGTGACTACACATTAGTGGCTGGATATTGGTAGGGACGTGTCCCTAGCGTCCTTACCCAATTCTACGCCCCTGACTGTAGGTATGAGCTGCACCAGCAACAGTCTCTTTAAGCCAAAGGTCAGGGAGCCATGAGATCAGAGCTTGTTGCAGGAGGCTGTCCGGCAATGAGTCTAAGCACTAGTGGAATGAGCTAAAAGCTAGCCTCCCAACAGTCTGGTCATGCTGTTGTGGTAATTAGACTTTGATTAGTTAGTGTGATTTGGATTTACAGGTCAGGCTGATGTAGATCTCCTCTGGGCTATTTTTACTGGCCTGAAAGGGAGATGTGATGGTCTGGGATTGCAGGATTATTAACCCTTTACTGCTTGTTCAGTATCTGTTTGTTTTAAAACAGTAGAGATTGTGTTCAGTCCTTAGATGATGGCGTTTCAATTTATTTGATCAGTTATTCAAATTGTTTTGTCACTCCTCTGCTCTCTTGTTAATCAGCTTTGTGCCTCTCTTCTGTAAATAATACTGTAACCATTTTACACTGATGCATTGATTACATAGCAGTTCATTTTGTTTCAGCTGCTTATTTGGCTAATGCTACACCACCAAATGAGCACACAGAAGGTCCTGATTTGTATCTTCAGACATGCTGTTCAGATGGAATAACAGGAGACTAGAGCTCCTTAAAGAATGAAACTGAAGGTTTTTAATTCTCTTATTTTTTATCCTGAAGCTGACTGTCACACCCTCGTTTGCACTGAGAGAGCAGAGCTCGTGGGAGCTGAAAAGGCTGTGATAATTCTCGGTGGGTCTGCCACTGCAAAGGACCCCTTTCACATTACATGGAGGGTTTGTTCCATTTCTTATTTTAAATTTTATGGTTCAACATATATTTTTTTTATCTATATTACACAACCAATGAGATACATGGCTGCAGGTGTGCCCCATGTCAATGCCATTCATCTGTCAAGATTTCCATCATCTGGTCCTGTATCTTGTACTTTCTTCATTAATGGTAAAAGCCTTTTAAAATTGTGGCAGAGATTTGTGAAAGAAATAAATCAGTAAGCAAAGACACCAGTCTTTGCATTTTATTTTATAACTCTGCTAAATCACCACTAATGACCCTGTGCCAAGCTTGCATGTCTTTTCAAATACAACCACAGACTGCTGATGGAAATCCATGAGCTTGACACTGCAGAGGAAATAATGTAATTTGATGGCACTTCCCATGATGTCTTGTCATGTGCTGACGTCAGAATGAGGAGGCGTGTTACTCAATCTCCTGCATTTCTGTTGACCTTTAGTCGCAGATGTGCAGCCCGGCCATTGTAGCTGGTGTGATCTCTGTGGCTTTAATCCCACCGGCTCCCACGCCACACAACACACGGCCTGCTCTGGCCGTTCTGAACTGCTGTGAACTTATAAATCCAGGCTGCTGCTCTAGATTTAGGCACTTGCTGTCAGAGGGAAGGGATTATGGCAGCACCTACGGCTACAGTTACATAATACTGTATCGTTGTTGTCTTAATGCCAAGAACAGCTCAGAAATGACAGTTGCTTTTCATTACTCTTACATTTTTATATTGCTTACTGTAAGCTTTTACTTTGAACTAGAAGGACATTCTAAATGGCACACCACGATTTATCTATGTCCATTCCAATAATGACAGAGTAAGACAAAGATCTACAGTCAGTTGCTGTAACATAGCATGACAGTTCTCTGGCACTCTGGCTTTGACTGATGGGTCTGCAGCAGGAAAATATAGATAACTTTGGCAGAAGAAAATCTTGAGCCAGCTGCTCAAATATTGAAACTAAACAGACAGTCGGCTGTCTTATGTAGGCACAAAGATAAGAGCAAGACCATGACTTCTTTCCTGAGACTGGTTGGACCTCTGTATGTTATTGAAGCAGATGTATGAAGGGACATCATTTCTTTAAAATTTTAGTCCATCACAAGCAACATCAGCCCTCCTGCCTTTCCCATGTCTGCTTCATCTCAGATACTGACTACGGACGACCGACAGACATCTCAGACGAACACACACTGGTAACTTTGAAAGAAGTATTGCAGAGGAAAATGCAGGAATATTTTGTCACAGTATTCTGTTCATCTTTGTCTATGGAATTTACACAGTCACCAATAAATAAATGTTTATGTATAAATTATTGCATCTTCAAAAAGTACAACACACAAACATGCTTTATATGAAGCTCAAGACATTTTGATGTTTGATGTTTGCTTTGTTTCATTATTGTAATGGTGGGGGACACCTGTATTTATTCCAGGTGACATTGACCTTTTCCTTCTTTTATCTATTCATCTGGTGAAAAAACTGTGGTTGCAGTACTTCAATCTGCCAGAGCAGCCATGAGCTGAATAAAAGCACTGCTTGGGTAATGATCTCTGGGCTCCGCTCCGAGGCTACTGTGCCTTTCCTCTGCTCCACTCTCTTCGCCGCAGGCTCTGTGTGTGTGTGTGTGTGTGTGAGTGTGACAGATAGAAAAAGGAGAGAATGTGTGTGCAGCGCATATACACTGAAGCAGCTGCCCCCTGCCTGTGATTGATAATGTGCCTCATTATTTGTGCCATTTCATCTGAAGCTTCCAGGGAAAGCTTCAAGCTGGGACTGTCTGTCTGCTTGGAATACCTGCTAATGACGGTGCACAGCTCCCCTCCCCCTGACACCGGCCAGCCACACAGCAGTCAGAGCGCCAGTGAGCACAACCTTGGCGTATAAACACATGCATTCATTTGGACACACGTGTGTAACTCCTAACACAAAAGCAAGCCCATTCACTTGGACCCCAATAGAAAGCACTGCATTCTCTCTAAAGGCTTCCAGGCAGAGAAATATAAGCTTAATATTTCCATTGAAAGTTTCCTTCATACTGCTGCAAGTAGGAAAATAACCTCTGCCAGTCAATATTCCTTATATGAGCAATTGCTTTGATGACTATGCAGTGTTTGAAATTACTCTCTGACTCTACTCTAAGCTACAATTACTATCTGCTGGCTAAATTTCCAAAAGCTTAATTTACTACTAAATATTGAGTAAACTATAGATTGCCTATTATACAGAGTGGTGAGCAGGTGAATAAAATTCAGAAACCTCAGATAGAAAAGATATGCTTCAGTTGTAATCAATTTATGCAACAGGTCCTCCAAACTAAATAACACAGTGTGTTGTTTGTGAGCGAGCTCTAGATGGACTCATTGAAGCGTTTCTTTTTCTTTTGTTATATGGGTTTTTTTGTTTCATCCATTCTGCAAGGTGTTACACAGCACCCCTGAAATGTAAATTTATTTTATGATGCACAGTGCCATGGATAAGAGTGGGTTAGGTTTACACGCAAAAACAGTCAGGTGTAGTCCAGTACAAGTTTGTTTGTATTTGTTAGTTCCTTAATGTTGGGGAACCTTTGTCACAGTAGTTACATGATAAAAATTAGGTCAACACAGCAGTTTTGTGACCTACTCTTCCACTGACAAAGAACTGCCTGCTTCATGATCATGGTAACTAACTCCCAAACAATCCTCTTTCTAGCCACAGAGAGACAGCATTTTTCAGTGAAAAGCTACTCAGGTACTGGCTCCAAACCAAATGACAGATGACAGATGAATTTTAAGGTGGCTGGACAACTGACCCCAAATGCAACAGCTTTGTGTAGGTTATGAATTGTTTTGAACAGGTTAGACATTATGTGTCAGAGGTGTGTGTTTATGTAGCTGAGTTTATTTACCTGTCTAAAGCCAGGTGCCAAAAAAAAAAAAACAATTAACACAGTGTTAACAAAAGAACTGTCAGATTAATTAATGTTGTTTATGTTGATTTGCACAAAATGATGGAAAAGTAAACACTATTAAAAAACTGATCAACTAAGTTCAGAGGCTTCCACCTTTACAAGAAGAGCAGTTACATTCAATACATGTGTCCCTGCTTGTATTTACACAGACTGTCAGGTGCTGTCAGTCATCAGCATCAGTTCAGCATCTGAGTATTTGCTGCTTACTCCCACATGATGTGTAAAGTCATAGCTTTCAGATGTAATTTACCGACAGAAATCCTCCCACAGAGTACACTGAGACAAAATCCTATTAAGTAGAGCGCTCTGAGCGTTCTTCGTGTCTGTTTGTAAGTCTGCGACACAAAAACATTTGAGAGCCTAAAACATAATATCAAGCTCATAAGATGTTACACAGATGGATGCAGCCAGTGAGCATATTTGTTTTGAGCTAAAAGATCAATTTTATTACCTCCGTTGTGTTCTGGTTAGGCTAACAAGTTAACAAAGCCACACACAGACACAACTTAAAAAAAAAAAAAGACTGAATGGAGTTTTCACACTGACGTTGTATAGGAGCTCCACCTGTGTGGGTGCAGAGTCAGCAGAGTTCACGTAAAAGGCAGGAAATGGCCGAGGAAGTGAGGTCAGAGCTGCAGTGTGGCTCTGGAAGAGAGTATGAATGACAGGAAGAGAGAGGAGATGGAGATAAAGCAACAGGAAGAGGCTGCTTTGAAAATCCTGCCTCAACTCTGACTTGTGTGGATCACATGGGGGGCCGGGGGGAGAGAGAGAGAGAGACAAGGGTCTCTGAATGACATTCTGCAAAGAAATCAGACACATCATACATTATTAAAGAGTCCTCTGGTTTCTAATACCAAGACTATATTTACTGGTCTCCAGGCTGCAGGACACAACCAAACACACTGACAGTTTGCTGAAGAGATAAAGCTGCAAAATACAAATCCAGTGTTAAGATGCCTTAGAATTTTTGGAATTCTGTGTATTTATTATGCATCTTCTCAATTATCAAAATAACCTCATGTCTGATTTCTTTCTTGATGTTTGTTCTTCCTACTATTTGGCATTTTCCTGTAAGTGCATGTTGTAGTAGTTTACAGAAAAATGATCAAAATTTGTTTAAGTTACAGTGTTGTGATCTCCACCAGAAACCATTTTTTGTAAGGGCATAATATATACAGTGAAAGTACAGTGAAAAACAGCTCTCTTTTTTTCTCTTATAGTACATTGCTGGCATTAAATTCAGTAAATCAATCCTCTGACTTTTAAGAGAAAGTTTTATTTGGAGTGAGACTTGCAGAGCTGGATTTGAATGCAGATAAAGCCAAAGCTGACAAGTGAACTTGAGGGGGTGGAGGCTTCACTTCTCTTTGGATCAGTTTAGGTTTCAAAGTCCTACTTTTTCTTTCCCTCGGGTTCATAATCACGTACATTCTTCTGAACACTAATAAACAAGACACTGATGATTATTTCTGCTTCACTCATTGCTGTCAGATATCAAAGTTGCTGTGTTCTTATATTATCTCCCAAAAGTCCAAGGAAATGAGCTCAAAGCCACGGATCAGTGGAGTACTGCTTTTGATGGGCAGTGACAAAGGAAATAGAAGTGAGACCTTCATGGCGGTACTGACCGCCAAAAACATCTCATGAGGGTTTTTCAGTGCTCTACAATTGCCAAGTGTTGTGTTTGTAGGCCAGTGATTAATAATTGAAGTAATCAAGAAGTTTTGACTCAACATGTCTTTGTTCTTGAACATGTAGGAGTTACCCTGATGTCTGCAAACAGAAAACACATGCTTTTTTAAAAAATCAAAACTGGGGCTGGCAAAGTTTGGAACCCACAAGAGTAAGCTAGATTTTTCAAGCATCTCAAAAAAAAAAAAAAAAAAAAAAAAAATCCCACCTCCTTCATTCAGACTGTCCTGCACAAACACTGCCCCACCACACATGAAAGCACTGCCTGATTACAGCTGGAGGAAGAGTCCAATAGAGAGTGCTGGGGAGAGGTGTGGGTGCATCATTCTCATGCTTATCTGTATCTAAACCACCTCACGGTATTCATAACATGTTTGTATTGTGAGGTTCTGGCTACACTTTGCCATTATCATGTGACTAACTCAAGGTTACTTCTTTAAAAAGTGAGGACAAAAAAGTGTCTGCCTTCTTTGCATGTCAGTATCACATAAGTATCAGGTTTTGTTCTTGTGATTTACAACCCTCTGCTTCTCTCCGGTTCAATACAAAACCTATGTGTTGAAAGGTGGAGCCTTGTGTAGTCCTAAAATTCCCTTTCTCGGTGAAACAGGATAAGTAGTTGGGATATAACATTAATTTGAACACTGAAAAGTTGAAACAAACATGGAAGGCTGCCTCCTTCAGCAGCTTCAGCACCTCCTTATGAGGCACACAGATGAACTCCTGGAACTTCAGAGGGTGGAGGGCCAGTTAATATCCAGGGAACGACATGTCAGGGAGAGAGAGACGGAACACATCATGTCCTCCACGTAGTTGCTGAGGCAGTCCACTGTGAGATGTTTAGAATATGGAGCAGTCATGGAGGCCACTTTCCTGTGAATTCTAACCTTTTAAACACGGTGTTTTGGGGAAAAAGGTGGTGTTTGAGGTGGTGCACACCTGAAGACATGCCACTGTGTATTCTGTTTCTTGCTAACTTACTAATAAATCTTAACTCTGACTTTAAAAATTAAAAAATCAGTTAATGGGGGATGTCATGATATTATTGTATAAATTCATTAGTTCAACCTTTGTTTGTAGCCTTTATATTTTTACTATCATTCCTCACAAGTTTATGTAGAAGATCTACGGCTTTCTATGTACAAAAAAAGCTTACCCCTCTCAAATTTTAAGCATAAATTTATTAAAATCTGTTAGTGAGCATTGTAAACTACCTAGATATCAAACCAACAGATGTGATACATCAATATACTCATTCGCATCAACAGTTCAGTCTAAAATGTGCAGTTTTGTCATGAAAAATGACTTTTATCAGGCACTTAGCTACGAAACTTCAGATGAGGAAAAAAGATAGCAAAACCAAAAATGCTGTCTTTATATTTTAGCTGATTGTCTGTGCTTTTTCTTGAGCATGTGAGCTGGTTTCTGAAGTGAGTGTCAAAACCAAGAGCCCATTTTAAAGCCTTACTTTAAAAACCAGTTTGGTGCTTAGCTTTGTCAGATCCCACAATTAACATGACCTTTGTTTTGCTTTCATGTGCAAACACACTATTTTGGATGTTTCCACTTAATTTTCCATTTCACATTAAAATATGAATTTATTTTTAGAAGACCTTTTTCTCCTTTCTCCATATCCTCAATCAAACATTTTATTTTATAAGTCTTCAAACAGCACAGCAAAAAACTAAACCAATATTTCACACCGACACTTAATGTAAATGTAGTGCATCCCAGGAGTTTGTTTTGACACTGTACATTGACTTTAGGACCTTGAGCATCAAGTAAAGCAACTTTATAAAATTTGAAACATTTTTCCTTTTGATACAAAATCCTATGATTTAAAAAGTCCAAGTATACAAACTGCAGTTTTATTTTATTTCTCTACCAGTTTTCTATGAGGTGTCTGCATCAGTTCTTACATGGAGCATTTGAACTTAACGATAGCTTCTATCACTCTAATGGTCTTGCCAGCGATAGCGTGTCTCTGGATAAAACCTCGTTGCTCCTGGTTGCACAGGGGATGTTACCTCTTCAGTCAAAGGTTTTTCTCTCTGGCTCCACTGAAGAGGATAAACATGTTGGAAGTCATTTTTCCATTTGCCTTTCACTCCTTCCACCATCTGCCATTGGCAGAAACTCTGACAGCTTTAGCTCCATCTGCACTGGCACAACAGCATACCCTCGTCCTGTTTTTGTGCTGTAAAGCAATCCAACAGATTTCCAGCCAAATTCGACGTGGTGGAACACAAAAGTGAAAATGCAGAGCGCAGCTGAGAGTCTACCAGGCCCCTTGTCAGTGGTGGTCTCATTTGTTTCTGCTAATTAAACTAATTTCTCCAAATTATTTATTGACATGAAAATGTTCCACATCTCTCCCTTGTCGGAACTATTGTCCGCTTTTAAAAGATTGAATTGATTACGTACTGTCACTGAACATTTCACTGGAGTATTGAACAGGATTGTTGTATGGGGCACAGGGATATGCAATATTCAGGCATTAGACAAATGTATCCTACCATTTGGTGGTCCAATTAGTTAATGGAATATTCCTGCATGTATAAGAACTCTCTATTGATTTTGGCCTCTATTTCTCCTGAAATTCCCAACATACACTGCACTGTGTGTTAGTGCTGCCTCATTCTTTAATAAAGTGATCATAGGAATGTGGCCTGGTATGTGCTAATGGATACTAAATATTCTCTCAGATGAACATTTCTGTGGAGAGTAGCTGCTGCTGACACACACAATGGGAGAAAGGAAACATGCGCCACATGAGGCATGGCAAAAATGTCAACAACAAAATTCAGTGGCTGCAAACATCACTGCTCTCTGGCAACATCACTGTCCTCTTTTTACAAAGCCCCCTAAAATAGACTCAGAAGATAATTGATGTCTCATGCACATTCCTCTGTGTGAAGCTACTGCCATTACACTGGCAGACTGATGTTGATATGTTTGATGCCGTCATCTGTGGGCTACAGCAATGATAGATTTAGATCAGTCCTACTCTTTTATAATCCATGTTCTTTAATGTAGCAGCCGTTAGCAGTCTACATCTTTTTTCTTTCATGTTCTTATGACTTCCCTATGGTCATAGATGTAATGAGGAATAATATCTTTGCAGTATGCTGGCACATATTAAATAGTCTCCTAAGGGCTTTAGGGCATTAGTGTTCACACCTCAAATCACGGTCATAATACACTGTGGAAATTCTGCCACGGGCTTTTCTTATATCACAGAAACTTTAATTGCTGTAGCCATTAATATCATTCTATTAAATGACTTATCACCTCTCATTGTGCCAAAAGTACAACATTATAGCTTTTCCTTAATCACACTTAGGAGCATGGTAATGTACAGTATATTCAATATACACTTTATAATAAGGTGACTGACCTGGACATTTCAATGTTTGGTCTATAAAAAAATCACCTTTTGTCCTTTTACTGTATATTTTAAATAATTGTAGTGTCTATTGTCTCTCCTAAAAATAGTCAAAGTGTAAAAATAGTACTAAAGTAAAAAACTCCACACAACTGGATACTTAAAAAAGCACAACAGAAAGTGATTTGAGGACATTTATTAAAACCACAAATTGTTTTTTAACAATTTTCTGTGATCAATGCTTTCTGTAACACATGTAATGGTCAGTGCCCTACCCACAATGTCCTACTCATATTTGGCTAAAGTTGCATTTAGTGTTGATTAGTGTTATTACAACATACAACTTCTGTTTTGTGTCTGATAGGGTTAGGGGGCTACCATTTTATACATTCATCAGATAACACCAGACCACACTAGAGGTCCAGTATTTACTCCTCTCATAGCTCTGCTTTGGTCTCTGCCAAGTATTTTGACTGATATCAGGGACAGCTAAATGTTTTGATATGTTTACCATCTAGTTTCTAACTTTGGTTTGGAGCATGTTGCTGAGATTTATCAAATCAAATCAAACTCTATTTATAAAGCGCTTTTCGTACATTGCATGTAATTCAAAGTGCTTTACACTGACAGATAAAAACATTCCCCTTAACCCAACCACCCATCCCCAAGCTTTGCTTAAAATGGACAATTAAAATTATTCCCTCACTCCCACAGCCACCCGATCCCAAAACCCCCACCAGGAACCTACGAGATCCTTGCAGCCACAGCCAACCACCGCTCCTGGTGCAGAGGGCTCCCCCAGAGGAAACACCTGGGATCTTAATGATAAAAGAATAACAATAAGTAAAAACTAAAATACATATGAAAGCTAAGAACTAAAATCTAATCTAAATTACTATGACTAAAATTTAAGATAGGAAAGAATAAAATTCAAAAATAAATACAAAATGAAGGCCTAAAATAAATAAATGTCATGAGTAAAATAAATATGAATTAAAAGCCAAGCTAAAAAGGTGTGTCCTGAGCCTGCTAGTCAAGCTTTTGCTGAAAACCAATGTGTTCCTCTAACAATGCGATAGGCCAGTGAGTCAGTCACAGTGAAAGCTAACTGTTGGCTCTTGTGAGCTAAGGGAACTGATAATTCTCTCAGAGCTTTTCAGCTGTCAGTGATACAGATAACAGCCAATGGCCGGCTGAACTTTGACTTCATCATCATCACAATCATCTGTTGCTAAGTGAAAGGCATTAAACAACTTAACAATTCAAAAATAAAACTAACGGCAATGCAGCTGAAACTGACACTGTAAGTTTGGCTTTGCACAGACTTTGTAAGCACGTTGCCCTTTGAAAATGGAGGAAGAAAAGAAGAATGTGCTGTTTAAAAATGAAGAAAAACTGCAGTAAAAGGTTAAAATCACTGGTTTGCAAAGCTGAACAGACAGACAGCTCTGTCTCACAGACTGCTCTCAGTGCTGATCCACAGTCAATATGCTGATTTGGTTGAACGACTGCTGATAAGAGTCCACTGCCAATGGTGTCAGACACCCACCCAAAACTACAGATGATGGTCACTTCACAGACCCTCGAAGCAATCCTAACAGGAGCCAACAGTCAGCTTGTTTTGTCAGGGCTCTTATTTCAACTTAGTGTTTCCTATACGCCTGGACACTCACCATGTGTGAAATTGTTATGCTCTCTCTCTCATTGATGGCAAAAGACCAGTAAAAAGTAAAAAATGTTGGGACAGTCCCAGACCAATCGCATTTTTCCAGGAATCCCTCCCGGTTTGTTCTGAAAATCAGAACAAATCTGAGCCAGGTTATGGTCTTATAAAAAAATATATTACTGATCGCTGTACATAATCGTTTCCAATATATGTTGTTGCCAACCAAATTTCATCAATATTAACAGCCATTGTTTTTCTACTTTATTCTATATAAAATGATTGAAATCTTATTTCTTTGCAGAGCTGTATTGATTCTCACAGTCTTAGTCCTTCTTTGACCCTCTCTCCTTTTCTCTCTTACTTTCAGACTCACACACCCACACATACAAACACACAAATTTGACTCTTATCTGAAAAGCTCCTCCTCTCTGTGTAGGCCTTAATCAAAATGCAGTCGATATCGACTGGTTGTGCAAATGGATATTGTTATTATGTAATTTTTCACTCTAATACTGCATGTTTTCTCTTTTTGGACTGAGGCCATAAACGTTTTAACATTTATCTGGTTTGTGGGAGGAAACAGGGTGCAAAGACAGTCTGGGCTGTAGGTATTAACAAAACAGAGTACGTAGAAAGAAACAAGCAAAAAAACATGAGGGAAATCTGAACACTCCACCGCCAAGAGTGATTATTAATCTAATTAATTTGTTCAGAATATATCTGGATTCTAACCAGTTGCGTTCCAGCAGCTGAAGCAGTAGAGTCAGGAAGAGACCACTGAAGCAATAAAGAATAGGAGGAGGAGAGGAGGAGAGAGAGAAACAGCTAAGACAAAGGCAGCAGTGGAGATTGACAGCATTATATATGCATTCTATATTGTTCAGTTATTTATTTGTCACAATGTACTTTGCAACTAAAATACTTTCAGTGCACCTTCTATATGGCATTATATAATTTTCTACTTTAAAGAACATGTGTTGGCCAACTTCCGTGAGCCAATGCATGACAACCCCCCCACCCCTTTGAATCCCAGATTTAACCCACTGGTCATCATGTAGCATGAGAGCCAACATATTTATTCACAGAAAGAGTGTAATCCATAATAATGAGATTGCAGGTCATTTATTACTCCAAACAGCTCTTTTTGTAAAAAGATATCTAGGCACAGCAGAAAAGACCTTAGTGTCCATCCTTACAAGAAAAATGCACATTAATGAAGTGGTGGCAGATAAAATGTGATTTAGCTCATTAAACAAGCCAGTTGAGTGCTCATTCACCTCTGCTTAACAAATGTTGACAATTTAATGATTGTTCCATTTATTTGAAGAAGCTGGCTGGTAGGTTGTGATATGTTTCCTTATTGTTACACTGTTCCTCCTTCTCTTGAAGTTATTTGGTGCTACAGGCACTTGTGACTACACATGGTTTGCATCATATTTTTTCCTGAATTACCAACTCTTTTTCTCAAAATTTGCATATTTTTACAGCACAAAGGCATGAGCACACCCAATAGTGGTACATTTATAATAATGCACTGTCTAGAACAGGGGTCACCAACTATATTTGTCAGAGGGCCAGAATTTTACCGGACAGTCACCTTGGGGGCCGGACCCTCAAATAAAAATTAAATAAAAATCAAATTTTGGCATAACATTATTATTTGATGTTTATTGTTTATATTAGTTTTTACTTCCTCTTTGCTTCATCCGTTTTTTACTGTCCATTCTTGTTTAAAAGTGCTGCAAAATTCATAGCCAGATCCTGCAAAAATGTTTTTTTAATAATATACGAGCTGTGTTACTGTGTTGTTATCTTAGCAAACAGTGGGCTGTCCAAAAAGTCCAGGTTAACACATCCTGGTTAACCACAACACGCATCTTTATTATTTGCAGACAGCTGCTGCCTGCTCAGTGTTACACTGTTGGGTTCAAGGAATATCTTAAGCACCAGAAAGAGCAGTTATACTCACAGCACTCAGCTGTAAGGGAGAATAACTGATTACAGCCTGTGCCTTGTTTTATCATAATGATGCTGTGCAGCTGAGCTGGTCCAGGCATCCCACAATGCAAAGCTGAAATGATAAACTTACATTCCTCTAGCAGAAGCAGTTTTCACAGTGTGTAGGGTTAATGCAGTTTGCATTCCAAATATTAGGGGGAATGTGATACCAAACAATTTCTGTTGGACGACAGACCAGATAAGGATGCTTTTACTTATTTAACTCGTACTTCCTGTACATTTATATTAAAAACAATAAAATTAGCATTGAAAGCTTAAAGAGCTCCAGGCAAAACCCTTTCAGATAAAAATACCCTGCTTTCGTGTTACTGTTTTCAAAATGCTTGTTCCTATAATCTGGATATAGAGCTACTGAAGACAAGATATTGATTAATCATTACACGCCAGAACACTTTTTTTTCCTTTAGCAGAAAGATAGTCATTGCACCAAGATTGTGGAGACATTGCTGGTGATGCAAGGCAGCTTCAGTTCTTGCAGTCTTGCTGAGTGTCAAGATGTGGTTAAAAGGCTCGTAAGTGGACCTTAAAGGAAATTTTGTTCTGTTCCTTTTTTTATTAAAGTTATTCAGATGGTTCATTTGGTTTCATCAGTCCAAGGTTTGAGGCCTCAGTCTCTAAGGTTTCTGCTCTCCCATGACAATGGAGGTGAATGAAACATGATTTGCTATATAATTAATCACAGTGTTATTCAGTGAGTCCCATGTACCTCTACAGTGTTTTTCTGGTAACAGGAATTTCACAGATGAGTACAGTATCTCACAAGCTGAACAAGTAAACCAAAACCTTCTTTGGGATCAAAACTCCTAAAAGTAAATGAAAAAATATGATGAAAATGTAAAAAGTAAATACCAATAAAAAGATAGTAAAATCAGTAAAAAATAATGAATAAAGATTGGCGAATATTCTGGAAATAGGATACTATGTGACCTATACTATGTGTAGTATTAAAATGCAGACTGAATTCCTCTCTCAGCCCTTTGTCACATGCTAAGGTCATACGACAAATAATCAATAGAAAACCACTCAACATTAGATTAAGGCTGCTGTGGGCTGTTGTGACAGCTGCCATTAAACCAGGGACACACTCAGGTAAGGATCTATTGTTGCAATGTCTCATGGAATTTTAACTATGTCAGAATGGAATAATGCCCTACTGCTAATTTCATGCACATTTTTCATGATTTGTCCTTAATTTTCAATACCAGTGTGCCTCTGATGGCACCCATTTTGGAACTTAGCTTCTGTCAAAAGCCTTTGAGCTCCAGCTATACATTCACAGAGAAATGTGGCTAAGAGAGCCAATCAGGCCTGCAGAAGAGCACCTCGAGAGGTTTCTGCTTTACACAAGAGGACCAGAGTGCATAAGTCATCCACTCTGTGATCATATTTGTCTGGCTCAGGCCCACAGAGTTCAGTTTGAGTGCAACCTCTACTGGTAACTTTCTCAACAATTCTGACTTGTACTGCCTCAACTCCACTCTTGCACACACATATACACACGCCTTCACTACCTGCTGGCAGACTTCCCATATTACTGTTTTGTACTCTACTCACATGGAGAATGATAGTTTCTTCCAATAAGACTGAGGATTCATTTTTATTCCATCATGCAGATAGCAAATAGAGGCCAGTGTGGGGCTAATATTGTGCATTACTTGCCAACAAATGCTCTACTTACTTTCACTCTGTATCAATCCATCTCCACCAGCAGTCACTTTCTCTTACAAGTGATTTAATTTTAGGTTAATATCATGAGTCATTTTTTAAAAATATAAAAAGGAACAAAACAATATATCATGGTTAAGAATTTGGCATGTCTTCTCTCTCTATAAGAGATATTATTAAATAATAGACACTGCAGGATTTACATTAAGTTTATAAAAAGACAGTGTTTCATATTTATACCAGGGTTATAGGGTTATAACCCTTTGCCTGTGTGTGTGTTTGTAACCAGGTTATATACTGAATGTATCAGCACTATTGGAGATTTTTCACAATTTGTGAAGTATCATACACAGACTGTATAAGTAGGATCAGTCCATTCCCTGTGGGTTATGAGCATGATGCTAACACTGATGGCACCACTGTTAGCCCATTTGCAGACTCCTCCACCTTGACAAAGTGCTTTGTCAAGAGCAATTAGCAGTTGTTTGTGAGTGGGAAGCCAGTCAGGAAAGGTGTCCTTGTACCTACTGATGGTTACAATAATATACTAGCAATATAATACTGTCGGTAGCAAAGCAGCAGCTAGGGAAAAAAATGTATTAGTCAAGTCACATGACCAGCTAAATCCAAGATAATGTATTTTTTGTTTTAACATTATTTTTAATGGTTAAGTTAGTGACTATGACCTCTAAAATACCTAAACCACCTACGACTAAAATATAAAACTGAGGAGGAATTCTTCCAAGGTTTGGTACTGTAATCACTCTAGACCCAGTGTTTTGCAAGTTATTTAAAGATGTGATTATTACTGTATCACAATATGATGATAATATGATTACACTAGGCCTTTTAGGTAAGTCTGACAGGGACGATGTTAGTTTTGCATTTTCTATCCTTAAAAAAGACATCAAAAAGCCAACTCTCCACAAGTACCAACTAACTTAGCATCACCAGGATAAGTAGCACATTGTAATAACTGAATTTGGTAATAACTTAATTACTGAAGTAATCATTAGTATCACAGTGTCACCTTGCTAACAGTAGTGCATTGCTACCTCAGACTTTCAGTAATTGCTATTTGTGACCAGTAGGAATCACAGCAATGTGAGCAGGTTGGTTGGGTAGTTTACAGTACCTTTAATAGAATAGTTACATTGATGAACCCATTAAGGACATACAACCCCCTGCTTTATTGTCACGCTGCTTGGTCTCAGAACAAGGCTTCATTGTCTTTGGAGTTAAAATGACTTGTAAAGCTGTCTTAGTTAGTTTTAAAACTCCAATTAAAAGGACAGGTTTGTGCCAAACAGAGTTCACAGGAGAGTAGTTTTAAAAAGCTTCAACTCTGAGTGCCCATTCAAGTATTTGATTTATTGCCACTGATCAGCTGTCCTTTCAACTCCAAAAGGAGATGTCATAGTCATTTTCTAAATCCCGTATCATTACATGCTGAAATTTACATCTAACATGTTAACTTCTCTCTCCCCTGTGTTCATGTATTCCAGGGTTTTTAGAAATAGTGTGTCTGTAGCTTTTGTTTGCCTTTTAATGCCTTACAGGTGTTGGGGGCTGCTGCAGAGAGCTGACTCCTGCTCTCCTTCCCACTGTGCTTGTCTCTTTGGCTGTGATGTATTGCTCATTGGGTGGAAAGGTTAATTTCATTACACCATTTGGTTAAACAACTACAGATATAATTGACAGAAGAACAGAGAGGAAACTTAAAACTTGGCTTGAGCCAACCTGCTTTACACAGCAGCTGGTGGAAGCATCCACTCTTCCCCCATGGGGACTTGCACAAAACAGAAGCAGTAACACTTTAGCAGGAATGAAATATGAAACAAGTCACATTTATTGGCTTTTAACACTTTTAAAGCTAAGCTGCATTGTCTCAGTCCTAACTTTAACAACACAAACTAAGATGGCTATTGGAACTCAAAAAAAGGGGCTTTAGTACCTTCTAACCTTGGACCGCATAAAATCTTACAAATTGCAAGCCAAAACTTATAATGGAATTCTAATCTGCTTTAAAGTGTCCAGGCATGAAGCTTTCTTATAACTGCATTGTGAGATGATTATACGTGGTTGTAGTAGATTTCTTGAGGTCATGTAATGAAAACCACTTATTGTCAGACTCATATCATTTAATTGCTTTGGCTGCAGCCCCCTGCCAGTTCATTACAGAATGCCTGAATTGTGTTTGCCCACATCACTACCCAAGATTCCTGCCATGTCCTTTGCAGCTACTGGGAATTCTACACATTTGCTCCAAGTGTGAGACTCAGGCAGCATGGCCAAGAATTGAGTCAAGACAATACAGTATGTTGTTTTTTGGTGTGAGCTCTATTTTGTTGTAGCCTCTAACTAACAGTAAATAAGCTGTAAGTTTTTTTCACTCAGATGAAGTGTGCGTCCAGATGGAAGGTTAAGGCGCAATGGAGAAGTGCTTGAACAAGTGCGACACATAATTCCCTGCAGCCCCATTCATCTGTGATTATTAAAACTTTGTACTTGATTGAAAAACTCTGTGGGTCTAGAAAATGTTAATTATACTAATCCTTCTATGATTGGACTGACAGCTGCAGGAACTCAGTTGATTGTCAGCAAGGCACATTTGCCATAATATACTGGAACAGCAAGCAGACATTTCATTCCTCATCAGGTTATTTTGGTTCATTAGGACTGAATGTATTGATTCATGAGATGAAGTAAAAGGCAGAAATCTAACAAAAAGCGCAGTGATATTTTTGTCACTGTGAAAGAGTTTCTTCAGTGATTCAGCCGTTATCTGCAGCATGTTACTCTAATGGAAGTGAACGAATGTTTTCTTGTGGATTTTTTAATACTATTTCTTAGTTTTTCTCCCTGGGACAAGAAAAACATTTAATAATTATTGAATATTACCCAGAAAATCTGATATGCACACCACAATGGATTTTATTACAATTTGAATTCTATCTTTTTAATTTTTACTATCATCCCTATTGGTAAAAGTACTACTTTTCTCACCAAACTAATTATTGAGATTTCGGATTACACTGACATTACTAAAAAATGTCCAATGGCACAGGAAAGACAAGTAGTTAGACAATCTTTTTTCAAAACAAATCCCCCAGTTAGCCATGCTAATTCAGAAGCTCAAGCTCAAGGTAATTGGTCCATGGTGAACATCTCTTACAGTTTACAGACTGTTTTCCTGTTCTAGCTTTAACATATACTCTTTGACTTTAGTTACTGAAGATGAGGGACTTCTGTTACCAACATTCAGTGTACATTTACAGTTTAACCTCAATATAATGTGGTTTTGATTATCTTAGAATATTGTAATCTATTAAATTGCTCATTCATTGACTGTTCACTCTTGTTTAGTTCTGTCCAGCTAAGTAGCCATGCTCCCATATCTGAATTACTTATGTGAGAGCAATGTTATCTCTCATGAAATGATGGACAAAGCTATCAAAGTAAGACTCAAATTAAAGCAATAAGGAGCCTTTATAAACAACTGAGGCCCCAATAACATACATCTTAACTAACTAACTAACTAACTAACTAACTAACTAATAATGAGCTTGTGTTCATAGCGTTTTCTGCAGCACCCAAGCGGCCAAAAAGAAGTCAACTAATGCAGCTTTAAGTCATGCATCTGTGTTGATCTTTACCTTGTTCTGCTCAAATATCCAGGAATAGTGTTATGTTTCTGTTCAGCAACATTATGCAGTTCAAACCACATATAACCAAGTTGACAGCGCATCTAATAGTAGCTAACATGCACTTTGTTAATATACGACATCAAACAACACTATAACTCTGTTTAATTTGCTCCCATTAAAAAGCATCTGCTCTGGCAACATGGCTCGATCCCTCACTTTCCCTGTAATTAGTTAGGCGTTGTGGGTGTTGTCTGTCACTTCCCATGCTTTCATGCTCTCTTACAGTTGCCCTTGTGCTTTGAATAAAAAGGGTTATGTGATTGGAGTCTATTAGGTGGGAGGTTACAGCAAGAAGGTTCCTGTTGACGACACAGGGTTGATTTTCTCTCAGAAGGGCCACTGGCTGTTGTTGCCATTTTAAAAACTATAACAGAAGAGCAATTACAGTCAATGCAGAAATGTTCATAAGAATTATTAATATTTTTTCTGTGGCCTTTAACCTGTGTGCTTGAAAGACTGGTCACCCAAACAACAAAAACCCATTTTCAAAATCACCTTTTATAGTATCAATGCTAGTTTTGTTCTTTTATAAAAAGATATTTGTATTTTGTTTGTTTTGTTAAGGTGGTCTGTATAGCTCAGATGCTGCTTGTGTCTTGCACGAAAGAGATATTTCTATGACATATGTACAAACATAACACTCAGTTTAATTAAATATTGCTAGGATATATTATTAAAGTGCCATAAATACATTGTATAGTTGCATAGTTAATGCTTAACTTGTAAATGTGGATTGTGACAGATCATATAGCATTTTAGAATCATGTTGCAGTCAAAGTGTAAAAGTTTACAGATAGCAACATGAAGATTGGAAATAAATCATCAGCAACAGCAGTAGCAGCCCCAACATAAGTTCTTGAGTTTAAATGGAAATAACAGTGTGTGGTGGACTATTTATTTTACTGGATATCATTGTTTAAATGTTTAAATGTCAAGGGTAACATGTAAACAACTTCAGCACGTAGTTGTCTCTCACAGACAAGCTAGTACGCAGCACTCCTATTTAAGACAGTCTGAAAATCCGGAGAAGAAAAAAACCTATGTCCACTGCTTCCATATGTCCTCCTTTTTGTTATCTTGATGATTAAATGTCATACAATGTTGTTGAATTCCAAAATTACACTGACTAGGTCATGGGCTTAAGGCGGAGATACACTTACTTTTTAACCACACATTCACATAGACCAAAAACTTCCTTGAAAAAGTTCATTTGATACATACTTGACTATGTGCTGTGCTTGTTAATGGAGGTCATCACTAATGGGAATGCCAAATGCCACCTAGACATAAACTCAGATCTTTCAGAGCTTTTGGATTTGCATGGTTTAAGGTAACCTGTCAAGGAACGTGGCAAGATGTTTAGAGGACACAAATGCTCGACTCGACTCGATTCGCAAAAAACAGGTTTATTCCAGGCAGGTGGCACACGGGTAGGCAGGTGAACAGGCAGAGGTATCCAAAAACGTGAGGCTAAAGGCAAGGTCAAAAAACTAGCAAGGTT
>JAPZDZ010000012.1:25734934-25761484 GCA_029783805.1 Acanthurus tennentii | reverse complement strand
TACAAATGTATATGCTGGTTCAGACGGTTACATTAAATAGCGGTTGCTGTGATTGTGTATTGCATTGAAATGTGCCTCACACTCTGGAAACCTGCCTGTGAGGTTTTGGTGAGGTTTGCGCACTGCGCGCCTGTCAGCCAAATTACCAATGTGCCAAGAATAGACCAGGTCGGAGCTGGCGAGCTTTCAGCACACCTTCGGCGCACTGTGTTGTCACGAAATTGTCAATGCGCCAAGCTGAATCTGTGGACAACTCCCCCTGGTGCGCCGCCACGCCCATCTATGCGCACCCTGGTCTACCAAATTGTCAAATACGCTGCGCACTGTAGTGCGCCGCACGTAATTACCAATGCGCCAGTTGTGCCAGGCTGCGTCAAGAAATTAGAGCCCCTTATCTTGAAGTTTTAACCTTGAAGTGTTTAGCGAAAAAAAAAAAAAGACAGCAGCTTTTAGCCCTAGCTTGCCTAACCAAACTGTTAAAAGATCTATTTCTGTGGCTCAGCAGAGCCTGATTATTTTGGTCTTATATTTTATAAAGTCTCAGAGAAGGAAGCTTTTCTCCTAGCAACAAATAGCAAAAAGACTAAGCAGCTTTAAGATGAAAAATATCAGACATTTAGCAGATGAAACACCAGATATTTTCCTTGGGTGCTGGTTGGAACCAAAATAAAGCTGAAAGGACAGTTTATGTTCAACTTGACATGATTGTTTTTCCAAATGAATACCATTGTTGCCTCAGCTTTATACAGTGCCATTATGAGTATGATGGGCTGCCCCCAAGACTGGACTAGACTGATCGACACCCTTCTATGAAACCAGGTATGATAAAATATCAGCTAAAAACATGGACAGATAGAGCTATTAGTCAATCCAATCTTAACAACTAAGAAGTGAAGGTGTGTCAGTGTCACAGGAACCTTTAGTGTTCCAGCAGTGTCATTAAGCAGGTGAGCAGTGTTGTCAGCAGCTTTAACCTTAACCTCTCCTCCCTCCTCTGTTCTCCTGCTGTCTCTTAGTCCCATGGGTGAGACCTGAACCAGGCATATTGGCCACTTCAACACATCAGCCTACCATCTGGATGTTGGCTGTTTTAACAGCCAACATCCAGATGTAAACTATCCCAGCTATAATGTTGCACCACTGGGAGAAATGCAGTGTTTTGTATGCTGACATGGCATTCTTTTCGAAAATACCTTCCAAGGTTAACTGGCCTCCAGTGGCCAGTGGCAGTGTGCCTTCACATGGTGTGCACCAACACAGATGAGTAAGACTTTTCCAGGCCAAACAGAGAATAAGCTGCATTTTTATTTGCTCTGTTTCAGTATCAGGCCTGTTTTTTACTAACCAGGGTGATAAAGTAAAGAAGAAAAAAATATTGTAACTTCTTTCTTTTACACTAAAGCTTTTGATTGTAAAGGCAAACACCATATGAGACTCCTGAGCTACATACATTTGCATACTAATGAGGAAAAAATTGATTTTTGTGAAGCTACAAACTCCTGAAAGCTTTAAGATGGAGTTCATTTTAACACTTATGTGATCTGTGAAGACAGACGCAGTGTTTACACCGAAATGTTTGACATTTAGTTCACTAGTTATAATAATAAAAGATGTTGTTAGATTTGATGTCCATGTTAATTATGGTGATTTGGGGGGGACTGTTTGATAGCTTTATTTAATCCTTTTCATGAGAAAATAACACTAACAAAAGACATAATGCAATTAACAGAACAAGAGGTCATTCATAACAAACATATTTGCAAACTGTCACAGCCAATGCAAACTACTCATCCTTAAACCTGACAAAACATGGGACACAAACCCTGGTGTCCCTGGTTTACACACACAGTTGTCCACCAACTTCATCAATGACTTCTGTTCTCAGTGACTTCAGGGACTGACACAGCAAAATTCACCTGTAACCTGAGTGCTGTCAGCTGATAACTGCATAGAAACTTAAAGGTTACTGTGAAGATTCTTGTCAACAAGCAAAAGTTACAGTTATATTCACTGTTTCTCCACTAAAAACCCTGTGTGTATACTTGGGTATTGCCTGCTGTTCCTGTGGCCCTTTGTCCTGAAACACTGCAATACTGAAAAAAAGTCTGAAAAGACCTGCCCAATGTCCCTTTGTTTGATTTTAGGTTTATGATTAGCTGGTTGGCTGTATGGTCAAGGTTAAAAATAGAAAGTCAGGATCAGAGCCAATCAGAGGCAGAGTGAGGCAGGTCTTCTCAGAGAGGGTGGGAAAAAAAAACAAAACAAGAATGCTTGGCTGTTGCAACAATGGCATGCAAAGTTTCCCTGAGGTTTTGCTACATCTCCACAGGGTACCTTATTTGCATTGTCTACTTCTGTCCTAAAACTGACTGCAAACCATTTTTGAATTTCTTTTGTGGAGCAGTTCATATTTCAACAGTGTACAACATGAAGTTGGATTACACAAAGTTAGATGGTGTCATACATGTTATATATCTGACCCTAATCTAACTTACATCCTTTACAGCAGTTTTTGCAATTGGTCAGCAAGACTAAATTGCATGTCACTAAGACCTTTTGGAGATCTTCATTTTTTGAGTCTGTTGCCTATAGCCATTGTGTACTTGCAACAGTCCATGAAAAAAAAAACAGCTCTGCAAAACAGCTCTCAGTAAAAGTGGAATAAGCTGCAGAAGCTTTGCCTCATACTGTTCTGTTCGGAACTCCCTTGCAGTATGTTCGCCTATCCTTCAGCAATTGTAGAGCCAGACAGGCCCACAATCCTGATTATGCTTATGTGTTACAAGGCCTGTTTGTTTTTCCATTCCTTGATCTGCTCCTGAGGGATAAGAAGATATAGGCCATGAATGCACTGTGAAGTGTTTTTTTCAGCCTATCCACACATAGCCTGTGGGGCTGATGGCAATGCATGATGCGGCAAAGTAGCCCAGCTGAACACAAAGCCCCCCCCCCCATAGCCCAGCATTCTGCACTCAAAGGCTTGATAAACTGCAAAAATTAATCAGGAGATATCATGCATTGTTTTTAGGCAGGCCTCAGTGCATGGTTTGAGCTGGGCAGTGGGCACCATCAGTAATTAAATCTTTGCATTTACTACAGAAGCTTATAAATATCTGTCTTTGTAGACTTAATTGATGTGATGCTGATTAGAGAAATGAGATGGAGAGAGTGATGGAGGGGGTGCCTGCTAGAGCAAAGCTGATTTCCAAAGGCCTCACACTGAAGCAGCAAAGGTTAATTGGATTCTGTCAACATGAAATTGTCGGACAATGTTTAATTCTCACAGATCACCACTTGTACACCGTTGTTTAATTTTCTCCCTTGGAGAAAATAATATTTGATGTCGTCATGATCAGTGCACGACAACTTCATGCCTCTTTCAGGATTTGACACTGCCCTCAAAGACTGTTTGTGCAAGAGTAGGGGCTTGTTGTTCCTTGTTACATCTGGAATAGAAGGATAAAATATAAAAATAACTTCACTGGTAGAAAAAGTAGCTTTGGATATTCAACGTCACATAATTATGTCCCTTACTTTGTTGAGTAATTCCATCAGCAAGCCTGCTTACAGAGTCTGGGACATGAAGCAGCCTATCCAGCAGAAAGAGAAAGATTTGGATTTCCACATTATATAAAGCAAAACAGCTTAAACCTGCTTTTTGAGAAGCGCAGATCACGACAGACTGCGTTACGTAACTCACGGAAGCACACACTACTCATCTATCAGGAGGAAGTAGAGAGGTGGGGGTGCTTTTGTCCCTGGGATTTGTGTCAACAGCAAAAGGTTCTCACACTCTCCAGCTTGTGCTGTGTGTTGTAGTGAGGCTCAGACACTCCCTGCGTTTGTGTTTGTTTTTGCCTCGTCTTAAAGCTGCTCCTGGTTCGCACTGAGCCCTGATGGATGATGCTGGAGTGGCCGCGGTCCAGCAGCCAGGACTCTGTTTCCAGATAAACTGACCTTGGTGTACTGTGCTGATTAAGAGGGGGAGTGTACAGTATTGACTCTCTGAAATCGGACCCCCTCCCTCAGGAAACAAAATGCAGATGATTGTTTTTGTGCACAGTCAGTGTGGCTGCAATGAAACATGACCCTGAAAAGGATTAACTGGCCGACACGACCTGTGTCCACTGCTCCTGAGCCTGCAGTGTCAGACCGGACATGGCGTTTTCAACATGCGTCTGCTGTAGCTGCAATGTATAAGGCTGAGCATCAAACACTAAGCTAACATGCACTGACACTGCATCATTTTTGTTCACATGTTCCACAGACATCACTTAGGTAAAACATAGCATGGAATTTTATATTCTGATGATATTACATTCTCATAATTTGCCAATTTCCTAATCTTTTTCCTGAAATGAAAAAAGTACAAGCACAATATATTTAATGTTTACAGGTTTCAAACAAGTTGGCAAAACATAATAAAAGATTGGGAAAGTTGTGGAATGATCTGAAACATTGTATGGAACATTGCAAATGCAACCAGGTTCATCAGTGACAGGTGACAGTATCATGACTGGGTATAAAAGAGGCTTCTTCAAAAGGCTCAGTGATTCACAAGCAAGGGTTTGGTAGGGGTTGCTACTTTGTGCAACAGAAAACTGTACAAAGGATATTACTACATGGGCTTGGGAACACTTTGTAAAACTGTTGTCAATTAACAGTTTGCTAATGATTGCTTTCTTTTTTTATTAACATTTTGCAAAGTCCCCTCAGTTCTTTTTTTAGAAGCAGGGTTGCACAATGCAAAATATTAATTCAGAACTAAAAACAATTGAGCTGTTTTATGTTGGCAACTTAGGATTTAGCAACAACAATGAAAAGAGTGTGACTTATACACACTCAAACTAACAGAAAATTCAAACACAACTTGTTTGATTGACAGGTGAACTCTGGCAAGAGAAGTGCAGAGCAAATTTTTTGGAACAAAATGCCAGAATTTTATTTTCTTGTGCTTCATAGATTTTGACGGAATCCCAAAGTGTTTAGTGTTGAATAAACAACATTGTGTATATGAACCAAGAGTTTGTATGCTTACTTGCTTGTTACAATTAATAATTAATTCAGAGTTTTCTTGACTGCAACTGGAGTTTACATGCTAGATCCGCAGTTGTTGAGTGTTTACAGCAAATGTGTATACAAGTTGTTACCATGAGGTCTTTAAAAAAAGACTCAAAGTTGATGTGCCAAAAATAGCGGTTATATGAATGTCCACTTGAGGCTGGCAAAGCTGTCTATTAAATTACTTTATATAGGTTCTTTACATTTGCAAATGTTAATTACATGGTAAGAGAAATAAAGAAAGAAATCTTTTCTAATTACTGCCTGCAGTGATCCATTTGGCCCAAACAGACATGATCACTTCAAGTGGTTTGCACTGCAGTGACAGCACATCTGCTTTATTTGACAACACAAAACGGGAGCTCATTGTGATTTGGAGTACATATAATAACTGAGGCAGTGGGCATTTTCCAACACCACTGCAGACACTGTACTTACTATGACTCTATGTGTTTTCCAGCATAAACACCATTATTAAGCTCAAATAGTCCTTGAAACCACTTTGCCAGCCTTCTGACAAGTTTTAGGAGCCAGAGTGTTTAGAGATGGGCATTATGTAAGCAGAGGACCTGCACTCCAGTGATAACAGGAAGCTTATATGGCAGGCAGTGGGAAATCTCCATCCAGCACTTAACCTCCATGGACAGGAGATTATTGCTGGCACCTCTGGGTCGCAAAAGAGTACAACCCATTTGTCCTTGGGGCATATTTATCCATATGGTACGCTGCTGTTAGATTTACATTTTACACACAGTCTCACGTCATAAGCTGCATCATAATGCAATGAGTTCGAACGGTCATGATTTACAGTACATGTTCGAGGCCAACATGGTTGTTAGATTTGTTTGCACAGCTGAGATGAACTATTAAGTGATTTTAAAAATACTTTTCATTGACTGACAAACATTTTGATGTGAAGCACTGCCTATATATAGTTTGAACTCTGACACTATTATGCTGCTATCAAATTCTAACATATATATATATATATATATATACTGAAATGCAGAGGCTTCTCCTGTTCTTTGAATTAAAAAAAGAGCACATGCCATGTGCTCTCTGTCCTGTTCTGTTCTAGCATTTGTGACTTGTGTCTCTCATGCTCCCTGGTTACTGCAGTAAAAGTGGCCAAAATTTGAATATGATACAGTTGTGACGAGCAGGTAATTAAAGTCTAGCTGTTGTGGTTGAGTTCATTCAAGGAGATTCATAGATTCATGATGCTTTTTTTTCATGTCACTCTGCAACTGTCAGAAAACTATTCACATGAATGACTGTTAAAAGTAAAGGCAGAAGTTTTGACTTGTCCATAGAATTTGTAAACCCAGAAATAAAGGACAGCTTTGTTCTAGCCATCAACCCAGAGATACAGAGCTAACCAAGAGTTCACTTTTCAAACTGATTGTTATTTGATACCCTGAAATGCACTTAAAACATCTATACAATTATAAACTCATTGAATCAGCAACCATTTTTAAACAGACATGAACAGCAGTTCACATGCCAAAGTTTCAACTGAAAACTATATCTCTAAATATCTTAAATTATTTTAAAGGTTAAGATATCTGAAAGGGACTTGAATACATGCTAATTGGGATTTAATCAGTGAATGCAAAATCCACATTTTACTATCCTAAACAAAGTCACTCTGAGACCAAACCCAACAATAAGCTGATCCAAATTCTGTTTTCAGACAATTACACCATCAGAGACCATGAGACCATGCACGACCTTGATCATTTAAGAAAAACAAGCAAGGTTTTCCCTGCTGTTTTAAGACTTTTGTGTGGTATTTAGTTGTTTTTTTTTTCAGGCCTAGACTGCATGTAAAGAAAAATCTGTTCTCTGTGCAATAAAAATTCATTCCAAATGGAAAGCCTCCAGTGTCGGAATGTTGTGGCTTGAAGCCAGAGGGAGGAGAACCCAATAAATTAAACAAGTGGATATAATAAAACAGTGTCAGAAGCTGGATTGGAAGTATATTAGTGTCTGAGAGCCCATTTCATTCATTTTTTTGGTTATGTTTTGTTTGTTTTTATTATATAGGAGATTTCTTTTTTCACAGTCCATTTCCAATGTCTGAATGTCCTCAATAATTAAAATTTCACTGCACTTAAAAGGGATCCACTTGCTTTTTTAACCATAATGTCATGGCATAAAATCTTTAAATGATAATACCATCGCTTATCATAGATAGATAGATAGATATGAAAAATTAAACAAAATATACTTTTAATCAAAACTGTAGTGTGTTAGTACAAAAGCAGTTCTGTCCTGTGTTGTCCTCATAAATCACACAAAGTTAAAAAGCTGAAGCTTCTTGGAGGGGTTGGCCAGAGTGCCAGTGCTTTTTGGCAGGAGTGTCTGATTACTCTAAACCCACAGTTTTCCTCTCCAGCATCAGCATACCTTCAAGGCTGAGCCATAGTTGTTATTCTCCACATACTGTCCTGTCGTGTTCTTCTCTCAGGCTAATCACAGGGATCTCTTTAATGCTCGTTTTTATACAAGCCTTTATCAACCTTCTTGAAGTTAATGCTCCCTCGACTATCCACCTTAAAGGTTTATGAGTTCATCAAGGCTGACTTAAATGCTCACGAATTCCCAAGTGATAAGCAGTACAGTCTCAGACAGATGTGGGCATCTCAGTTTCAGTTTTCCAGTCCCACCGCTGCATGCAGAGTTCTTCTGAAGATAGAAGAACATTCTTTTGTCTCTCTTTGTGCATGTTTTGATTCTTATGTGTCAGAGTGTGTGTATCAGACACTGGAGCTGTTGTGGCCGCTATTAGAAAAGAAACACGTCTGAAAAAACAAATCAATTTGAAGAGAACGTCTTTGCAAGGACTTTCTTTTTCCCAAGAAAGACAATAGAAAAAGTTATTTTGAAAGAGGAAACTAAAAGGTTAAGCATGAAAGCACTTTCCCAGGTAAATCTTAATTACCATAGGTTTGTTGGAGGTTATTATATGACGTGAACATACAGAAAGACTGGCCTCAGAGCTGTACGGGCCCTGACACACCAAGGTGACAGTAAGCCATCAGTCTTTGTCAGGCCTTTGACGAGTGTCTTGTTTCCATGGTGTGTCCTGTGTCACTGGTTTTATAGCAGAGTCTGTTGGTCAGTAAAAACACTCTGATTGGTTGTTAATACATCACCTCTTGATTACTACACTAATAAGTTCCTTTAACATGTGCAACAGAACAGGGCAGAGCAGAGAGAAGTTGTTAATATCTGAGCTTTTATACAAGTCTTGATTCAAGAAGAGTTGACAACACACCAAGAGTTGACTTTGTCAATGTTATTTTCACCCATAATGACATCTTTTCGTTTAGAAGCAGTTCATTTGTCATAGTGTATAGCCAGTTGGCTATCCGCTGAAGCCTTTGTGGTGCGTGATGTTTTTCAGTGTATTTTTGGACTAAGCCGATAAGAGAGAATGCAACTGTTTGCAACAACTGACTTTTGTTTGCGGCTACTTTTTTAAATGTGATCCTGCAGGTCAGCAGGAGGTCGTAGGTCAAAGTCAGGCAGAGAGAGCTTATTTTCTACTGTTTTAGTTAGCCTCAGTTCTCATTGGAGGACACTTTGATGACAAGTGGCTTTTTCTCCCATTACTCAGTCAGCTGAGGCAACTGGGTACCAAGAGGAGATGGATATATGGTTTATCTGTTGTTAGTCTTCTGTTCAGCCTGACAGCCATGTAATGTGTAAAAAATTCAAGATCACAATTGTTCACATCCTGTTTAACAGAAACAGTAAACATTTATTTCTTGTGACCATGGCCACTGTCTTTCTCCAGCCTTAATCTAGGAATTTCAGTTGACTAACCTCATCAACACTTAATCCACCAAGGTTGTAATCAGCAAAAAAACAAAAGAAGAAAACAAACAAACAAACAAACAAAAAGTACTGACAAAAACTGTCCTGCCGATTTGAGGACCAGATCAGTATCAAGCATTAGAGCTTGAAAAAGCTTTAAATCACTATTGTTGTTAAATAAAGATTGTTTTTTTAAATTATTTCAGTAATTCTCCATCATCCCAGGGAACCTGAATTACAAAACTATAATGAAACTATAAAATATTTTATATTCAACATTAAAAAGATCAGCAAGCATAGTAGCAGCTTCAGTCAGTTTTCAGCTGTGGTTGTTTTTAAAGTGCTTTATAAATAAAGTTGAGTTGAGTTGAGTTGAGTCATGGTAAGTTGGCACATTAGCCGGCCAGTTGAACTCTGTGGAATCTACTGCCATGTTTTGGGGAGTGCTGGATCTGATTTGTATTTGGCATTTTTACAGAACTTGTTGGCTGAGAAATTATGTCTGCATACAAACATAAATTGTTGATACAAACCTGATTGCATATTACTTTAACAAATACACTCAGTGTAAATAATTTTGTGCTAGAGATGTTGGTAGTTTTTTTTTTTTTCCTGTGCGTGCTTCCAGTTTTTGTTGTGAGTGAGACTAACCATGCCCTGATGCCGTGTGCTTTACGCACATATATGATGTAAGTCCCCTCACCTCACCATTGGAGAGAACATATATATGTATCAAATGATTCCAAATCATCTGTTTGTTGTGTCTCACAGAGTTTACTTGGGTCTACAGCTAAAAGTCAGAAGTCATCACTTTTGTCTCAGCTGTACACTTTAGCTATATAATGTACTCAACTGTTTGCACTTTAGACAGCTTTATCTCTTTGCTTCTGCATTTCATGCCGTGCTGTTATTATCTGTCAAAATATTACAACATGTATTTTATTTTATTTTATTTTTATATATTTTGTTTTTGGGCTTTTGGCCTTTATTTGATAGGACAGAGTTGATATGGGGAGATAGAGAGAGGGTAGTGACATGCAGCAAAGGGTCAGGAGCCGGAATCAAACTCGCGACCGCTGCGCGGAGGACCGAGCCTTCCGAACATGGGCTGCGCACGCTACCGAGTGAGCTAAACGGCGGCCCATATTACAACATGTATTGTTGGCAGTTCCTGTACTAGAACTGCAAAGATTTGAACCAGGAAGGTCATTATGCTATCAAGTTAGATAACAAAGTAATTCTAATCTGCTTCCTCTTGTCTTTTGCTTCCTTCCTGTTCTTTTCTCTTCCAGCCTCTGTTGTCATCTCGCATTACACTCAGCCTGGTACATTGTGATCATGTCTAAAATCCTGCCTCT
Source organism: Acanthurus tennentii (assembly GCA_029783805.1). Lineage (NCBI taxonomy): Eukaryota > Metazoa > Chordata > Actinopteri > Acanthuriformes > Acanthuridae > Acanthurus > Acanthurus tennentii. The sequence goes on along the minus strand of JAPZDZ010000012.1, from coordinate 25,751,243 downwards.
CTTTCTTCCTCCTCTTTCTGCTATCTGGCCCTGAGCTCTGTGTGCTGATTCAGCCCGTTGTGATAATGCATATATGAGAGTTTCCAGCCCTGATTTGAAAGCATTAAAAAGCTGCGGGCAGTGGACAGAAGTATTCTCTCTTTCTTCCAAATGCCACCTTTAGCTCAGTGGGAGTTAGCATGGTGATGGCCCCTCTCTCTGTCCTGCAATATGATGCTACACAAGCATGCCTATATCCATGTATCACCTGCTGTCTGACTTTGAATAAAAATATACGACATGTTCTTGAACTTGATAAAATATGCATGATGAACCGCCTCAATATGCCTCTCTCTTTTTATGTTGCAGGCGACACGCCTCATTGCCCATAGAAGTCTCAGAGATTCCTCTTAACCTTATTGCCCCTCCATGTAGAAGAAGTTACCCCTGTCGCAAATGGAAGTCTGCATCTTTTGGGTAAATCGAAGGGTTTTTATTAAAGTCACTTTTTCTTCATCAGACCACAACTCTCTAAGCCCATTTCCTGAAAGTCTATCTCATTATCACAGTTTCTGTCCTGGTGCTAGTTTTGCCGTATCACTCTGTTTATCTGCCTGATAAAACATCTCATTTCTGACCCCGTCATTCCCAATGCTGCTTTTGAGTGTTTCTATGTTTGTCAGGTTTTTCCTTTTCCTCACAAAGACTTCCACCGCCTGCTGTGCACAAGCTGGTGGGTGGCTTCCTCAGTCTCCAAAGTCACTCAGATAGAAAATGAACAGCAGCCTTTGCAACCACACACATGAGGTGCAAGAGCAGTAGGGGAAAGGGCTACTTTATGGGATAGAGCTGGTAGAACAGACCCCTGTGTCGATGCATCTTTTCTGTCTTTATCATCGAGGATTATAAGTAGTAGGAGTGTTGAAGCATATCTCAGAGATTGAGTGACAAGCTTTGCCGCACTGCTATAACTTTGTAGATCACTCCGAGCAGTGTGTTTGCATTAAGCATCTTGCGGCACATACAGCCCTGCCTGGCTGTCCATGCAGTCCTTCTCTCTGTGGATGCTTTTCCTTGGAGTTCATTACAGCTGCTCAGCGAGGCCCTGAGAGCTCCTCAGCAAATGAGCAGAGATGAGGAGAGATGAAAACCCTGAGAGCGTTGAGCAGTGGGACATAGGCTTCAAAAGCTTCATGGCAATTTCAAAGGAATTTTATTCTTGATGCCGTGCTCACTGTATCTGTCTAGTAACTGGCACTGAGCTTGAGAGCATTTCTAAAAGCAGGTTTGTTGGGGGAGGGGGTGGGGGGGTACAAAAATCTCACCATATAGGCTTTTGCCTGGGGAGGAGGACGATAGAGAAAGCCCTAATGAGTCTTGTTTGTTCACCATGTTTATTGATTCTAATTAGCCGTGGAGATGAAGAGAGTACAAAGAATGAGTGCTAAACACTTGTGATTACAGTGAGGTCCTGAGCTGTCCCGCTCTATTAGCCAGTATTTGCCAAAGAACATGAAGAACAAGTGCACATCAATTACAATTGCCCAGGGAGTTGTGTTCTGAATGATGTTTGGGTCAAGCTTGGAACTTACAATAGGAGGTAGGTGTGTAGATTTGATAAAGAACGCAATTATGTTAAACCCCTGAGAGGCACGGAGGAAGTGACTTATTTCTGAAAGTAAAGTCACACTGTGAAGCAGTATGCTGCTGTACAGTGAGGCAGCTTTAGAGATGGGTCATCTGTCTTCTATGTTTGGCAGATATAAGATTAAAGGTGTCAGCGTCAGGAAGATAACAGCAGGAGACAAGAGCACTCTCTTCTTTAGGACTTTTCTGCTCTTTCATAAGTGGACTGATATTGAACCTGTTCTTTACTAAACATAATCACATAGCTAAGATCACTTTATTCAGTTTTTATTAAATTATTCATGATGATTTTCATAGCACTCAGATAGATAAACTGAACTTAAACCACGCTGAAGTAGATTTTTAGGAACATTTAGGGACAGCCCACTTTAACATGTTGATATTGCAAAAGGTCATTAAAGCTATTTTGCTGGTCAGAAGTATGTCTTTTAACACCTCATAAATATATTTTATAAATATATTTATGGGTTTATTAGCTTTATCAGATCCTCCAGCAAGAATCAATTTAGATTATTTCAAATCTTTTTTTATTATTCCATAGGTATTTAAATCCAAGACTTGTCTAACTTGGCTTATAGTGTTCTAGACATATTGCAGTGTTGGCTAGACAAAGTAACACACCGGCAGCTTAGCTTTTATTTTTTGTACATAAACTGCAAGCATATACCATATACAGCAGTGAAATATTAGGAGGGTATGAAGGTATGAGAAAATACATTTTCCACACCAGCTGTACATGTATAAGGACTAAGTTTCATAAATGTGTGTAAAGTGTTCCAGCAGTAAGCTCTTTCACATGTTTGTGGATGTGCTGTTTTTCCTCACATATGTGCAGGTTTGCATCTCCTCAGCTATGAATGTCAGTGTGGTCCCTCAGATAAACCAAGCTTTGTCTCTGCATATTGTCAGGCTTAGGAAACATGATAAATTTGAGTTTGGGAAAAAGCCTGTATAATTCCTCAGAGATTCCAACCACATATGGGAGAACAGAGTGTTCAATTTTACATTGTGATCTGCTTTTCCTCTTGTTCTGGTGCAATTTTTGGATCTTTTGGATCTTTGCAATGAAAGCTCAGTGAGGGTTCAGCAAGAATTTCAACGCCTCCTTATGCTTGATGTTAGTGTGGTTGTCTTCAGCCTTTCTGTTTTTTGGTCTGGTCTCTGTGGTGTCCACATTACTTCCAGTTTGCGCTCCGTTAGATGATGTGGATTGTTGAAATACGACAGCAGCTAGTGATCTGTGTAAATGCTTTTCTGTAAACCTGAATACCTAGTTCACCTCTTTTGTTTTTGTTATTTAATCTCTTTTTTGAGTCTGCACTATCAACAAAGACTGGTTCTTGAACATAATGTAATTTCCTTCCTGGGGTTGTATGTACACTCTGTGCTCAGCAGCAGACACATATGAACCTGTGGTGTTGTCTTGTTTCACCTTGTGCTCAGGCTTCAAACACAGATTCAACAAAGAGCACACCTGGTCTTGGTTAAGTTTCACTCTGTTTTTTCCTGGTTTAATGTTTAATGTTTAATGTTTAAAAGGATCCCCATCAGCTGTCACCAAAGTGGGACTAGCTAGTCTTTCTGGGGTCCACACAGATAGACGAACACAAAACAAAACAATACACAAGATACGAATCATAATGCACTTAACAATGATAATCTACAAGCATTGAAACATTGTTAGACATCATTATAAACCTCATCAACAGTTATTCAGAAAAGTTACCCCATTCATGGATATTGCAGTCACTCCTATATTCATACAGTAGGTATGTCCATTCCTTACTCACAAATTTAAGTAGTGCATCCTCAGATGAAACTTGAAAGATACTTTACTATTCAAATTACGTTTAAAACAATGGGCAATTATTTCAGTGATTAATAGCACGATAAATAACTGTTCTCTTTAAAGCATTTGATTTTGGATGTGGTAACATCATCTTGCCATCATCAGCTAACCTAATACAATGAGAGTGAACCTGACTACATCTGACAATTTGGTTATATGAAAAAATGGGTTGAGAAGAAAGGACAATATTCCTGAAAAATGTAAAAAATATTGAAAACTAGCCTGTTCTCTACCATTAACCATGAGAGTTGACAGTGCATACTGATAGTGTTTGTTCCCATGGGACAATGTAATACTAACCTGGCAGCTCTGTTCTGGGCAACTTGTATTTTTTTAGTTGGCCTTTAGAGGACCATACAGGTGCACAATAATCCAGGTGATATAAAATTAATGATTTAGCCACCTGTCCCACAATATGCGTAGGGACATAAGAAGAACATTTCCTCACCATGGAGATACCACAACCCATCTTCTTCACTATGGTATCAATATGTTCTGCCCATGACAGCTGACTGTCAATTATTGTGCCCAGTAGTTTTACTTTATTTACCTGTTCTATAGGTTCCCCAGACGATTTCAAACTCATCTTTGGTGTAGATGACAGTATGTGACCTGATCCCAGGATAACTGATTTGGTTTTTGAGATGTCCAGTACCAACCTATTTCGTTTTATCCAGTCAAAAACCATATTTAACTCAGCTGATAAAAAACTGTCCAGTTCACTGACAGTATTTGCAGCATAATACAATATGGAATCATCAGCATACATTTGTACAGTTGCTTAACACAAAACTGATGGTAAATCATTTGTCAATATGGCATATAAGAGTGGTCCCAAGCAGCTCCCTTGCAGGACCCTGCAGTCCAAGGCCTTAGAGTAAGACCAGCTGCCAGTGTAATCAACCCATTGGGTCCTAGATAACTCCCCATAAATAGAATGGCGGTTGGACTGAACCCATAACATTCTAGTTTACCAATGAGCATATCATGATCTATGACATCCAATGCTGCACTAAAATCAAGCAATACTGCACCAGTCATCTTTGAGTTATCCATTTTCTTGAGCCAGTCATCTGTCATTACTGTAAGGGCAGAACAAGTTGAATGGTTCTGTCTGTAAGCATGTTGAAAACCTAAATTTAAGCTGTTACGTTCAAAGCATTCCTGTATTTGTGAGTGGACTATTCTCTCCATCAGTTTACCAAGAACTGGGAGAATAGTGATAGGTCTACTGTTCTTCCCAGTGAGTGCTAGTCTGCCATCTTTAGGTAGAGGAATAATTTTACTCTCTTTCCAGACAGTGGGATAAACACTTTTCATTAAGCATGCATTGAATATGTGACATATCGGACCATAAACATAGTCAGCTGCCAGACCAAGTACTTTACTGTCCATCATGTCAGTACCCACTGAGCTGTGTTCAGGTAGGGACCTCAACAACTTCCTTACTTCGCACTTATCCACACTATTAAACAGAAAAGTACAATCCTTGTCTAACATCACATTATTTTTCATGTGCCCAAGATAATCAGAATCAATGTTGTCCATATTCTGCCTTAGGGCATAGACCTTATTGATGAAGAAAGCATTAAAATAATTCGCTATATCAAATGGTTTGGTCAGAAACCTGCCTTCTGATTCCACAAAGGAAGCACCGCCGGCTGTCCTTCTCCCCATTATTTCATTTAGGGTTTTCCAGAGCTCTTAACCATCTTGCTTTAGTGCAAGTGGCAGAAGTATGGCCAGCACTGTTGGTAAAGACTGTAGTTGGTTGGGAGGTCATCTGAGACAGATTACAAGCATCCATTAGCGATACTATCTTTTGTTTCGTCGGACATTGATTCGCAAACCAGTCTATGTTCATATCACCAAGTAAAAAATATCACCATTCACATCTGTAACTCTGTCAACTAACACACATATTCAGGTATTCAGGTATTTCACATCAGTCCCAGGAGGTCTATAGCAGCATCCAATCAGCACTGGCTTTAGGTGAGGAAGATTCACTTTAACCCACAAAGATTCTAAACTATCTGACATAAACTCAGAACACCGTGTTGCTGGAAAGCTATTTCTGATATATAATGTTATGTCACCCCATGTGTATCCCTGTCTCTTCTAAAAAATATTATAGCCATCAATGGACACCTCAGTGTCAAGAACAGCAGCATCCAAATGGGCCTCTGATATGGCCAAGATATGAATGTTGTTTTCTGTAATCAGATAGTTCAGTTCATGTACCTTATTTCTAATGCTGCAGACATTCAAATGGGCAAAAAACTAGACCCTTTGAAGCAGGAAGAAGATGCTTACGATCAATGGGCCTATTATCCATAAAAAAATACAAGAAATAAAAATAATGCAATTCAGTTCAGACTAAATGAGTTCAAGTTAAGGAGGCCAGAGAACTATTCTCTAGCTCCAGCTCCTGGCTTTTGGGAAGGGGGATGGACAATAAGCCTATCATGTCGAATCTAGGCTATGTCGCCTCTTTCTCTGGCAGCTTTCATGGCTGGAATGAGTTCCTTATGCTTTTGCCTGACAGCTTCAGTCTAGTCCTCATTCATACAGATGTTGGTGCCTTTCAGGTCCTTAGCCCTTCCCAGAACAGCCATTTTATCTTTGTATCTGAGAAACTTTATCACAATAGTCCTAAGTCTCTTTCCAGAATATAAGGATGGATTACCAGTCCTTATATTCTGGAAAGAGACCTAGGACTTGTATGTGTGCGTTCAATCACCATTTGACTACTGTCCAGGTGAAGTCTCTCATTGATCACACACCTGACTTTATCCTCAGTCTCATTCCAGCTTTCATTCTGGGCCTCAGGAATTGCTCTGCATTGCTAATTTCAGCAGAACATGTGCTGTCATCAGCTTCTATTTTGATTTATTGAAACATGCAGACTTAAGTACCCAAAGTTTTTTATTTGATGTGTTGTGTTACTTGGCAGAGTTGCGGGATAGTGGTCAAATATTTGTAGGAGTTGGTTGTGTATTTGGTGTAACCTGTGTGGACACTACCACTCCCCGACACTGTAGATATACTGTAGAAGCCTCTTTGTCTGTTGGGCAGTTTGTTACCTCTTGTATCACCTTCCCAAGTCTCAAGGGTTCTGGTGGGTTTTATAGATATTAAGGCCAGGATATGGCTTTTTCTAAAACCCAAAGTTTTTATACCTGTTCCAAAGGGCAACACTCAAAGATGGAAAGAAAAGCCTGCCATAATAGAGAGTAATGAGATGTGATGGTATATCCAAACAGTGATAAGGATGCACACTTTTGGATGACCTCTCCATAGAGCTGTTTATGGGGTCTGCACTGGGCAAGAGTGTTAATCTAGACAAACATGCTTTAAATTTCAGAAAATTACAGACCCAAAATGAGGGAAGCCCGACCATGGTCCATGCCTGACCATGGCCCTGCTTACATCTGCTTACATCTGGGTCTCAGTTGTGTTGTTTGTTTGGGAAAGTAAAGATGCTAACGCTGACTTGTGGATTAATTTGGGAATGTTTGATTATAAGTCTGTACAATTGCCCCAGTTGGTCACAACAACACACTAATATAGCTGATGGTCTTTTACACTTCAGACCTTGTAGGTGAAATTAAGTCAGATCTGTTCAGTCTGCTGTTATTCTTTTGCTCTCTCAAAAAGGCTGGAGAAGTGAAGGAGCCTACAGAGAATGTTAGGTGCTTATTTCTTTTCATTGTCTCAAATATATATTTCATAAGACTGTAAAAAATGCAGTGCAGGGTGAGGGACCCCGATGATTATTACTTCTTAAGTTATGTTTGAATGACTTTGCATCTGTTTCAGGTTATGTTCAATAGGGAGTAGGTGATTTAAACTACTTACAAAGTTGACTCTTAAAAACCAAGGTGAAAAAAACAAGTGTGCTGTCAGTTTTTGACTTTATTTGGTTAAACAATTAAATAATCAACCTTTTTTTTTACTTGTCTTTCAGGGTTTTTCTATGTGTCTGTTTTAAGATGAAAATCCTTGTGTCAGTCCAAAGTTGCTGAATTCAGTCCACGAACTGTCTGATGCAACAAAATATTAATTTGTCCTGGCTCAGGTTGCTATTATTTTGTGCTGAGATGCATGATGAGCAGTTGGTTAACTCGACCCATGGTATCCCTGACAAATGGCTGCGTCGCTTTGCCTCTGAAGTGGGATGGGAGTGGCAGTGTGTGTGTGTGTGTGTGTGCGTGTGCATGTGCGTGTGTGTGTGTGTGTGTGTGTGTGTGCGTGTGTGGGTGTGTGCGTGTGTGTGTGTGTGTTTGCACATGTGATCAGCATGCAGGCTGTGTCGGGGCTAAGTTAGCCCCACACAACTCAGTCGACTGTGCCTTCATTTCATCTAGGCACACTTTGATGTCGACTGGCTCACTGATGTATCCGCCCCCTCCCAAATCGTATCCCTGCATCATTAAACTTGTCAGTGGCTTATGTTTCCATTCTGTACTTTCTCCATCTCTGTTGCACCAACAGTTGTCCTTCCCATTTTTAAAAATCTTGTCATTAATGGTCTTCTCTGAGATTGCATTTTAGTCATTCAAAGCAACAGAATGTGACTTGGGTTTCAGTTGTCTGTGCACCCACAGCTCCCGATTATGAAGCCACTGTCTTGGAGGCAGCTATTGTTTTGTGTATAATTAAAATCATGTGCAATTTTCTCCATGGTGCTGGAGCAGGAAAAAAAATCTGCAGATCGTTCCTTGCATCTGTGTGATTGTTTGGGATTGTGACGCAGCATACGGCACATTCAGCTGGATGGGATTTATAAATAACCAAAACGGCTGTCATTGGAGCTGGGGGAATATTTATAGATTCCTATGAATGCTGTGCCACAGCGGTATTCAACAAAAGCAGGCGTTGGCAGAATCACATTCTTTCACCTGAGTGGGTGGCCTCAAATGAACACATATTAGCACTGTTAAATTACATCATGTGCTTTGTTTCCCACTGTCATTTTCTTATTACTCTCTACAGATCTAAAGGGTTTCGAGTTGTAATATTTGCTTTGTTTACATGGACTCTAATATTCTCTTAATAATCAGTTTGAAAGCACAAACAGAATAAAATGCTCTACATAAACCACTCAGTTCAAACAAACAGACCCAAACTGGGTTCAGAGTGGGTAGTTAAACCCTTAACATTAATCTTTTAAAAGAAAATTTAGATGATTTGACTTCATTCTTCCCGTGCATGCTCTCTGTCTCAATGTAAGTTTATGGCCATTCAGGGTCACTGAATGGACGTGCAAAAAATGGCAGCATTCAGGTTGAAGTGGACCTCTGCAAAGAGTTTGTTTTTGATACACAACTCCCAATACTCACATACATATACAAACCTGCTATCCAACAACAGAAATCACTGCACTGAGCAGATAATAGATATCCATCTTTATGGAGCTGATTAAACTCAAGCCGAAGACATATTTCTGTATGGACTGGTGCTGAGTAGTGTCTGTTAGGAAAGATAAACACATGATGTATTCATCATCAGACCACATCAGATCACATCCCACGTAAATGTTGGATGCATAATAATGGCATAATTTCAATCAGAATGAAAAGGAGTGTGCGTGTAGCCACAGTTACTGTTTTCTTATCTGAGCAGTTTGAAAATAACAAATTAATTTAAAGAGTCAGTCCATTGATTTGACATCAGTCATGGGGAACTCTACGCAAACTTGGGTTCAGAGCCAAAGTCAGGATATCTCAGTGTCTGCTGTTCCAAATTTGATTTTTCATCCTTTTTAAATCTGTCCTTTGTGATCCTGCGGTTTTGTAGCTGGTTAAATTCTAAAAATGCTCCTTGAAGTCATTTGTTGTTTGGTTATTTTGGACCCAGAGTCATCTCAAATACTGCGGCTTAGTAAGACTCTAGTGGTCCAAAAACGCAGCTTTGCCTCACACAAGCACCTCATTCTCTAAACTGGCTTTCTCCAGAGGCATAAAAGGGGATTTTGTTCAACCCAAAGCAAGTTCCGTGTTTTTCCATTTAAATAGTTTTTTCTCCTAATGAAAGGATTCTTCTCCCTGAGCCAGAGGGAAGTAATAAGTGTTAGATGCTTCATAGAACATTCAGGTGTGTTCCTGCCAAAGGCTGTACGGTAAACTCAGTGAGTTTGCTCATCTGAGTCTTGATCAAGAACATCCATTGGACTGAGACAGTATCTTAACCACATTATGGAGGGTTACTGTACCAGCACAACAACAGGCCAATTCACTTACACTCCCCTGCATATTTTCTCTCTTTTTAAAATAAGAGGAACTAATGAGCACCCTTGATTTACACCACTGGGCCTATTTGTATTATCTTAATTTGTGGCCCTTGTTTATTTTCTTTCCATCTCCTGAAACTGTATTCTCCTGCATGTATGGGAGTTCATGTCCATATACAAAGTCTAAGCAGACTACAGCGCTCTTTCCCTTGGGCTAAAGCCACCAATGACGGGAGGCAGGCAGCAGGGAAGGAGCGTTAATTCATCACTGTAAAAGGCTGGGTAATAGGGCTGCGCCAGTCGCCGGGCTATCACAAGCCTGCCGCCTCCAAAAGCCAGTTAATTAACTTTCCATCGGCTGTGAGAGGACGCATGAGTATGTGTGAGCTCGCCGACAGCCCCATGATGCATCCTGCGGAGCGTGGGTATATGAAGTTTAATCGTCACCGTCAGGTACCACACTGGGATTTTCTTGAGGACATATTGCTGCTCTGCCGGTTTAGAGCTGGATTCACACAGATAAATGCCCTGATTATTTACATAATAGTTCCTTCAGCTTCCTTCTGTGCCTACTTCTGGGACTTTAAAAACTGAAGTTGTGCAGAGGATGAAAAGGCTGTGTTCCCATTTGTTTCACATCCAAACTCCTCAAGACTTTGCACTCACTTTTCACCACTCAGGCAGTTTTTTTTACTGCACTTTAGTATGTGCAGCTGATTGAACATGAAGTGTTTATCTTTGTGTAAAAGAATGTGACTCTTGATTACTCATTTATAATTTTTCTGTCAAGTTGATGTTCTTGTCCTGTCTTTTTTCAGAAAAGGTTGTATTCTGTATTTTTTCTCAAAAGTAGAGAGAAGTAGGCCCCTTTTTGAAACAAGCTTACAAATTGGAGGGCAATTTTTTACCTTTTTTTTCCTTTTTAAGTATATTTTTGTGATCGAAAGTGGACTAAAAGGCATTATCTCTTGTTCTTTTGGTTGGCTTTTATTGTTACACATTTCCAAATATTGTTGAGTTCAGTTATGTAAAGGTTAAAAATGGATACAAGAAAGGCTGGTTTTATCCTTACAGGGCTGCAGTTTGCATCACTTTTGTACAGTTGCGACTTGCAACAAAACCCAGAACACGAGGCAGCTTCTAGCTACAATCCCCAGACAGTTCTCAGCCAAATTTGCCACACTTTTAATACCAAAAGTCTTAACAAAGACATCAGTTACATGATGAAGTACTTGCTGTGCCTCCTGACGAAACACAGATTTGTACTGAAGAAAGTTGCACACGCAGGACTGTAGGTGAAAATAGTTGGCTAGCATCACACTGTTCCTTCACCAAGCATCGCTGCATGATGTTGTGGTGGTGGGTGTCAGTCTCTTTTGCCTCCAACAGTGTCATGCAGTGTGGCATCCTGTGCTTTCATGCATCCTCTCCAGCTGAAGTCTGGTTATCCTTCTGTCTTCTTCTTCCCTCCTAAAAGTAAAGTTATAAGCTGCTGAAATGAGTAGAAGTCACAAACACAGTGTAATGACAGACAGATGCTGTTGTCTCATCCTGAACACTAAACCTATTTCTACAAAAGACTTCATCAAAACAATCACCAATAAAAACAATGAAACATAATCTGCCGATCAAACCAGTAAAACCAGTTAGCACATGACAGTGTGTAACCAACTACAGTAAGTTTTCTGTGACCATGTGATCTTTTACCGGCACAGAATTTTTCTGTGGCTTACTCTGAAAACAACCTCAACTCAACTTTAGGTGACATTCATGTAGGACATTTGCTACGTATCAAATTTGCGGACGAGGCTGAGTTGAAACCATTCATAATGCATTCTTGTGGGTTGATCTTGCAACCTTTAAAGCAGAGTCTGGACTTAAAACAGGCGTGCAATGTCAGTCTGAGTCCTCATTGCTTGCTGTGCATATGCTGCTGTGCGGCAGATGCTGTTCTTCTAACCTTTAAGGCATTTTTTTTCTTGCAGTAGCACATTTAAGAAGCTCCTGTGAACAGCAGCTGCATATGTCTCATTAGTCGATTAAGTTTTTGAAGTCAGTCACCTTGTTTAAACCTTTTTGGTGAACTCAGCTGCAATGTTTTCATGCAGCCTCAACATGTGATTCTGTCAGTTAAATGAACAACCTTGTGAACAGCGTCATAGGTTTGGACTCACTTATAAGTCCTGCCCTTTTGTCATTTTCCAAATTCACCCCAGCTGAGTCCAATTTCCTGTACAGTTTACTATCACCAAACATCTTGATTGAAGTATTGTTCCATGGTTCAGAGATTTATACGCTCCGATGAATGGCTCATTTGATAATAGCCATCACTTAAACTTCACAAGCGCACTCAGAGGAGATGTGGGTGAGTGGAGAGATAAGGTCTGAGTGTGTTTTTCCCCTTAAGTGACCCTCCTGTCTGTGCAGATATGTGCTGAATGGAATCAGTCCTTTTCACTTCATCATTGTGATCATATTTTTTCAGTTAAGCCCACCATGCAGCTCCCGAGTCCTCTGGCCTCCTCCCCCTCTTCCTTCTTGCTCTGTGATGTGCAGAAGCCAATCGATCGTGAATTTGGCTCCACCGGATAGTTTTTCTGCACTCCTCTTGGGAGTTCTCTGCGTTGAAATAGACTCTTTGGGCTGGAGCTTGGCACTGCTGAGAAATGTGAGAGTGTTTGCGGAGTGAGCTGCACTGCTGGCCAGCAGCAGCAGCAGCAGCAGCAGCAGCAGCAGCGACATTGATCCCCCTACTTCCTCTTCATTAGCCCCAACCAGATGACATAGAAACAGCTCCTCATCAAAAGAGCACCATGAAATCAAATGCCGCAATGTGACGCTTGCTGGACTTTCAACAACTGCTCAGTTGGTGCCTCTGACACAATATGTTCACCACCCATACTGAATTATTTGTCACCTACAAAAGTCACTTTTAATCTCATTAAAAGAGTGAAGAATTCAAAAATGAGTAGTTTTTCCACTACAGTGCTGCAGATTGCACGATTTTATTATGCACGAGTTATGTAGCATATGTGATGGCAAAAATAATTAATATGCTAAATATTAAATTTATATAATTATATAACCATATATACTATACTATATATAATATATTATTTATATACCATATAACTATATCTGTATAATTGGACTAGTTACCAAAAGATATATGCTCAGCTGAGGGAGGAAATGAACAGTTAGAATCCCACAGAGACGGCTATGTGGTTTGGTAAATGGTACCATGTATTAGAGAAATGGAACAAAAATAAATGAACAAAACAATATTTACCAAAAATAATTCTCATTCCTTTGAATGACCATTCAATACACTTTAAAGGCAAATGAGTATAAATAATATGCAGAGCTTTCAAAGTTCACTGTGAAACAGGGTTTCACAAAAGTCACAGTGGTTATCTTCCCCCATATCAAAAATGATAAGAAACCTATATAAATATCCCACCCCAACTTATACAATCCACTTCCGGGTTATGAGAAATTGTCCATGTGAATCATCAACAGGTATCAGTGCAGTCTTTTGTAGTGATTGGTGTGTTAGTGGGTGTAGTAAGATGGAGTAAGATGAGAAGAGTTCCTTATGTTTCTAAGAAAAAGAGTCTACAGGCTGCAAGGAGCCTCCTTCCCGGACCGGCAGGCGTGAGGTGGAAGTTGTATTTCACTGCTACTTTTCTGCTTCAGGTTAACTTCTGGTAGCTCGCTGTCCACCTGGCCTCAGCTCACATCAAGCTACTACTTCAGACACTTGAGGCGGATAACTCAGCAGTAAGCGGCTCCTGCAGCAACTCTGTTCAGACCGTGGCTCGGCAGCAGCCAGCCACCCCCTCCCTCCCCCATAGATACTGCACTGATTGGCAGCAATCCATCACACGACGTGACGTGAGGTTGGGGACAACAGGCTGCATTTTACATCTGGGTTACAGTTACGACCTCTAAAGCTTGATAATGAAGGCACTAACTACCTCAAGGGATTATGTGATGGGACTGTCCACCTTCTTGTGAACTTTTGCTCTGTTTCCTTTTCAGTTTTTTTTTTCCGTGGATTCAATTGAAAAGCAATTTTCTCTTTTCTTCTCTTTGCTCCTTTTTACTCTTTTTGTAATTGGAAAAGTTTTTTTTTTCACACAACTGTCCTGAACAGTGTTTTACTGATGAGGTCTATTTTATTTTTTATTTTTTTCATTATCTTACAGCAATGTTATGTTTAATGATGGGTAAATGGAGCTACCTTCAGCCTTACTTCAACGTCGAAGACATTTTATTTCTCAAGCTGTCTGGAAGCAGTTTGTAATTTGAGATTAGGGGCCATCTGGGAGGGTAGAGGGGGAAATGTAATCCTAGAGTATTTACTTACTCAGTTTCAGCACAGCTTTCGGAACAGAACAACATATTGGATTTTTCTGCAGGCATGGTGTGTTATTTTCTGTGTTGCTGGGGGACCGCCAGAGATTGTCCAAATTGCATGGTGGCATTTGCGCTTGCTGAATGTGGTTAGCATCAACAACAGAGCCCCTGTCCTCCTGTGTAATTTATAACATCAATAAGCACTCAATAAGGCAACGGTAAGCTTGATATAGAGAAGCAAGTCTCTTCTAATGTCTCTTTTCTTCACTCTGCTTTACCAAGATTGAACTTCAGAACAATATTGTTGCACTGATTAGAAACTTTGTCTTCACAAGAAAGTTGTTGGTTGGAGATCAAGTGATCCTGAACTTTTCTGAGGAAAAAGTTTGAAAATTAATGAATGTGAAGGAGCTTGTTTGAAGCAGTCAGTTGCTCTACCTGGAATGACACTTAAACGTCGCATGTGATGCAAAAACTTTACCCACTTTGAAATTATAAATAATAAAGCTAGACAGTCACCAACTTGTTTCCACTGTGGCACCTGTGTGTAAATGACAACATCAGCTGTGGCTGCTTCAATTTAAGACATTCATTAAGGTGCGGCATGATGCATTTCAGCATCAACAAATCATTACCATGTTAATTTGGACTCATTAGTGTAATTATTGTAAACAAACAAGACTATTGCCAAGAAAACAGCTTTTGTGCCACGGAGGTAGAGTACTATGGATTGGATTTTCTTGTTTTGTTTGTTTAATTTGCAGACAATCAACAATTAATTTAAACTGTTTTTTGGAACAGCAGCATTAAAGCATGACATTACAACATTATTATCCTAATTATCTGATTTTAGTTGATTAGATCAAATTAGATCATTTAATTGATGGCCGTAGGGGAAACTAATTTGGTTGCAGGGACAAATAACAAAAGAGTCCGATCACAGTAGGCAGCGTATGAAAATATACAGCCACAACATTAACATTAGTACATAAAAGAACAAATATTCCAACAGGGCATATGTGTGGCTTAAGAGCCCATCCAGCCAGTTCATTAAAAATCTATGCAAGTAAAGTAGATAGATTAATGAAGAAAAAGCATATCTTATCAGGGTTTTCCTGAAGTCAAGCCATTCATCCGATTGTTTGCAAGACATTTTCAGTAAACATACTGGGCACCCAGCATAGTGTTTGGAAGCTTGCTGCTAGAACGTCAAAAAAGAGCAAATGTAACAACAAAAGGCCAACATCTGTAACAAAACCTTAAAGGATTGTGAAAAGAGAATTATATATATATATATGTGTGTGTGTGTGTGTGTGTGTGTGTATGTATGTGTGTATGTAAATATTTCATATAAATAAAATTGAATTTAATTGAATCCAACACACCATAGTTTTATACAAAGCAGTGCACACAACAATAATTTAAAGTATTTTACATTTTAAGGCTCTGACCTGACCTGATGAGACTGAGCTACCTGAGGATGGACAGCCTGAACTCTGACCTCAGTATTAACATCTTCTCATCAGTTCAGTCAAGGAAACACATTAGCCTCTTGATTGTTTTTTTTCTTTTTTAATAATTAATAATGTTTCCCCCTTCCTGTTTGCTAGATAGCTAGCTTGTTTGTCTAAGGTTAAGCTAATTAACAGTCCACCAGCTGACAAACCTCTCAACTTCATCACTGTTGGTCCAGCTCTTACCACTGGGTTAGGGTTACAGTTTTTTCAATTGCTAACATGCATTGATCGAAACTGAAGTCACATGTTCAAAACTCTTAACACAGTCTGCAAAACAGAAGTCCATGTGGAGCGAACTGTGAATCACTTTCAGTTGTTTTCACACAAAATGTATTCAGTGACCACAGTCACCAAAACTCATGAACCCTTTTCTCAGTTACAAGTTCACCACCTGCAAAACACTAAACTTTTACAGCACATTTCTCAAATGCTAACACACTTTGTTCAAAACAGTTAAAAACACAATCAAAACAGAATAATGGGGGAAAAAACATGGGGAACTCCTGCTGCAGCCACATTGAAATCTATAGAAAATCATTTCAAAATATTGAGAATAAAAATAAATAAAAAGATTATGTAATTCCAAACACAGCTGAGTGTAGTTGTCAGCTGAAAACCGATCCAGGTGATCTGTGTTTGAATGCAATGCATGCTGGGTGTGGAGATATTTCTCCCGAAGCCTGCCAGGGGTGGATCAGACACTCACAAAGGTTCTACCCACAATGC
>JAPZDZ010000012.1:25724527-25734688 GCA_029783805.1 Acanthurus tennentii | reverse complement strand
ACTGACAAGTACAAATTTATCATGACAACCTTCCGAAATGCATCACCTGTATGCCTCGTTTACAACGAAACAGTGCAGCCAGTTTGTCCTCATTTAGCCATGTAGCCTAAATAGAGTCATAAATGGTGGGGATTACTGATAGCTAAGAGTCTCAGTTGTTGCTGTTTTCAGTTGCTTTAATAGTGTGAACGACATGATGTTTTCTCTTTGATCCTCACAATTTTGGAATCCAGTCGTGGGCCAGATTGGACGGTTCGGCGGGCCGGATTCGGCCCGTGGGCCACCAGTTCATGATCAATGCTATAGGATTTGTGCATGCTAAGCAGAAAATCAATGGCCAAAACAATGTTTGCCTTATCTTATAGTGTAATATCTTAAAAAACACAAGGATGTTTTCCTTTTAATGAACAGTGTCATTTTCTACAAGTAACTGTTTAAGTAAATTAAACTGTGGCCTTATTAGTCACTGTTTGTGACTAATAATCAGTGATTATTACAGGAGGGGATCCCATATTTAATGGATTCTGAAAGTATGTAAGTGCTCCTTGAAAATTATACTCTTTTGCTTGTTTTTGCTTAGTTTGCTGTTTGTCACAAAAGAACACCCAAAAGCACAGCTACCAGCTATTGATTGCCTTAATGGTGTTTTCAAGTGATTTTAAAGTGTGTTTGTGTGGGGGGTTGTGTGTGTACGCGTGTGTGTGGGTGTGTGTTTGTGGTTGTGGCAGCAGACAAGGGAATAATATTTATTTTAGGTTCCTCAATCTGATCACAGAAAAAAACAGAGCAGTTCAGTTTGTACGGAGACTACACACTACCTACACGATATTTGATTGAGAAAGTTGCAGGCTGTCTTCAATGTAATCGTGGCCCCAGATATCATGAAAGAACTGAGTCCTGAAGAATCTCCAACTAGCCTTTATGGTTTTCTATTTTCACCTGTTATTCGCAGGACAAAGCACTTATCAATACATTTAGCCTTTAAGTTTCTTGATATTAACATGGTTTTTGCTTTGTCATTAAGATTCCTGCAAAATCAATAGAAACCCTCCCAGGTGTTGTTAATATGTGGAAAGTGCCTTTTCCAATTACTGTCTGAGTTAAAGATTGAGATTTTCCTGTGCATTAATCATTGCTCTCAGCCTGAGGCAGAGTGGAGCTGTGTTTATTGGACAATGCAAGACAAACTACAGTCTTTTCCCACAGCAGCAGTAACATCAGTTTCTTTTCTATATTTCAAACTTTATTCAATAATAATACTAATAATAATAATAGTAATGAAATAAGCACATTTAAGATTTTTCCTGTTTTCTTTCCTCCTTCCTAAAACTGTTGCCAGCTAATTTATTGACTAATTTCTCAGCAACAATCATTTTAAATGACAACCAGTGAGGTCTTCTTTCATTGGCGAATAAAAACTGGGTTACACCACTGGTTGCCATGGTTACTGTGTCATTTCAGTGTTGGATGAAATCAAACATACATGCTGCCTAGAGAAAAGTTCAGAAGAAGAGATAATATGTATTGAAAAGTGTCCTTTAGTTGTAAAGTAATGCTATATAAAAATGAACTTAATTTGCATCCTTAAAGGAAGTAAATCTAGACTTTGCACTCTATTGCATAATAATGTGCCTATGAGGGTACAAATATAAGTCATGTGCATATTTTATGTAGTTAAAAGAAAAACTGCACTTTCTGTTTTGTTTGGCCCAGACAAAAGAAAGTGCACATCAGAAAGCAGATGCCCTAAGCTGGCAGCAGGTGTTGTGGAGAAGCAGTGCATGTTCAAATAAAAGCTTGATTGGTGCCCTTCGAGCAGCCGAAGGAAACAGCAGGCATGAAGGTAAATCAATGTGGATAAGTTCATCAGTTAATCTAGGGTTAATGGTATTACTGATGCTGCTCTGCTGTCTGCCCTGTGTGACAAAGGTCAGTTTCTAGCTATTAAAACACTTACAAGCAATGCTTGGCTGGCTGCAGCAGCATGCAGACACTGTACTGAAGTCAGATGAACACAAGTCTCTCTCAGCTTCAGTTGTATTTTTTGTCTCATGGAGTTTAATCCTATCCATGTTGTTGCTTTTGTCTGCTTTGTGTCATAAGTAATTAGTGATGGATTGTTTATCAGAGGGGCTGTAATAGTTCCTGTAACAGCTTGACTCCCAACCCCAGCCCCACCCCCTCACACAAACACACACACACAGCTGTAGACACAAACACACACACGCCTCTCCTGTTGACGGAAGGCGCCTGGGCTCAGAACCAGCCTCCCCTAAAGACAAGGGCGTGTGTTGCAGTGTGAAGGGCTGTTATTTTCTGACATGGGAGCAATTTAACACATCGTGGCACATTGTGAATTAAAGTAAAGCAGCCAGTTCTCTTTCTCCTTCCAAGAACAAGATTCTGAATATGAAATCTGACATTAGACCCAACGACTGCCAAAATGACCTTTTCAGCAAGGCCAAACGATTTCATCCACCTCTGCCTTTGAGCATAATTTTTGTCTTCTGGGTGCTGGAACAGTTGTAGTTTACAAAGCCTCAGACCTTCTGTACTCTGCCCTTTCTGCCTGTTGTCCTTACAGGCTGCTGCTAATGCAAAGTCTCTTCCATTTAAGCCCCCTGGATTATATACAGTCCTTTATATTACACTGTGCTTAAAGAAACAGAAACATTTGGCATTTGCTCAGCAGTTCTAATTACCACTTTGTGGCCACCTTTGTAGCTTTCTTGTGCGAGGCACAACCTCACACTGGATGATGAAAGAAGTAATTTCTTTGCAAATATAAACCCCGAGTCCTTTCTGCTTTATAAAAATGAAAGCGATTACCATGGGCAGGGATTTACCCTGATGTTGTACAATAGCAAATCTATTTCTCTGCATGTTATGTAACTTTCTGGACCTGGAAGAATGCCACTTGTCCTCTCTCTCTTGCCTACTCACCATCTATGCTTGCAGCCACTCAACGTGATGGCTGGATTTTACCCACGCTCCCTCACAGGACGAATGCTCTGCCCCTCTGCTCCTCTCTGCTCAGAGGCAGCCGTGGTTGAAGGGACAGTGTGTCTTTCTTTGACCATGTGTGTTAGTGGATGATGGGGGATGAGAGACAGCTGGAGAATGACTGGGAGGCAGCCAGCGCATCTTTCAGTATCAGTCACATGGAGCCCCATGCCTGACCGGTCCTGCATATAGAGGACGCCACCGCCTGGCAGTTGGGTGCAATGTTCTTAATTAAAAAAAAACATGAGGAACCCTAAAACTGAGAAAAACTTCTCTGAGTCTTTCTGATGATGGCCCCTCACATCATTTTGGGATATTAGTGAGGCTCTACCTGACATCCAGGAAGATGATGTAAGGAGCCACTGAACCTTGCATTGTATCAGCTTATTAAAACAAGATCTTCCACCGCAAAAGACATGTGGGTGTTCAGAAGGAGGAGAGGATGAACAAGGTGTGCTTTATGTTGTAGCTACAGGGCTAATATCTTTGTAATTGGTGTTAAGCAGCTGCTTGTGCTTTACATATTGATGTGCTGTAGTTGCAGCAGAAGGCTCCAACCGCTGCTCATTCAAAGACGATTTAAGGCAGCATGCCCCGCATGGCGTCTCCACCTCAGATCTATGAGAAAGGGGTGTTGATCTCACTAAAGTGTGCCTCGTCGTGCCCTCAGGGGGGAGAAAAGGGGTTGCGCTGAGCTGTAATTGATAGATTGATGGTTCACCCCTCCAGTGCCTAAGGGAATACAGCATACATCTCCCCCTACGCACAGTTAGCATGCACCACCCTATACACACACACACACACACACACACATACAGAGCATGATGCTGAGATTGGTGGAACTGGATTGAGTCAGTTCGACTAAACACATATAAAATGTCAGAGATTCTTTCTTTTTTAGTCTTTTCTTGTAATCAGTGTGATTGTTTGTGCAAGGGTTAATCGATCTATGCCTCTGCCACCACTCTGGAGGTTAGTTAATGCCAAAGGGGCTAGTGGCCTAGCATGGCATCAGTCAGATTATCTGGTGCAGTTGTAATCAGTTAATCACTGACTGCCACCGTGCAGCATCACATGTTTGCTGCTCTCACTGCCCAGAGGCCTCTCACTGCAGTCATGCTTTCCTTCCAGAGATGTGCGTGTCATTGTTCATGCAGCAAGGGCTTGCAGCTGGTTTAATGGACTCTCAAAATAATTGAACAAACTATTGAAATATATCCTGAGAAAAAAAATACAGTCACAACACTGCATTCCTATTCATTAATGACTGTGAATGTTTGATTTTCTAGTATCAGACAACATTTATTTAGCTTTCAGCCACTGTTTAAGGTCTACATGTAAGCATACCGGTGTATCTTGCTGTCTGTTAATACATTAGTAGTCCTAGCTGTTTCTAATAAGCGTAATGAGTTGATCCCTCATCACACCAAAAAATGGAACGGCAGAGTCCCAGTGAAACAGGCTAACTAGTAACCCAATCACTAACATGCTAGCCAGCTGGGAACGTCACTCACAACAGCTTGCCGGATGAATGAAGGATAAATTGACAGTCTATTTGAAGAAATGATTGTTAAAACACACTAAATGAGCAACAGTAGCTTCCCTCATTTTTGGACTCTCCATCTCTCTGTCCCCTCAAACATCAGTAAAGTCAAGACCTTTGGTATCAGTCCAAACTAGCAAGATTGTGTGTCAAAGTTTGCCAATTTTTACATCATGGTTATCGATTCACACAGGTTTCCTTCACCCTGTGTGAGCAAATCAGTGCAACACAGTAAATTTACTACCTAATTTCAGTGTTATAACTTCTGGTATGACCAGGCTATGTGTGACTATTTTTTTTAAACCTTCTTTAGATGAAATCACACTGAATCATTCAAACTTCTATTTGACGCTTTGGCAGCTACTTTCCAATTACATCTCTGCAGTTGTTTTCATTCAATGAGTTTACATTATTGAAGGCCTTTAAAGGCATTATTGAAGCATTTTTTTCTATAGCATGCGTGCTAGCTAATACTTGTCTGACATGTGGACTAATCAATAGTTAAATTAATAAAACTTAACTTTCAATATTGTTTATCATATCAAAGCTTCTTTGGGTAGACATACATCTTGGGACCCTGGTGAGCATGGTAGAAAGAAGCCATCACATTTTTTTTTTCTCATAACTGGAACTATTGCCTACGGAAAATACACCAAATGTTTCTTTATTGTCCAGTGGTCTCGAGAAAAATTTTGAAAAGGATATAACATTATTTAATCGGTTGGTGCACAACACCATTGCACAAGTGCCAGTAGACATCCAGCAACTCCTGCGAACTGTGATTACTTGTAAAAATACATCAGTAAGGAAAAATCTGATCATGTTTTTCTATGAGGGGCCATCAGGGACATTGTTCAGGATTACCATTCATTCGATGACGAAGCCTGTTAACTGAGTTTTTAACCGTTAACTTGCTGATCTGCTGCCATTTGTCATCGATCAGAAATAATAAACAGAATATGCATCAATAGTTAGAATGGCAACGCAGTGTAAACATCCATCTCACCTTCTTCTCCGTGTGCTTGATGTCCTTGTGCTGAAGCTCTGCTGAGCTTGATAAAGCGGCACGGAGGTCCGTACCGGGCCAACAGATGGCTGTGGTGCCCCGCTGCGGCCGCGAGATGGGAATAGTAAAGTGAGTTGACTCCTCACTGTGTTGGCCCCTAAGGCAGTGTGAGACTGTTGCCCGCCTGTTTTTGCATTAGACAATGTTCGAATTGTCTCCGCCGATGCAAAAATGGTGCTAAGTGATGCGACAGCTTCTGTTAGACCACCTGAGAGCTCCTGACGTAACATTTGCGCTCCAAAGACACTCCACTTCCTCTTCCGGGGCCACCTTCCGTTTACACTGAAATGCCTTCCGGTTACACTGAAATCGCAGTAGTGTGTGTGAGAGCGTTTCAGTTATCAGTGTATGAGGTTTTTACTATAAGGTGTGAATATGTTTAGTTTCATATGTGTGTGTGTGTGAATGGTAATCCTGAATAATGTCCCTGATGGCCCCTTATATTTTTCTGTCTTTGTAAGAAACAGGTAATCCAGGGTGACCATCAGATAGCAGTTATACTAATTCATTCTGCAAACATGCCGCTGAACTGCCAGGCCTACAGACAGGCTAATATACTTTCCCTAACCAAACTCTCTGTCTCTCTGTCTCTCTGAAAGTTGTTTGTGTGTAAAAAATGCTTTCTTTCCTTTCAGCCAGAAGCAGACTGAAGCAGACTTTGGCATTTGTGCTGGAGGACAAATAATCGCAGTATACAATATGCAATAGACGGTTTCTATTCTCCTTTTTGTCAATACATATGAACACAACAAGGCCAGTTAGTGGTGTGTTTAATAGATGTAATAGATGTTGCTTGTGCTTTTTTGCCTTCAGTTGCAATCTGTCTCTCAGACTCGTCACCCATTTCCTCTGTAGATCTAATCATATTTAATTATCTGCTGCCTGTTTGCTGACTTATTAAATGTGTCCTCTTGATTCAAATGAAAAATGGTGCCAAATCATATCTTACTGATATGGCCCAGCAAAGCACAGAATTTGATTTTTGGAGATGTCTGATTTTAAAGTGAATGTTATTACTTGATAATTGCCTCCATTTGGGAATGTCCCAAAACTCTGAGTGTTTTGCATAAGCTAGTATAAGACTGCTGCAAGCAGAGGTCTGACTTCAGTTTATTATAAGTCATTATACGTTTATCTTTCTCTTTTCACTCTTCCTCAACCGGGGCGATACATGATCCTCCAGAAGATCAGAGACAACGTTTACATGACTGTTTGGATTTTTGACATGTATTGTTTGTAAGTATCCGCTGCCGTACCACCAGACTACAGAGCAGCTTCCTCCCTCAGGCTGTGAGACTGCTTAATGTACCGTCTGCACTGCTCCATGTTCAATAATTTTATTTTTATTTTATTTTTTATACAATCAATCAAGAGGGAACCACACTTTAGTTTCATTATACAACCTGTTGTATAATGACCAATAAACTTCCTCGTATCCTTGTATTAAAACAATAGCTTTTGTTACATACAAATGTAACACTTGGTGTTTTCCCTTGCCTCCAGGTCACCAAAAAAATAATTTAATGTCACTTTTTTAGACAACACTGGTTTTAAAGCCTTAGGCCACGGGGTCAGTATTTTAGAAATTATATGGTAACTATTGGTGGTATGTTTGCATTTCTGTTAATACTGGCACCAGGCTTTGACAAGGAAGAAACCATGGAATAAAGAAGGTTATATCTCCTATCATTCTGTTTCTACTTTGATAGCACTGAACACTGTGATGAGTTCGCCAAAGTTATAGGAGTGCATTTCAAAATCAGTGGGGTTCTTTTACTAAAGAGGTGTGTTGAGCTATAATGATTTCACCCTGTCCTTGTTTGTTTCTGACAGCTAAAAGTCCTAAATTGCACAGTAACTACAGGTCCTTGTCGAGGTCATTTCAGTAGTTGTTGTCCGTTGTTCTAGTGAGGGCCGCCTTTGCAATACCAGTGTGAGAAAGCCAATGACTCGTTCCACTTCATCCTGATATTGTGTCTCTATTTTCTCAATAGTTCTCATTTTGTTTCATTGTTCCTTTACTTGTCATTCACACACTGATCCTGTGGACTCAAGCCATGAATTAACAATAACGCCTTTTTTATCATGTGTGTTATATTTTTTGTTGTAAACATATGTTTGTTGGAACAATTAAGCTATAACTCTTCAACAGAGTTGTTGAACTGAACATCAGCTGCAGACGCCTGAGCCTTTTTCTTGGCCTGTGTTTATTGAAATGTCATCTTTTGTTATTTTGTGGGCAGTTTATGTGTGTCACATAATCTGCATGGTTGTGGAAACACACACCACATCCAAGCCATGAAATGTAAACACAAGATGATCGGATTTTTACAGAGATGATCCATGAAATGAATTTAAACATAAATGAAGTCAGAGTTTTTGACTATAACATGAAATGAAATGAAAATTCAGAATTAATGCAAAGATTCTCACGAACGCCTCAAGCACTAGTGCTGAGGGTGATTTAAAATTTCCATCACTGCCCTTTCGGGGTATTTGATCAGTTGTAGCCATGGTTACAGAACAGAAGTGTTTAAGGCAAGAGCCTAAGGAAGGAGTCAAGTAAAAACATTGAGTCAATGATGAAAGTCTACCATCACACAGAAAAAGAAAACATCTATGGAAAAAAAAGTGAGACTATACACTACATGTAAATTTGTTATTGATAAAGTGCATAATACAGTTTTATTGCTGTGGATTGTTTCCACATTCAGCCAGAGGTCAGCTCAGACCTGGCAGGCTGGCAGAGGCAGACCAGTCACTGCTTCTCTTTAATTTTCAATTGGCAGCGCACAGAGAGGAAACTGATGTTCATCTCTATTTCACATTTTTCTCTTGACCCACATAATAGTCACATTAAGTCTTGCGTCATGCCTGCAGCTGTAATTCTTTTAGGCTTGTTTCTCTTTCTATGCACATCCTTAGCTTTCCTTTTGCCTTCATCTCTGCTATCGTCCAGGAAATCTGCATTTCCTTCCTCATGAACCCCCATCATAGATGCAAATTTAGCTATATTTGGAGGGGGCATGCCCCTATCAAAGTGAGGGTGCTACTGATTTGTCAGTGCCAACATTTTAACCTCACTCAGATATTTTTTTTTTAATGAAAGACATTTTATTCATCCATAATTTTGACTAGTGACTACGCAGAGTTGCCATCTTTTGTGTTTTCTTTACAAAGTGTTTCAATAGCAAGTGACACGTGATGTTTAACTAACATGATGAACCTGCAATATAATCAGAGCATTGCTGGCTGCTGCACAGACAGATATGCATGTTGAAGATGAATGAGGACAATTCAAATAAATTAGTATTAATAGTTTAAATAAGTCTGAGATCTCAGAAATCTGCAATGATTTTTTAGCCCCAGAAACCATTTTCAGGCAGGAGACCGACACATAGTCACCTTTTAAGCATGATAGTGAAAAGTTACTTACTGATCCAACAGTTACAGAGCAATAGTAGCAGTTGGAGCCCTGTTTGTGAGTGCCGGCTAATGTTATTTCGATGTTCATTCTTATAGCATTTTTTTTTGGTCTCTCACAGTTTCTGGGGGTAATATCTGATTCTTCTAGCTGCTGAATGCTCCACTGTGTTCACCAGCAAGTCTAACTGCGTCTGTTTGCTGGTGAGCAGTTGAAGTGCAGCCACCTGCAAAGATGACGCCATGAGAGCTGTGAGTGAACCGCAGCAGTAGAGTTTAGGAAAGGATAACTTAAGAATGAGCTGAAACTCATTAATGTTATTTTGTTAGTTCAATGGTTGGAAAGAAGTTTACTAATGGAGAAGAACATTTTGTGCCAAAGATGCTAGAAATATATAATTTATTAGCTTAGCGACACCCCTTGCTTGTTCACAAGTGGGTCATGGGGAGAGATATTATTTTATGCATAATCATAATAAGGACATTATCTGTATGTAAAATGAACCATGGAGTGTTCAGCTGGTTCATTCTGAATGGAATGCATCATTTTATCAGAGCAATCTTGTGAGCAGCATCACCACTGTGGTCAGATGGAGCTGCAGCGCTCAGTCATAGTGATGTCTGGCTCTACCCTGACCTCATGAGTTGAAGTATTTCAGATAGTTTAACAATCTCAGCATAGTCAAGCTTTATTTATGTGCATACACGTGTGTTAGGCACAGAAAAATGAAACAAGTGCACCGACACGCCATGTTTTTATATACTTTAAAAAAAAAAAAAAAATCCACCCTCTTTAATCCAGTCCAACATATTCTACTTCTTGACCATTTCTCTGGTCAATTGGTTTAATCTCCCAATCTTATATTTGTCTGAAACAGGTTAAGTGCTAGCCTTTAACAAAACCTGATGTATAAATTAGAGGTGTCGCTGCTTAGTGTCGAGTTCAGAGAAGAAAGTCCTCCTGGCAGTTTGACAGCTGGTTTCCATGTTCACTACAAATTAAAACTGAGGAAGGCGATCAGTTCTGCTCTGCTGCTGTACTGCTGCTGCTGCTGCTGCTGCTGCTGCTGAGAGTGCTGCATTCTCTCTTTATCTGCTATCTTCTTCTTTTCCCAACATAAGAGCT
>JAPZDZ010000012.1:25708842-25721444 GCA_029783805.1 Acanthurus tennentii | reverse complement strand
ATTAAAATGCTACCCTGTTCCTGCTCACCTGATTTGGAGTTATGGTCCAGTCAAATCCAGATTTTCTACCTCTCTCTCTCTAATGAGGAAGTTAACATCAGTCATGTTTTTCAACAGTCTACATTCAACCACAAGTGAGGACAGAGGCTGACCTCTCAGGTCTTTGCAGGTCTTTGACATGAACTTTTTACCGACCTGATATTGTTCCTGTTAACAAACTATGGTGCATGCCCCCATTGACATGAGAGATAAAGAAAGGGTCAGACCAATCAGAGGCCACACCGTAGACTGCACTACATGCTGCAGTCTGGAGCACATTCCAGGATGTGTGAAACTGTTGTGGTTTTCATTGGTAAAGCAACTGTATCCAAAACTTCAGTTGAAAGAACGGTGGTTAAACAGAACCACCCAGACCCACCCACACCATAAACACTGGAATTTACAGCTTAGAGCTGCATCTGGAAACATAGACTATTGTGAAACAGCAGCCTTCAGTGCGCAAAGAGCAACACAGGAGGCTGTGGTCGCAAACCACCCCATCCCCAAAAAACTTTTATACTTGCTTTGAGGCTTTAATAACCAGTAAGAAAACCAGCTAAAGCAAAGAATACAACTTTCACACCTTTCATACCTTCTGAGCATGGCATCAGAGGGCTTTTCAAACGTGTAGACACCCAGACGGAATTAGGACCAGGTTATATCAGTGAACATGTCTCAAAACTGTATGCAAAAAACTGTTCACTGTTCGCTGTTCAGTGATGACTGTCTCAACCGTCCCTTGTTCAGTCATACCCTTGTGCTCTAAGATAATATCAATCCTATGCCCAAAAATACAAATCCAGTGTGCCTGGATGAGTCTCACCCAGTGGCTCTCACCTCTGTTGTGATGAAATGACAAACAGCCTGTCAAGGATTACCTCAGCTCCTTACTGTCCAGCACACTAGACCCTCAGCAGCTTTTAATTTTATGCTATGATCATTCAAAGACGCCATAACCTAAATCCTCCAGCATAGTTCCCTTCAGACTCAACACAAAGCTAAGCGACTTGGACCAAACACTTCACTGTGTTTGTGTCCCTGAATTCCCAGTGGTGGGAAAACAGCACTGGGTAGGACCAGAAGGGCCTGCAATGAATGGTTTGTTTGGCTTAACATACAATTGGCAGTGCTTGACCCTGCTTAATGACATTTACAGTGGGCACAGCAAGAATGGGTGGGGGTCAGTAATTGTCTTTTTCATGCTTTGGTCACTAAGAAGGTACTGGAGACACTAGGCATGCATTATGAGGCTCATGAATCATCATCATCTATCATGTTTTGTGAACTTCTTGAATGCAAAATTGAAGGAACCAAAAGGGCTGCATGTCAGTGTGATTGTACTTTATTTGATAACATATGATTGATTGATTGATTAATTGATTGATTGATTAACAATTTTCAAGGTCAACCCTCTTAAGTGCCTGCCTGTCAACTTTTTATTCTAGCATTATGCCATACAGGTCATAGTGATAATGGTGACACACTGAACACTCAAAGATACCATGAGTTTTATCTGCTTAAATGACTAACGACTCCCCCTTGCCAGTGTAAATAGTACGAGGTCACTACTGTATGCAGTTAGGTACCTAGTTGGCTCTGCTAGCATTTGTTGCTTATGGTAGAGCAGGTAAACACATTTAAATCCAGTCCTTAGTCCCCACATTTTTGCTCTTGTGTTTTTGGTTTAGAGACCTCAAAAAATAAACTAACTTAGTAATGAAGTTGGCAGCTGGTAAGCCGGCCATGTCAAGTTACATTTGTTTAACAGTGATTACACTCATTTTGTCAGAACACCTCTGTGTGATGGTTCAGGGTCTGGCTAAATCTATAGTCAAAAATGACAATATTGGTAGTTCTGGCATATTGTAGTGTCTCATCTTGTTTACCTGCCTCAGGGTTGAGTGTAGAGGGTGAAGTCAGATTGATAAGCAACATAAAAGGTCTCCAAGCTCCACTTAGTCTTTCACAGGACATGAAGGGGCAGGGCTCTCTCTCAGGTGCATGGTCAGATTGATTTATAGGGTTACTTTGTGAGCAATGATGCTTCCTGTCTCTCACAAAGACTCCACGAGTCTCCAAGGGTGGGAGTGAAGACCTAATTGAATGTTGACCTTGGAAAATGTTCAGTTTTGATTCAATTGATGTC
The DNA here is from genome assembly GCA_029783805.1 of Acanthurus tennentii. Lineage (NCBI taxonomy): Eukaryota > Metazoa > Chordata > Actinopteri > Acanthuriformes > Acanthuridae > Acanthurus > Acanthurus tennentii. The sequence continues at coordinate 25,719,259 of JAPZDZ010000012.1, read as the reverse complement.
TGTTGACTGATCACCGTGAACATGATTACAAACACAATTCTGTCTTCTCTTGCCTCACCAATAGTAAGTACCTCTCCTGCAATACCAGCTACCAGTCTGGATCTAACCCCCTAGTCAAATTAAATGAAAAGATGTTTTTACGTTGCAAAAGCTAAAATAAGCAAATGTCACAAAAGCTGTAAGGATCCCCACTTCATAACATTCCCAAACACTGAAGGACCCCGGGGATGCCATTGTTCAGTCGGATCACGGGTGTATCACAGCTCACCCCGTGTTGTATGAATCAGGAGGAAATATTCAGATACCCCCCCCCCCCGCCCCCCAACCACCACCACCACCACAACCACCAATAATGCATCCTTCATTATTTTGACCCAGGTTATCGCTCTCCTCTTTGTTCACTGTCACACTTTGCTTGTAGTGGAATGGGAGATAATTAACTGTAATGATAATGGCAGTCATTTGCTGTTTCGATTAGTATCATTTTAATCATCATTACTTTGCTGTCTGGCTGTGACATGACATTAATAGGATGTGATGATAGTGTGTACATATCGAGGGCAATGACAGTACTTGACTGGACAGAGAGGAGCAGCATCCTGTTCTGTCTGATGAAGATGGGAGGAAAACAATGCTGTAGCACACTGGCAGAGCGACTCGTTGCTATCAAAGGGCATTTTTTGATCAATTTAAACTGAAGTTTCCAAAAAACTTGGAGTACTTTTCAGTACCAAAAAAACTACAGAGCAGAGTCAAGCTCATGTAACTCATTTGTGCTGACTGCTTAAGTTATATAAAAAATCATTCAGAATGCAAGTTTCTTTCAGTAATTACGTCCTTTACATAAAAAAGTAAGTGAGTAAGTATGCTCTCTGCATGTATTACTGTGTATTCTATTGGAGCTAATGTTTTTAAGTTTAAATATCTCCAGTTTATAAATAGTTGAGTTGGATAAACCAGACAGAATAATGTAGAAGGTGCACGACTGAACTGCGGCACATCACTTTGAGATACAGATTGTCACTGAGACAAACAGTGAGATATGGCAATCCAGCTGTTGTCAGTCTCTTGTTCGGTGAATGTAGCACACTCTACCCCCTACTGGAAGAACTCTGCAACCTCTTTGTGATGCCTCACACTGTACATCTGCCTGGCAGGGTCTTTTTATATCTCCATGGGGCATTAGCAAGCCATTTGATTTGGTATGATTCTTTCTTTGCCAATTACATACATGTTATACCATCACATGTGTATTTTTACACTCTCCTCTCTCACAGTAGTTTTACATGTGTTTGTTTTAAACTATTCATTACACATGACGTCCTTTGGTTCGATACACCCTGGAAGTCAAATAATAACGACACCTAGAGAGTTTTGCCAGTAGGTCAGTTGCTGTTTTTAGTTAAACCATTCCTCTCAGTTTAGCTCTTGGAGTCACTTATATAGAATATAAGTGCATTTTAGTATCATGATGAGAAACCAGAACAGGATAAGCCTCCCTCATTCCTAGTATTTTATATTATAGTTTTCCAATAGTTTGTGGCAAACTTTCTAAGAGTAGTACAGTGGACAAAATGTATGTGTTAATAGTGTTCGGCTGTAGCTGAGATATTCTCTAGAAACAACAAATGTGTGTTTTACAGGATGTGAGCCCTTCAATACTGTTACTGATGGTGAGTGCCAGAAATGACTGCTCACTAGCTGCAGTCCCTCAGGAATTTACTTTAGTCACCCCTCTGCCTCTGGGTTGGAGTTGAAAGCTACATAGTGTTGGAACCGTGCTATATATTAATACATTTAATGATGTTCTATTATCATAATCATAAGACCATAGATCATAAGCCCTGTTCAGCTAGCTGCTAACTGTGTGCTGGCAGAGGTTGGAGCAATGTGTATCCTCCCCAGCTCCACCCTCTCACTCACATACGGCCCCTTTAGGCTCCAAAACAACAAGATGGTGACGTCACCAATGCCAAACTAAAGTCCACAAGTAAACTGATTACAGCAGGGTGGCTCCATCCACTATTTTTTATTCAGTCTATAGTATTCTCACATACATGTATTTGAACTTTTATTTCAATAATAACTCCACTAGGTCGTTTATTGTTATTCTCAAACATGCATCATTTTTTAAGTCTATGTTCATGTCATTGTTTTACAGATTTCTTGCCAAAACATATTCAGTGTGTGAAAAATTCATTTAAACACTAGTTTACACCTCACTTTTTTGTTTTAAATTGTACAGCATTGTGAATTCAACTGGGTACCAAAAATGTGCTGGAGCATCATCCCATTGATGCCCCCCCCCCGAGTTTCGGTAGCACGTACACACCGTGTGCTGTCTTGCCCTGGCATACATCACTGTTAATGTTCATTTGATCTTTCATGCTTCACTGAAGGTTCATGTCTCTACTGACAGTGATCATTTAATATACTGCAGCATTTCTCACTGTGCATTTGAAGCAGTAATTTACATTGAGGCATGTAATTAGCAGCTAGGTAAATAACAACAGTTTTGACCGTTTTTATGGAACAAGCCAAACACATCACCTTTTAAAAATAGAGAACTTACTTTATATGGAAACAAGTTACTTCCTGCTGTTTTGTTCCTTAACTGAACTGTTGCATTACTTTTGATTGACTCACTGGTTCTCACTTACTCAGATTACTCCTAATCTGATATTTCCACCCATATAGGTTTTTATGTCAGAGTTTCATGCATATTTCAAACAACATGGCACAGAGCAGTGGACCAAATAAATGAGCTTCCATGGTTAAATATGCCGTTTTTTCAAAGTATGTTCTGAAGGAAAAGAGGAGGTTTTTTCCAAGCCTGAGAACAGGTCTGCTGTCAGCCAAAACACCAATCCAACACAGGACACAAAGTCACATGCAGTCAGTGGCTTTCAATCAAGCAAGTGGCCTGTGGGTCAGGCAGTAGTCAGTGAGGACAGAAGCTGTGGATCAAACACAGACATTCAATAAAATATCAGCCAAGTTTTGGCTCTGTAGAGTAAGACTGGAGGTGAGTGCTGCAGGTTTGGTGCACTACACTGTAGACAGGGTCGTCTCGTGCACAGAGACTGAAATGTATTATTCAGACACGCCTTCGGCCTAATGTGAACCATGATGAAAGCAGATTTTAGATTGATAATGTGTCGACGGTGTCCTTTTGCTCTGAAGCAGAAGCCCAGAGGGACATGAGGGACAGGCCTCACTGGGTGAAAACACACTGCCCTCTGTTGGTTCAAAAACATTTATGGGCTCCAGAGTATGACCACCGCTCAGCCACACACACTCACCTGGACACACAAGGCTCAAGATTTACAGCCAGTCTTATTCAAACCATTATAAAAGTCATGTAGCCATTGACCCAAACGATATCAGTGACAGTGCAGGGTCACCCTGGTGAGATTAATCATCTTAAAGCTAAAAGTAAGACACTTGCTTCTCAAATCCCTTGTTTTTGTGGACAACGCACACACTAACTGACCTGTCAAAATCTTGTTCTTTCTGATGCAGTTAATGAAACAAGCTCAAGTGTGTGATCTTGCACAGTCACAGACAACAGCAAGAGGAAGCAGTAGTTTCTACCAGTAGAATTGCTGAATTGTTATATAATTCTCTGTGAGCTGGTCATTATTTTTTTTACTTTGCTTACTGACATTTTTTCCTTTCTAAAAAAAAGGAAAGAGAAAAGGTTTTTACAGCTTTAAACTGATTCTGTTGTGAATCTCAGAATCTAAATGCTGTTCAAGACTACAATCAAAGCCTGTTTTTTACTATTATTAAGAGTCAGCCTGGTTAATGAAACCCATACAATTCATATGGGCTCTTTCCATCTACTTACTGAGTCTTTTTCATGACACATACTGAATACAGACATTTAGCAGGTGAGAGAAAGAGGAAAAACTTGATCATAAAAATTAATATTTGTTGGTAGCATTTCATAATTAAATTACATTCTAAAACCAATCTCAGCCTTGGTCTGAAACCCCATACTTTGACAGGATGAACTGAGTTTGCGTTTTAAAAGAACTCCAATAAGGTAGACTTAACATAAAAATGTCAGTTAATCTCATTTTTTAGGCTGTGCTGCAGATGTGAGGCAGGACAGCCGGATGAGGGAGACAGTGACCACAGAGGTGGGAGTGGCTCTTTCCTTCCAACTTTCCCTCCAGTCACTCACACACACACACACAGGCACACAAGCCCTGACACACAGTCCAGTACTGCTGCTCACTCATTCTGTCCTTATTGCTGTTGCATAGAAGTGATTAGCAAACCAATGAGACAATCTGCAAAATGGCTTTGGTCACACAGAACCTGCCCTCAGTAAGCTGCCATATCATGCAGCACACCGAACAATCTTGTGATTGAATGGCCACTTCATAGCCTCTTTTCCATCTCGCTTCTTGTGTTTTAGTGACTGCAAGCAGGGTAGTGTTATTACTGAAGTGATGTGTTTGTGTGCTTCTTCTTCTTGTTGTGAGCCTTAAGCTTTTCTCTGATCTGGAGGAGTCTTTTCTTCTGGATCCTGATGCCTGCCTTTCAGTTGATGTCGCAGAAATTTGACTCCACAGAACCTACAGCTACTTACAAAGCAATGCACCTTCTCCCACCCTACACTCTGCACCAGCCTCCTCTCTAGCTGAGAGAACTTAAAACATGCCTCAGTGTCTTGAAGCTCAAAATGATATCATATGCTGAGGAAAACCTGGTCTGACATCCCTCCTGCTAAGAGAAGTACAGTAAAATATACTTCATACTGTCATTTCAAGTTTTTATTTTGCAGCTTTATTATCCACATTACTGTTTTGAAGTTGTTGTTGCTCTACCAAGTAATCAGAAGCAGACTGGACTGACATTATCCCAGCAGGCATGTCCAGCCATACTCATCATAAACTCTGTTCCTTTCTGTTAGCCGGTTACATAATTGACCATTAGGCTTACTCCGCCCAGGGATTAGAGGCAGTGAGGAAGAAACAGAGGGACATCTTTCCCCTCCAGATGTGTGCTATTTGTCCTTTGTATCAAAGTTCTGGATATATCACAGCCAAAATATTTCCTCAAGATCAGAGCTATGCCCATGTGTTGGCTGGATCAAGCTTGTTTACGTCTGTACAGTATTTCTAACTATCCAGTCTGGCAGTTGTTTCTGAAGTCTCTTGTCCCTGATGACTGGTAGCTTCTTGTCTGCTGGATCCAGTCCTCCTGAGCACTGTTCGCCCGAGGCTCCTTTTTGAGGGCGGCAGAAAGCCATAGGCGCTTAATGCACACATTGGGACATACTAGTCCAGTTCAGCACAGACCAGTTTCAAATAATTAATCAGAACAGTGATGTGTAAGGTCAGTGTTGCTCTGGTCTGTATGCTTCAAAAGATGGCTGGTTTCTGAACCGAGAGCACAAGATGATAGCCCCCAGGAGTTTTACTCATCCCCTACTGTTGAGGGAGGGGTTTAGCAAATGAGATGTACTCCATGCAGTGAGTACATGCAGCGACCATTCCAACACTATTCATCAAAACTGACAAAACCCTCCCCCTGTACATTTTCTCCGTGGCTGTGAGCAGTCTGAAAACATCTCCCATCTGGATGGGTTACATTCACAAACAATAGACCAGTCACCGAAGGGACCCGTGGACCTGCAGTCATGCCAGTGGCTTCTCCTCTTTGTGTCTAAGTGGAGTGGGACTGAATGTCAGCAAGTCTCCGGAGAGGAAAGGGAGAGGATCTTTCAACCATTGCTATTGTCATGACAACTGCTATAAAGGCCTCGCCTGTGATTGATGTTTCAGTGCTTCCTTCCACCTTACCTCTTGTCATGTCAAAGAGGTTCAGCCATTTCTGCACAGTGTACTCCTGTGAGGAATGTGCAGCCAAATGATACATTGTGATACATGAAAAGCATATTCAGCTGTCATGTTATCTGCTGAGTGATGGTGCAGCTTTTTATTTTGATGTAAAGCAATTTGCCCCCCCGGCCTATTTCAAGCCTGCTTTTGTATCACATAATAGCAAGTGTAGCTCCGCCCTCTTTCCTCTCCCTGATCGAGGCGTACATCTTCCAGTCTACCCACCATGAGGCTCATGCTGTAGTTAGATGGAAGATATTGCTGAGATGTTGTCCTGCTAAATCCAGCGTTTGCAGTTGGCTTGACATGTTTTAACTTAAACCAGGTTCAGTTCTTACTGATTTTAAAATTAGGTTGCACCAGATGTTGGGAGAGAATCTCCACAAATCTTTTCTCTAACCTCAAACACTGCAAGAGTTGACAATAATTCCCTATCACACACTACAAGATACTGTTGTGACTACTGTATCAGATGAAACAACACACCACCTTGTGATTTCTTACATGGTCTCATGTGGATGCCAACGGAACAAAATGGAGACTCACATGGTGCAACAACTTGCTATAGTAATGCAATTCACTGAGTAAAGTCAAAGGCAGAAGATGAAAAATTCTGTGTGAGAAAACGGTTGGGGTTACAACTCTGACACCGGCGATAACGAGTTGATATTTGAAATGTCAGTCTTAATCTGTCAATGGAAATATGCTGTACAATAGCAGTTTTGGTGGCCAATCAACTGATTGACTATGACAGTGAGCAGAACTGAACAATCCTGCCACAAGGAAATACAAAGACTTTATTTGTCATTGCAACATCAAGAGCAGCTCCTCAAAGTAAAATACAACAAGGATCAGACTTCACCTTTGCAGAGGCACTAGACAACTGGAAAGAAGTCCAGAGGGGAATTTTGACATTTTGATGATTTGTAGACTGATAAAACATCATCTGCGTATATGAATATCAGAGTAATTATAAATGTATAAGACCAAACAAGACACAAATCCCATTTTATAATAGGGATCCACTCAATTTTCTTAGGACCCATTTAAATAACCACCTGTGGATCCTGGAGACTCACTGCATTGAAAACCTATTAACATCACTGGTATGTAGCAGCTCTTGCGGCATTTGCTTAATGCAGTCTCTGCTCATTGAAACTCTATTATGGTGTTTGCCAGAATAGCTAATATGCAGCAGTATTAGACGTGATTAAAGCCAGTACCTGCCCAGTCATTTGTACAGTGGTCCATTAGCTGCAGAAGACTCATCAGCTCTGTGTGAGGAGTGCAGAGAGGATTTGATTCCTTTATGCCTTCCCCCCCCGTGGACCTACCCTCACCACAGCCAGTGGTTTCCATAGAGACCATCAGACCAATCCCCTCTCCTCTTTTCAATACAGCTGTGCAGCAAGTCATTGCATAGTATGTTACTCATGGTCCCTTCGTAATCCATGTTTTGTCAACACCCTCACAAATACACGAGAGCAGTCGTATTGCAGGCTTGACACACAGAATGTGTATGAGATTCTTTTACAACAAAATTTATGGTTGTTTTGTATTTGCAGTTGCAAAGTATTTTGTGTTTTAAAGTATTTGCTGTAAGTGTAATTTTATTGTAGCTAAAACAGTTTTTTGCAGGATTTCATATGTCTTGCAATGAAAACCAGAGCCAACACATATTAAAGCTCCACATAACAGCCATTTTGAAACATATACAAATTTATATTCAGTTCAACTTATTTTCACAAGCTATTCTACACATTTATCATTGTTGTGCACTAAAGTAACATCTCACTGATAGATATTGACCGCATAGACAAGATTAAGTAGCATTGATGGATGTAAAGTACCAGTCTATGGACTTGAATATAATGTACATTAAGGTTAAATGCAGCTGAGAGTGTGCTTTGGCTGCTGCTAATGAGATGTGTGCGGCGCCTGTTACATCATGAGACTACTGTACATGAGCCAACATCCCCACAGTGACCAAGCTTTACTGAGCAGCACGCCAACTCTGGCTGTGTGTGTATGTGAGTGTGAGTAGGTGGGTTACTAAGAAGGCTTTAACTGCATGCTAGCCAGTGTTTGCTTCAGCTTTCTGCTCTCCTGCTCCCCCAGACCAGACACAGAAGTTCCCAGCTCTGCCATGACTCACAGACGCCACCATCACTCGTGAGTACTACTGTAAATGTTGCATGCTGGGAGATTTTGATGAATGAGATGGTAGTCAGGGGAAATTTGGGAATTGGAATTTGCCAGCGAAAACTTATTATAGGAGCTCAGCTGATGAAGAAGTAACAGAGAAGCCTATTTTTTCTTGAAATGCAGGGAGTCAAACATGTTTTCTTCTATTTATAAAATGAAGTGATTTAAAAAACTGATGTTATAAAACATGTAGCCACAGTGTGGTTTTTTCATTTGTGCTTCTCTGTGCATGTGTATGTATTTGTGTGTGTGTGTGTGTGTAATGGTGTGTGCCTGTGCTGTCAGCCAAAACGACCAGTGATCCTGCCCTAGGCTAAAACAGACTCCACACAGACTTTTCTGCTGCACCCACAGAAGTAAAGGTGGACGGTATTTGCGTAGGTCTGATGATGTCACAGCAGCGGAGCTATTTTTAGAAAAGGGTCTGAAGAAGGCAGGCTGTTTTTTCCCCTTCCTTGGGTCTTATTACTATTCAAAGCCTTTCACCAGTGTGTCCTCTTCTTACAGCCTGTGTAATCTCACTGTTTTGGTCCATTTGGAGGCTCCAATCGTAGTGGGACTGCTAGCTGCATACACATCACCTCTTTATGTCAGTTTAGCCCTAAACAAAACCAAAATTATGAAAGTGGTAATCACAGGTTCCAAAGAGGAAGCAGTAAGAGACAGGGAAATAAGGAAACACAGAGTAACCAATAAAATTTAGCTGAAACAGCCATGAAGAATTAACGACAAGGTATGCTGATATTTATGGAGCTGATCAATATTCATTAAGACTTTGCAAAGTTGTAATTATTAGTGCATCCAAGACAGACTGTACACCAACTATAAAAGAAAATTTATTTAGTGGTTTAAAGCATCAGGATTATGTGATACCTTGTTGGTTGTGCATATTTCAGAATGACTGTTGTGAAACTCAGCCTTATCAGACTCAGCAATACAAGGCAGTGGGCTGCTTGGGAGGGCTGTGTCGACCTCTTGTTAATCCCACAGCTTGTCTGTCTACAAAGCTCATCTAGTCCCAGGACATTCATTAGGCTTTTTAGTTTATCTGATATTTGCGGAGTCACATAAAAGTCATATTTTCTGCCTCACCAGAGCTGGATTGCATAAGAAAGAAGGAGCCTCCATCTGTTCCACCCAGGGCCTGTAATAAGCAGGGTTTTCATCACATTACCCAATGGCCCCTCCCCTCGCCTCCCCTCGCCTCCCCTCCCATCCCCTCCCAGGCCAGGCCACGGCCGTAAAGCCACCGCTTGTTAGGAAGTGGGGATTGACTGCGATGGCTGATCATGTGATCTATTCAAGGTCACTGGTGGGTCAGTTTAACTATGCTGAGTTTGCTAAAGCGCCCTAGGAAATTACGTGGTAAGGCAAGAAACACAGGCAGCAATAGAGTGTGTGTGGAAAAATGCATGTCTTTGACCTACTCGTATTGTTTCCTTGTCTGGTTTGAAGTCATCTCAGAGAATAGGGTTGACTACCATTCATGACCTTTTGATCACTTTGCAGTTGCAAGTGCTACAAAGCTGGTGTTTCCTTTCTGAAGAATGGTTGGTCCAGTGCATCGGAGCAGTGCTGCTGCTGTGCCTCATATGTAAACATTGTTTGAAAGAGCTAACATGACTTTCTAACAAAATGCTTGACAGATCCTCTTGACAAATTGACTTAAGAGTGAAGAACAGATGCTAATAATGGTTCAAGTTTTTAAGACATTTTTCCACCCGCTCTAAAAAAAATATATATATATATATGTATTTTGAAGGATTAGGGAAGCTTTAATGATTGTTATCAGCTTTTCATCCAGTTTGCTTTTGCTGGCCAGAGCAGTCTGGAGCTAATCTGATCTGTAGTGACACAAGGAAGTTTGGAAATCAGATTGAGGGATTCTTCTCTCCCGACAAGTGTCCGGACTGACTCTCTCTGGTTATCCAGCTCTGTAGAGAGTAACTCACCTGTTATAACTTGATATATTTTAGACCCTTCATAGCAGTTCTACCGTGTTCTACTTCATTAAATGTAAATGTTCTGTATTTATATTTTTTACCATGTTTAAGTTAATCTAAAAAATCTAGCTAACTATATTGATGAAGTGAGTGGCTGGTGCTTATTGTTGCTCAGTCATTTTGACTCCAGTCATTGACTCCAGTTTCTTTGGGGACTGCAGATACCCAGGAGGGGGGCAGTGGGTTAGTGACAGCGCCTTTTTGTAAGACTTCAACAAGGGGCGAACTCCCCGCTTCCGCATTGAAGCCAACCAGGAAGTACAAAAACTTGCAATTCCTGACCGCTTGAGGCTGGCTCCAAAAGGGAGCAAATTCCCATTGGAGCCCATGTTAAAATGGCCAACTTTAGAGCAG
>JAPZDZ010000012.1:25692062-25708742 GCA_029783805.1 Acanthurus tennentii | reverse complement strand
AGGCTGGCTCCAAAAGGGAGCAAATTCCCATTGGAGCCCATGTTAAAATGGCCAACTTTAGAGCAGAAATAAACATACAAACATTTTTCTAACTCATTTGTTTATTTTATATTTAAGCTTAAAATTCGGCTATTCGGCTGTTGATTGACAGCCCGTTGACGAATCGCCGGGGGCTGTTAGCTGGGTGTGTGCGCTGTCCGTCCTTCGAGCCCCGCCTCTTTTCCCATATTTGGTTTTTCGTCGTTTAGGCGGGCTCCGGGTGGAGTCATGCGCAGGCTAATGGCGGCGCCCAGGACGAGATTTTTTAGGCTTCACTATCACTCATGCAGAAACCAACGGGTGACGTCACGGAGGGTTTGTCCAGTGTTTTATACAGTCAATGGACTTCAACTGGGGGTCTTAATGTTTGAAGTTCAGTTCTACACAGTGGTTTTGAGTGAGAGCAACCAAGTCTTAGAAGTAGAGGGTACTGTTACACAAACCAAGCTAAATACTCAGACTGAAGTACATTGAGTAAAGATGAGTGCAGTCTTGCTGCCAGATGAAAAATTTGTGTCTCTAGTTTTAGATTATTCTTGTTGTCTGAGGGAAAATATGGGGAACAAAGGTACAGGAGAAAAGAAGGAAGACAAGAAGAAATTACTAACACTTTAAGAGCTTATATGATGGTTCATGGGGAACTTGCACCTACAAAATAAACCTACAACAAACATGAAGTAAAAATGTTATTTTCCATCTAGTATAGTTAAAGAATAGTTGAAATTTGCACATAAACTGGAAAAAGGTTTAGTTTTAAAGAAATTAGTGATACACTGTCCTTTCTCATATGAAAACAACCTTCTATAAGACTAAAAAGCACTTTTGCTCTTTTAAACACTTATTTTAAAAAAAACTGGTCAGATATAAGCTTTGGTTTTAAAGTGGCTAGTGTTAGCTAGTGCTCACAAACCTAACATATTACACTGTGACTGAGATTACAGAGTCAGTTTGTGGATTTTATAAATTCATCTCTCTGGGCTATGCTAGGTTTTAGAAGTAGCTGTTGCTCTGCAATTGCTACTTGTGGTCAGAAAAACATTGGCATTTATTTGCAAGTTTCTGCAGTGTTCTCTTCGACTTTCAGTCTATTTTAGCCTCCACAAACTTCTGGAAAAAGTTTTTGATTGATTGATTTAAGTTTTAGATTTTTTATTTTTTTCTCCAACTAGCAGCAAATTATCTGTTTGGTGTTAAATGCCTGTTATGAAGTATCCAGTGGTTTTTATTTTTGCTGGCAAACAGCAGCCTACTGTGCTTGACAGAATGATTAATGAAAGCCCAGTTTGCCTACTGGAAAACCAGAACCACAGGCTAAAATAAGCTAAAGCTTATTCATAAGTCAGATAGTAATTGCCAGGTTTGTCGCTGTAATCAGCCCTTTTTAAATAACACACAGTCATTTTTTGATTTATTGTCAATATATGAATAAAAATTAGTGCAGTTTTGACAAACATTTTTGATCTTAATGTTGTTCACTTTTGATATAGAATATTTTTTGCAGTTTACATTTATCTTTGCACATTATCAGAGCAAAGTGTTAATAAAGCAACATGTTTCCAAACCAAGTAGTGAAGTAGTGTGGGAAGTGCTTAACAATTAAACGCAAATGGCTGTTAATTATTAAGAAACTCTGCTGTCAGACTGTGATTGGTGGGGATGTAGTTGATAAAGGCCATCTCATTTATCTTACCAGCTGTCTTAACTATATGTGTATACAGTAGCTTGAAAAAAAAGGCCACATACATCAATCTTCAAGACAGGGATATCAAATAAAGCAGCTCATGCTGTACCGCTGTGTCCTAGATTGATTGATTGATTGAACTTTATTGGAAAATTCCCCATCAGCATGTTTCCACAGAATATAAACAGATCCTTTGTGTATTCACATCGTTCCCAATCAACTGTTATCACTAAGGTAAATCTATCCAGAGCTGTCTGCCCCCTCGTCTTTAACGAGTAGGCCACTAAAATATTTAGGGAGCCCACTCAGTAAATGTTTAATGACTTACTCACTGTGCACCTTTGGGTCTCAAAAGATGGCTGTGGCAGTGTCAAACAGCCTCTGCACATAGCTTTAATCTGTCAAGACAAATGACTAAATCATGAACTAAGTGTTAGTGTAGTCTTAAATGCTGTTGTTCCATCCTCACTGATGTTTTAATGACACATAAATGAAAGCAGAGAGGCACAGACCAGCTCAAATAAGCTCTGGTGCTTTCGTCTCAGTGTGATGAGGAGGAGGTATGAGCATATTTTGCAGCAGCATTTCTGTTGTTGTTGGTCACAGTGATATATTGTAAGAACTCTGCAGCATATGGGGACACAGCTGTTTTTAGTAGGCGGTAGTAATTACAGCTGGAAGTTGTCAGATGGTGCATTAAAATACAGTATAGACATTCAAGCTAATTAGGAGTAACCTCATATAAGCGTTGTCATCGTGAGTGAAGAAGCCATAAATAGATCAGGCTTTTTATTCACTCTCCTGCCACCACTGTTTGTGTTGAATTGATCTAATTGTAAAGTCTCTTTCATGGCAGCGCTGCTGAGCACAGCTGAGAGCATCAGAGATCAAAGCCGCCTCACTTGCCTATAAATTTGCATGGAAGCAAATTCCGGCAGCTGGCAGCGCCCTGCTAAACACACTCTCTGTACCTGTGCAACACACAGCTCAGGATTCGAGTGATCCAGGCTTGGTTGGCTCTCCACACATGCTGCAGCCGTCATTTTTTATTGGCAGTACTCTCATACAGGGGATAATGTGATGGGCTGTGCTGTTTAGCATAATTCACTGTAACAGACAGCGCTGCTTTAGAAACAGTCAGGATCATGAGGTGTCATCACTCTGCTCTTTGATAGAAAAGCACTCATCCCTAATGCTGGTTTCCATGCCTACATTATGCTTATTTATAAAGACACTGAAACAAGAAGTTTTTTAATTAGTCAACTAAATTCTGTTTCAAAAACTTTTAAATGTAAGTGTTATTATGACAATAATTTTCCTTTATGTATTATTGTTCACACTGCCACACAACACTGAGTAGAGTTAGATACAATGCCGCCACTCACAGATAAAGACTGAACATCGTTTATGCTGCACTGCAACATATTTTTAAATGCATTGTAAACACATTCATGGGCTAGTAAGATTGGAACAGACACTAATTAACTAAAGGTTAGCCAATGGCATGGGCATTGAATGGGATCACATAAATGATGGTGCAGTACACACAAATGAACACATTTGGGCTGAACAGCAGAGGCTAAGAAGTAATTAATTGTGTCAGAGTGCCTGTTTACAGTTGCAGTATTCTTTCATTTCCCATCTCTTAGTCTCTTTAATAAAACAACAAACCGAAAAAGACACAGTGTGGCTTCACTTCAGGTTGACAGATAAAACATTGTCCTTCAAGCCAAACTGTGTCTGCTCGCACTGAGCTCACCTCGATGATACAGCCACATTTCAACCATAAAAAAATACAAGAGTTCAATTATATTTTTTTCCAACGTGAAAGACAAACGTAGATTTAGAATCACATGTATTTGAGATGAATCTGCTTGTTGGATTATCCTTTTGGGCAAAAGTTTAAATAAAAGAGATCAAAAATATCAGGTGGTTTAGAGGGAGAGTTTGGCTCATTCTGGTTACAGCTCTATGTGAAATTTAGATTTTTCAATCCTTTTGAACATTTTGCAAAATAACCATTTTTAAATTAGCAATAAAAACAATCCTAGGTTGCAGATATGAGTGTAACTTTGTGACCAGAGCTCAAAGTTGTATTTTCCTCTGCTGTGGTCATGGAAACAGTTTAAAGCTTTGCCTTCAAGTTTGTCTTTTTATCTCTCAAACTCGCAAACAGATTTGGGTGAAATTTGGCAGAAAGATAGACCTCTGCTGGAGAAGAATTTGCAGCTAATCTTGATGTGTATTTCTACCATCGGACGATTATCACCGACTGTAATGCTGCTCTGTGGTGCTGATGGGAAAAGCCTGTTCACCGGAACTTCCAAAGCTTACCAAGGCTTTGAAAGTTTGCCATCTCCAAAGGGCCAAATTATTAATACCAAAGGTTGCTATCTACATTGTTTGCTTTGCAGTGTTCTCCATTACCATGGAAATCTCAAACTTTGAGCATATTAACTTTTTTCCCTCTAGAGTGATGTAAGGGATTGATGTAAACATTACAGGTCCTTTTCTCAGATTTCTAACATGATAAATGCATTAGAGATGGGACCGAATAACAAAAAGCAACGTGAGATGAGATGAAGCCAGCGTTTCCACCGGATGATATATGACTCTGCTCATCGAGCAACCAGAACATCTTGGAGATTAAAATTGAATCAATCTCTTACCACATTCAAAAATCTGGCAATAATAAATTGATTTTGTCAGCATAAAATCCCATAGACACACACTTGGGTACACAGATACATATTTTGGCAAAGGAATTTGGGTCCTATCGCATATGTGGAGGAATCTGAAAAAGTGCTGCCTTACTGTGGCTGAGTAGCTGTAGGGCAGCTTTTCTGTGGGCCTGATCCAAAATCTTGCTCTGCATACTAAACACTGTGTATATAAAAGAAATACCAGAAATGTTTGTGGAGTGTGGAAGCATGGGTAGTTGTCCTGCCCAGACTGAAATGAGCTGTTTACACTGTTTGTGTTTATCCTGAAAGGAAAATGGCCTTATGGGGACAGCTAACTGTGAAAACATAATAAGATGCTACATTTAGAAAACACAGAGTGAGAGGAAGAAAAGAAACTGTGTCAGTGCTGCTTTCCCACCTATTTATATGGCAAGTAACACATTATGATGAAACAGATTGATGTTCAATTCCAGCATCTTTCTATTGACGTTGAATCAAAATCAAATGAAGAAAAGGTAGCAGTAATCTTTTCAAAGCTGCAGCTGTGCCCCAGAAAAAGATCACTCAGTTATGTTCATAAAGCACCATTTCTTTTTTTTTTGCATCTGAATCACACCAAGTGTTCTTGTGTTATAAATCTGTGTTCTCCAAAAGGCACTTGTGAACAGATCAATCAGAGCAGATACACAATGAGCATAAACAGATCCACTGTCTGTCCACCCATGGCTGTTTTTTGACTATATTTATGCCTGAAGGCAACTGAGGGCAAATTTAGGAACAAACCAATATTATTATCAACTCAGAGCTTTACTCATGTGGATGAACGAGTTGCGAACAAAGCGTCAAGGCTCTTTGAGGAAATATCATCATGATATACTGAACTCGTTAGCAAACAGTTGCTTAATTACACATTCAGAAGTCACAAAGCAACATTATCATTTATTTAGAGTCCTGTTTCTGGCCAGCTGAATATTGTAAGTCCAATATTAACTGTCAGCTGCTGAGAGAAATATTTGGCTCTTTAGCTGCTAAATGCTCCAATGTGTTGGCTCTCCAGCCTCTAACTGTGTCTGTCTGCTGTTTGGAGTGAGCAGTTGATGTACACAACAGCACAACAGTGCAGAAGTAAAGTTTTGGGCTGGACAGCTGAACACTGAGCTGGAACTCACTATAAAGTTTCAAAAAGCCTGCAGGGGCTGCAGATTGAGCTTGTTGTTTTCAAAAATATTGACTATAGCCCAATTAAACTTGCTGAGGCAAAACCTGTGATAAAACAGATACAGTATCTAAAAGATACATTAAGTTGGAGACAAAGCCTCTATAGCATTTAGATCATGCTGAGCCCTGGCTAAAGAAATACTGTAACACTGTCATTATTAGGCTGATTTTTGATTCTGCCATTGTTTTTGCTCTCTCTGGCCTGCCGGTTATGGGTTTTTATGTGTGTGTGTGTGTGTGTGTGTGTGTGTGTTCCCTAGAATGTGATTAATGTGTAAGGGGTATCTCATTATTCAGTCTTCTGTGTATCCACTGAGATTAAGTTTGTTCAGTATGGTCTGAAAGGGACTTTACTATTTCAGGGCATTACGTAGCTGCAGGCTGGGCTGAGTCAGGGCATCACAGCAGAAATACATTAAGCAACCTCCCGGCTCTGCAGTTTTTTCTGGCCTCAATTGTGCTCAAGACAGGATTGATAAAACAGCAGTGGGATAAACAGATGAATAGCACCTTGTTGTCCTTTGTGTCTTCTGATTCAGAGGCAACTTTTTAAAAGGAATGCAGAAATCCTTTCTCTTTTCATCATGGGCCTCACTGTGATGAACCACACCTAATTAATGTCTCGTTAACCTTATTAACTTCTGCATCACAAACCACAGTAAAATATTCTCTGTTTGTTTTGAAGCACACTCCTGATACACAGTACAAGGCAGCACTGGGTACAGTAGGCCGCAGCAGTCAGCAGATGAGAGGAACAGTGTGACTCCGCTGACATTTTGCTTCACCTTTCATCTTGTTTGCAGAGTCGCCTAACACACATGCCACTCAGAATTACTTCAAAGACAGGATCAGACTAGTGAGGCTTCTGTTCTACCTGCCTGAGGCAATGAAAACAGTGGAATATGCTAAAGGCTATTGTATCTCCGCTGAAGAGCCAACAACCAACAACCTAACAGACAGTTAACAAGCTGCTTGGCCACATAGTAGCAGTCTGTGTGTTACTCTGTGACCAATAGGAATCAATCAGGGCTAAAATCAGCAAGCTAGACACACAACACTTGTAGGGTGGAATAGACTCCAAACAGCAAGAGGAGTTCTATCTTGAGTGTTGTATGAACACATGGCTTATACATCTATATCCATATGTGGTAACAATCAGAACAGCCTAACTAATACTGTAACTATCACCAATCAAATGAATCTGATGCTAATATTTTAGATTTCCTTCCAAAGTGGTGGCATTACAGTCAGGCAATTCATTTTTTTAATCAACTTTATTCATCAGCAGGCTAATTAATTGAGTGATAAAATATAAAAATACTTTGCTGTAGCACAGGCAGGGGCCATTTTGGTACATGATGAGTAGACCTACTTTTTACTGGTGTATTTTGATACTTTGGTACCTTCACTAAAGTTAAGGATCCAAGTATTGTACAATTTTTCTATTTGGTTTTACATCAAGTCATTACATTAGGAAATAGTTTTGGCTCCATTACATTGTTTTGTTAAAGATGTGTAATAAAATCTTAAGGGAGTATTTACAGTTGGACAACAGGGAATTCTTGAACTTAAATTTTAAAATGCAAATGAAACAAAATGAATTAATAAAGGTCATGCAAATGCATAAATATCCAGCTTATAAAACTGCTGCATTGATGCAGTTTACTGTACAGCAATTTGTTTTTGCTTATCTGCCAAGTTCTGCTCCCATCTTTTACTAACTTAAATCTGCTTACACTACTGACCTGCTAACACATCAGTTGTACTCACAAAGAGTTATTGCAATTAAAAAATGTCCTCATTAATATGAGAGCATCATAAATACCTATCATTGCTATTTAGCACCAGTGTCTTATAAAAGCTCACATGAGGTGAAGCACACTGACAAGTGTGACTACGCCCCTGCTGAAGTGTTTCCTCACATTTGAGTTGGTCTTTAGGGTAGGTGTCCACTAGAGGGAGCACAGCTGTAAGGCGTCATCACTCTGCTCAGAGCAGATTCATTCAGTGACTGGCAGGCTGCAGTGGTTGATGGAAATGAGACAATGGACTTTCAGTAGGACAAAATGAGACATTTTAGATAATACAGTTAATCTTTTAGTTGAGAAAAAAAATCAGTTCATTAATTAGTTCTGGCAATGTTGCTAATTGTAGTCCAAATGACTATTAAAAAGTTGTTGATCAGCACTTTGATGCTAAATTTTGTCTCCTTCACAGCATGAAATGTATAATGGATAAACCGAAGGGACAGTTTCTTTTTCCTTTAATAGTATATGACAGTTGTTTTGACAGAGAGTGTCAAGACAAACTAAAAAGGGCAGTTAGGAGTATCGCCTAATGCTCTGTGGCCAGCTTCCATCGTCAGGTTTTCAGAAAAAAGATCAATTCTCTGAGGCAGAACGTGAACCAGGGCTGATGTTGTGGAAGGTAGCCATCAATCAGTGTCTAATGTGAGCTATATGAGGACATAATGTACAGGACCTCCACCTCTTTCCTCTCAGCATTCCTGCTCAGACCTCAGCTGGCTCCTTGTGGCCTCACAATAGCTGCAATTACAGAGACTACAGTCCCCCAGGTGGCGGTGGGCTCACGGGGGCTGTTAGGACAGAGCAGGGATGCCACGGGCCATTTTTATTGGTTTTCCTGAGCTCAAAGTGTAGAGGTGATGATAAGACCAGTGCTGGCCGTTTATCACTCACTACCATCTCTGAAGAGGCAAGCGGGCCGCATTCTTAGCAGAGAATTAACACCGTATCCAGACACAGAGGGTGAGGAGGGAACACATCCTGTATCTGACAGGAAGCACTATATGATGCAGGAGAGCAAGGCCTTTAATGAACTCTGAGGAGAGCAGGCCAACTGCAGGTGCCACCCTCACATAATGACGCCAATGTGTCTCCTGCACTCAAACGCTGGCGGTCATGCCTGTGAAGCTTTGCCTCAGATCCAGAGGGAGCAAGGCATCACACTCTTATCTTGATCATTTCATGCAAATTGCAGACTCCCTCTCAACTCATCAGCGAGCTGTTCTTCAGAGTTTTCCTGAGACCTGAATCTGTTGAGAAAATGTAGGTCACATGGTAAACTGCTAAGTTTCCATGAGAATAAACAAGATAACAGGATCGGTTCTGCCAACTGAATCAGCAGAACAGTGTGGCTGCTGGCAGAGCTTTGTTGCCTCAGCTGGTTTTCTCGAGGAAATACAAACCCCTGTATTTTTCCAATAATCACTTCCTGCTGGAATGGAAAGAAAACTTGTTCTACAAACACTAGTAGCTTGTAAGTGCATGATGAATGAGAAGAGTAACACCACATTTGATATATCCTTTTTTTGAGATTGGGAAAGGCTCAAAAATTTTGAAAAAGTAAAACTTTTATGATCAGATGACCAATAATTCTAACCTTCAGGCTTTTTGTTGAAGCAAGTCTCTCCCTAACATGGACATCGTTTTAAATGTGCAAGGAACTCTCTCAACTGCTCGTCAGCAACATCCTAACCACCATTTTATTAGCCCAGCAGGGGTCTGAGTAAAATGTTAGTGTGTGACTCGTTTCCGAGCCTCATGTGGTTGTGTGTTGTTCTCAGTTTTTAACTAATGCTGGTGTGTTTTCTTTGCACAAATATACAGCAGTGGCTGTGTCCTAAATTTCCATGGCTTAGAGATCCAGTTTGTAGTGTTTAGCAAGTTATTAGATGCATAATAGCCTCCAAAGCTGTGAATTGTATTTAAAGAGAGCCAGCAGAATGTAGGATAACCTCGCAGTCCCTGCAAATTTAGGTCTCATTCCCATATATTTGTCCATCATATCTTTAAGTCATGATAACACTTCACCTGTGTGGATTTAGGTCATACAGACTCCTGAAAGACCAGCACTTATTAACCAAGTCAAGTTAAAGTCATTTCCTGTCTGTACCATATGCTTATGCATTACGACAGCTGTGTCATGGTTAAGACTAGGAAAAGTGCCCAATCAAGGAAAATAAACCAGGATTATGTCCCAGATCGATCGAGGATTTTGCTATTTCTACCACATATGAAACCCAAACATTAAAATTTTGTAGAAGAAACATTTTAAAAAAGGTTGTGTTCTTGGACCCTTTTTTCCTTTTAACACCTTTACAAAAAGGCAAAAGCCTCAGATAGGAATTCAGACTAGAATGTTAAGTATAAAGACTGTATCTGAGAGGAGACATAAAGAAACTTGCAGTGCTTGTCAGACCTTGACCACATAACCTGTTCTGTACAACAGAGAGCTTGAAAGAGGACAAAGTGCACACACACAGAAGAGGCAAAGCTCTTGAATGCTGTCAAAATCCATTTTTTTGGAAAGCTGTAAGAAGCTCATGCTTCTTTCTCTAAATTACACAGTTGTTGCTTGAGTCTGTAATTCCTAAATCCGAACAATAGAGGCGGTGAGTAAAATGTTAGCATGAAAGATAATCAGAATAAACAGCATTTTGAGAACAAGACACAGGATGACACATGCTGGAATTTCCCTTCACCCAAACATAGATTTGACACCCTGCACCAGAAGCTTAACTACACATTAACACTGTGTGGTCCCCTGACTTTACAGAGTACCTTGGGAGTTTTTACTTTTATGTAAATTAAAAAGGACAGTTCTAGTGCTGGTTGTTAGTTGTCATTGCCCGTCGTACCACTGGGTGTGCTGACTCCCAGACCTAAGCCAGTTAAAGCTTGTGAATGAAAGCAAAGCTCAGCTGGAGTGAAGGGTTTGTCCCTCCCCAGGTTCCAATTGACCGCTGCAGTTATTACCATAGTGCTTTCCTCCAGCTCATTTAGCTCCGGCCTACAGCTGGGTAAAGGAACAGCTGCCCCTGCTACAGCCGGCAAAACAGCTCCTACTTTACATCCTTACCGACTGTAGGTTTGAACTCCTTTGAAGATGCCAGGCTGTAGTGTCATGATGTGTACAAAATTTGAAATTTTGTCATTTTATTTCATAGTAAATCCTTGAGGGGATTTCCTATAATGGGGCTCTAACAAAATAAAAAAAATTGCAACAATAATTAACATAAATGTTCTGACATGGTCATCATTTTGTCTGTCCTGAGTAGAGAGGTTACCAGGCGTGGACGATGTCTCACTCTAGCTGCATGCAGACCTTGTGCCCTAGAGAACCACATGATAGATGGTCTACCATTTGGCTCTGCGTCTGCTCAATAATGTGCTGCCGGACCCCCGGGAGTACAATGCTCCCCCTCCCTCCCCCCAAAAACTGTCACCGAAACAAAGGAAAGTGTTCTCACTGGTCCTTAATAAGACCAGAGGAGCATGTGTGGCCCAGTCCATAACTGTCCTCTTGGGACAACAAATGAATAAAAATGAAATTGTCCTAAACTGCTGTATAATTTTTAAACATTGCATTTTCAACATGACATCACAGCAAACTGTGGTGAAAAACACACAGTTTTTTAAAATAATACTTCACTCATTAACTTTTAAATTTGAAGTAAATAGTACTTTTCAGTGAGTTGAAGATGTTATTCTGAAGCAGTTTTCCAAAGTTTGACACATAACCAGCATGATGCCATGGGCTTATTTCAGCTTGAACTTCAAGACAACAAATTTCTATCAGACGCCTTTGTTACCATAATTGAGAACAATAAGTTTGAAAAACCTTGGCATTTTTCAATCAGTAATGTTCTAACTAAAGATGCCTCTGAGCTGCATTATGGGAAATGCGGAGTGTGGCCTGCAGACGAATTCAGCAGCTGATTTATATGTTGTTTTTTCAAGAGCCACTGCGATTACTACAGACTGAACACATTCACACTGACAGTGAAGGCAGAGATGTTTGAATTCATTATAGTCAGCAGTCTCCTCCTTTGACAGATATGTGGATACTCTGTGAATTTTAAAGCTATTTAGTTTCAAACAACTATCTGATGTTGCTCCTGACCCAAACTCAGGGCTTGCATAATGTTAATGTACCGCTGCTGCCTTTATTTGGAAGTGCAGTGTGAAAAACTAATTATACCAAGCAAGGACCATCAAACTCCATGATTTGTGCCATTGTAACCAAAAAACTGCATCATTTCATAATAAATGAGAAACCACACAGTACTGTAAACATGGAATTTTGGCCAATAAACAAAGAACCAAGCTAGCAGAGATGTGCAGTGAGGGGTCACACAATCAGCCCAGTGAAAGCAGAGTGCTCTGTCCTCAGTGGCCCCTGGTTGGTCCACCAATAGCTTGCAGCTTAGAATACAGCCAGAATCAAACCTGGGAATTTAATGGAGATTCATTAAAGTAAAATTGATTCCATGGAGCAAAAGCACATGGCTTAACTCTGTTTTTTTCTAAAGTAATCTAACAATAATTTAGTTGGAGCAGCGAATTATAGCACAGCCAAGAAAAGGTGTCTAGCCTCTCAGAAGTGCTTCTTGTAAAATCCCTTAACATGCGTTATAATGTTGTTTGCAGGTTTACCTGTGAGATACCACTGCAGTAATGACAGCTTTTCCTCTGTCTTTATGGGTTTGTCTGTACTTAACAGTAAAATTCTGCATATTTCTTCCTGGACTGCTATGTTTTTGATGTTTTTTTAATTATCTCTTGTAAACCCCTCAGCCTTATGGAAATTAAGTACCAGATTGCTGGAAAAACACCTTTTAATACTCTCATAAAGCTGTGCAGCCTGTATTTATTGAGTGAAAAATTCCATTTTAGTTTTCTGTTGACTAAGGTCACTGGAGCATTTTATTGGTTTCGAGTTATTAGTTTAGCCAAATACCAATATAATATCTATATTAAATACTAATATAGCCAATTATCAGCTACAAGTACTGTATATCAGATTCAGAGCTTTATTTATCCCATACGAGGAATTCAGTTTCCAGTTACATCCCATCCAAGAAACATAAAAAGACAATGACACATAACGGGGGGAGAACAGGAGCGGGAGAACTGTGGGTCGCCACAATACGGCACCCTGTTAACTTAGATGAGAAATATGTGAACTCATGCGTTTTTGTGTGTTGCAATATCATGGCACAGTGTTCTGTTCAGTGCTCTGTTCAGAACTGCAAAAGATTTTTCTCTGCTGTTTTCATGACTCACAGCCTTTTACAAAATGCTGTCTGTTCTCACTTCAAAGCTGTGTGCCAGGCTGAATAATTGCCGTATTGCTCCACACAGATCCCCACACGGCCTGCTCCGCGGCACCGTGAGCTGACAGAGCCCAAGCTGAAGGCTGTAGCAGTGCTGGTTTCACATCCAGCCTCTGTTTCAGCATCTCTGCCAGGGTGATACTGACAGCTGAAACATCATGGTAGAGAGCGATGACACCCATCCAACAATGATTTCTGTATTAAACATAGAGTGACCATGGCATTCTGTTGTGATGGTGAGAGTTTAGCATTTAAACATGGGTACAGTTCAAGCTGATTCACACAATTCAGCTAAAAGGACTGTTTTTCTTTCATATCATCCACTTATTTTGAAGCACATTGTCCTTTTGTTGGCATTTCTGACAATTATCTGGCTCTGAGGTGTATTTTTTTTCCTTTTTTTATGTAAGACCTGTGTAAAAGCGAAGTGATATTTAAACACTGTGATTTGTTGCACAGATTTGTAGTTTGTGAGGGGTACATAGTCATGAACTATTGATGGCCTGTGTTTCTATGTTCATCATTAATTTATTCATGCATTTGCACTTGTCTGTTCCATTTCATGCAGGACGCTTTTCACAAGTTTCACAATAAGTTTCTGTTTATGCAGCATGTTTTTTTTCTCTGGGACCTGGCTGAAATGTAAGTTCACTAAGTGATATAAGCCCAAATAAGACTGTTTTGTGAGTGATTGCTCTGCACCTTAATTCAGCTCCCAGTGCCAGTTGATTCTCCTCATCCTGACCCTAAGCACACTACTTCATCCAATCAGTAAGATTCACATCAAGGGTCTATCACTGTCTTCTATTGCTGTGTTTAAGGTTGTCCTGGCAACCAGCCCAGGCTTTTTGTTGATGTATGTGTGTGTGTGTGTGTGTGTGTGTGTGTGTGTGTATGAGGCCTGCCCTCATGGGTGCTGGCTTCGCCCCTCTGTGCACCATGTGCTGCTGCTGATTAGCTCGTCTGTGAGTAGCCCGGGCTGGCAGGAGCTGTGCAGCATCTGATAAAGCTTAATTGATACGGCCACCGAAGGAGGCCTTTGTGTGCTTTGTTGGCCCAGCAAGGCGCAGCAGAGTCAGACCTTGTCAGTGTGGCTGCTTAGACAATAGGAGCAGCTGTAGCTCAACTTTAAGGAGCAGCCATGATGGAGACAGGAACCTCGGCTGCTATTGACTGACTAGGGAAAGAGTGAGAGTTGAGAGATGGTAAGATAGGGAGGTTTTGTAGGAGGATTGTGCCGGGAGAAATCTTTAACCCAGCAGCTTCAGGAGGAGCCATGGTGTCCAGTGGCTGACATCTCTATCAAGGCACTGGGAGCTCAGACGTGGACACACAGGGAGTGCAGGACAGGACAGGATTGCTCAGCATTAACAAAGGGAGCAGTGGGATGCAGGTTCAGCCCCCTCCATGTGGCCCAGATACACAGAGGCAGATGCTGAGATGGGACTGTACGAGAGGGGTGTCAGTGTTGTTGTCATGCAGCCCAAACTGTGAAGGATTTGCTTTGTTCTTCTTAATAGAAGTCATATTTTTTTTAAGTTTTGGTAAAATTTTTATTTAATATTTTATAACTGGCTGACAAAATGCTGAAGTTCAAAGCTTTTTGTTTGGATTATTGGCAGTTCCTCTGTCTCCAGCCTCTGCATGGTTTCTATAAAAGGTAAGATGCTATATAAATTCTGTCTTTTTCTCAGATCTAGTGAAAAAGCACATAGATAAAATCTTCTTCAAATTCTAACAGTGCATTTTAACAATGTCAGTGCTTTGTGGTGAATATATGTGTATTCAGCCCAGGCTTTTGTTTCTAAGTGTAAAGAGACTTCTTTTGCTCTCTCACATTGTAAAGTGTCATGATTTAAATTGGACGTGAATGGCAGACAAGTCTCCAAGTTCCAGCCCCCCGTACTCGTTTTACTCCTGTGATGAGAGGGGCTGAACAGGGGCATGAGGCCCATGTGTCAGCAAGGTCAACCGGTCTGAATGCAAGTTCTTTTGTTGTGGTTTGCCCCTCACAAGCTCCAGCGCAGCATTCAGTCTATTGTGTATGAGGTGCCACTCATAGTTATTGGCTTGGCAGCATGAGGCGACACGTGCTCTGCAGTCCGCTGCTCCAGTCAGTGTTGTTCAGTGTTGTCCCATCCAGCACTGGGGCATCTACAATCCGCACTCTACTCTTAAGCTCTGATCATGTGACATGCGAACATTTGTTGGCAAATTTGGAAAGGAAAGGTGTTTGAAACAACCCAATAATAATAATCTACGATTTCAAATGGCACTTCATCCATTAAAGTTAGACAACATAGAAATTATAATTCCCCCACTACTAACAGCTTTGTAATGTATTGTGTGGCTGTGGAGGAGCTTTAAAAAAGGCTAAAAAAATAACCCTGATGATGACACCTCATATCAGTCATATCAGTCATATCGATCATATCAGTTTGGGCTCAGGGTTAATAATTCTAAACACAAGCTGCATACAAACTAAGGAGGTTTAAAAAAATGGCATTTACCAGTCAGCATTGTCAAAAAAAATGTGCAACTGAGCTGTTTTACGGCAAGTGCAGTTTCCAGCATTTATAGACCTTGATGCTGCCAGATGCTGTAAGTGAGTGTATCTTGCTCCCTGCCACTCAGGATTTGACTCTTGTTTTTTTTTTTTTTTTTTATTACTGTGTCTTGTAATTCTCCCAACATTCTGAAGTGCAGTACTAAATGAACGAGGTACCTCATCAAGTATTGGCTGGGTGATGTCTATATTTTGGGGGAGAGTGAGGTACAACGCACAGGTCCTGAACCTGGTGAGACACAGGAGGAGCCCAGCCAGGAGGCAACCCACAGAGCCCAGTCCCTTCACGTACCAGAGCCTCCCAATCCCAACAAAGTAGTTTCACAGCAGCGAATTAAGTGGCTCCCAGCAAATAAATAGAGTGAATGGCTGCAGTTTGACAGGGATGTGTCTAGCATCATATAAGCAACAGCCAA
Organism: Acanthurus tennentii; assembly: GCA_029783805.1. Lineage (NCBI taxonomy): Eukaryota > Metazoa > Chordata > Actinopteri > Acanthuriformes > Acanthuridae > Acanthurus > Acanthurus tennentii. The sequence continues at coordinate 25,693,000 of JAPZDZ010000012.1, read as the reverse complement.
GAGAGATGCTGACAGCCGGCTCCAAACAATGACCACAATCATCTTCAGCTATGCCTCGGAAAGATTTGGCTGGGTAGAGAAGGGAAAAACCAAGCCTACCTCCTACACCATGAATCGCAGGGCCACCAAGATACGTCACCTGCACCAGGAGCTTCGCACCCTCAAGAAGCAGCACAAGAAAGCCACTGAAGAGGAGAAGCCACCACTAGCAGGGCTGCAAAACATCCTGCGGAAAAAGCTGATGACCCTCCGCAGAGCACAGTGGCACCGGAGATGGGGAAGAGAGAGAGCCAGGAAGCGAGCTGCCTTCATGCAAACCCCTTTGGCTTTACGAAACAACTGCTCGGGGACAAACACAGTGGCCGGCTTGAGTGCTCAACTGAGGAAGTGAACCACTTCCTCCAGAACACAGTGAGCGACCCCCTTAGAGAGCAAGGGCTGGAACCCAACAAAGCTCTGATCAGAATTCAACTTGAGGGAGCCAAGTCTGAAGTAGGTTGAGGAAATCATCAAGGCAGCTCGCTCAGCATCTACTCCAGGCCCCAGTGGCGTACCTTACCTGGTTTACAAGCACTGTCCAGAGCTTCTCTGGCACCTGTGGAAGATCTTGAAGGTGATTTGGAGAAGGGAAAGAGTTGCTGACCAGAGGAGGTGCACTGAGGGAGTGTGGATACCCAAAGAGGAGAATTCGAAAAACATCAACCACTTTCGGACCATCTCACTACTGAGTGTTGAAGTGAAGATGTTTTTCAGCATCGTCTCATGAAGACTGACAGAGTTTCTCCTCAAAAACAACTACAACTATCCCTCAGTGCAGGGGGGAATTCCTGGAGCTCCTGGCTGCTTGGAACACACTGGTGTAGTTATGCAGCTCATCAGAGAGGCCCACAAGAACAGAGGCGACCTAGTTGTCCTGTGGTTGGACCTGGCCATACCAC
>JAPZDZ010000012.1:25658796-25681169 GCA_029783805.1 Acanthurus tennentii | reverse complement strand
AGAATGTAGTGATGTATTTTTTGCCACCAATATTAAACAAATTATATTCAAATGTAATTATTAATAAATAATAAAATAATAAAATTAATAAAAAATAATAAATGATAAATAATAAAAATAATAAATAAATGTATTTTTTGCTAGTTGGCACAGAAGCAGTGGCAGTGACTGTAAGGACCAGTTGATACATTTTACTGTGATTAAAGAAATATGCAAATTTGAGAGTTGTGTTGCTTATGGTGACTACAACAGTCTGGACAGCTCTATCAAACTCATTCACATATTATACACTGCCACTTTTCAGGCATGAAGCTGGTTATGTTGAGGGATGACAAACCAATTCTTTGTTCCTCTTACAAAGCTCATATTGGTAAACCATCTCCAACAAAGGACAATTACTTGGACTTACTTGAGAGTAAGTCAGAAGACAGTTGATGGGGTTTGATCAGATGTGACTGACAGTGTCACTGGTAACATTAGCAAACAAGCTCAGAACTCCCACCAGATCCAAGCTGGGATTCTTCAGATCAGTGAAAAAATCAAAAAGACAAAAGCACAAACACAGAAATATATTATGTGAACAATTCAAACTGTTTTAACTTTAGTTAAAAAAACGTTTTGCTTGTGTTGGACTTGATCACACAAACTCGGCTCCAAGAAGCAGGGCTACTGTTCCTTGCCTGCTCATTGTGTTATTGTTGAAACTGACAGATCGACCCTTTGATAGCACTCGTCTCTGAGCGAGAAGACAGCGGTGTTGTCTGCCAGCAGTACATTCCTGAAGACAGGAGTCATACCTCAATAACTCCTCTCCTCACATCCAGCTCTCACTCTCCTCTGACCTTGTTACCATGTGTGTTCTCCCAGCTAATGCTTGACTACAGACTACCCCATCTGTGTGTGTGCTTGTGTGTCTGTGTGGGGTTTCCCCACTATTCACTATCTGTAGGGAACTTTTAACCTCCTTTCTGGAGCTGTTTCGTGATAAGTTCTCCTGAAAGAGCCTGGCTTCATAGCAGAGGCAGGCCCTTGCTCTGTCTGAGCTCTTAGCAGTCTGTACGTTTTCAAAGGCTCTGCTCAGGCAGGCCCTTTAAAAAGGTTTGCCAGTGAAACAGTAGATGCCAGGAAATCTGATCTTGCTATTTCTACTGCAAGCCAAAGTAGCACAGGCTATTATTTATTTAACTCAGGGACTCAGACGGGAGTTGAAGCTGCCATTTTGAGGTGACCCTTGTTGCTGTTTGTCTGCATCCTGTGCTCCCTGGTTCCCCAAGGAGAGGAAGTACAGTATCTCTGCTGACAACTCGACAACAAATTGTCTGGTGTCTCGACAGCTGTTCCAGCCCCGCACAGCTTCTTGGCAAGCAAGCAAACGCAAGAGATCAGATCTGGCAGCTGACCTGGCCTTCCTTAAAGGCTGCACTCTGAAGGTAAAGTCCTCTCTTCTCCACACTCCATCAGGGAGTGGAATTGGAGGGCCTGTGTGCCTTGTGTAAACAGAACAGAGCAGTCAGTCAGTCAGTCAGTCAGCTGTTGGCTGGGCGCTCTCTGACAGCACCTCCCTCTGTACTGTAGCTGGTAAAGAGCGGCAGCAGTATCTCAGGAGGAGCCTCCTGCTCTGCTGTCGCACACCTGAGGCTCCCAGGCAGGAGGCAGAGAGGGCAGAGAGAGAACACAGAGGCAAATCACAGCAAGGGGACAGTTGAAGACGTATGGTGAGTGTGGATCTGATTCATTCGTGGTCAGCTGTGCGCATTATGCAAAAAAAGGTGGATATTTTCAGAGCTTTACCAGCTCTAAAAATGGGGATTGACTTTGTGTACTTGCTGAGAAAGCTGCATGCTGTGTTTGCTAATGCCGTCTGCTGGGACACTTATTAGAACCTGGCATCTGTGTTCAATTGATGACAAGGTCACTTAGTTTTAACAGCCATTCCTTCAGCGATTTCACACCTTTTGTCTTTAGTATGTAAAGAATTCTTTTCATCCTGAACAGGCCTGTCAGATCTGCTCTTATGTTAAAGCTTATTTCCCTTAACTGTGTGTCTCTGCAGTGACAGACACAGCAGGTCAGGCAACAGGACGTGACAGAAGAGTGCAGTCGGCTCTCTGGGATTCTCTCTGTTGGTGTCCTTTCTCGCTTGATCTACTGTTGTATGAATTTCTCATACTGTTAGAGAATTTGAACACCAAGGGGACACTATACGCTCTGCAGAAGGTTGTCCCTTCCCTGTTGCTTGTTGTTTGACCACATGCCTGTATTGTAATAAGCTGCTATAAATATTTCAATGTTGCAGTGTCTTGTTTCCCCTTGTAATTCGATTCCAGTTCTCTTGCCCGGACTCCCAGTAGTTTTGTAGTGTGTCCATTTCTGTTTTTTTTTCTTTTTTCCAATTAATTAGAGTAAATATGAATCTTAGCTTAGCTTCTTTTGAACACTTATACAGCACTCAACAGCTAAATGGAATTTAGAGTCTGTTTTTATTTCTGTGGTATGAGAAGATAAAGCCATAATGTTTCGGTTAGACAGAAATATAATCTCCATTTACTGCTCTCAGAGCATGCTTGGATGGAATTGTAATGGACTTAAAAAGCCATAATGATGGATAAATGTCGCCTTAATAACTTAGATGTCATTGTAACTCAGGCAACTGCTGCACTCTGAGTCCTTTTTAATCACTGTCAGGTGCTAGAATTTGGCCCAGTCCAAGCGTCGGTGGTGACCCGTGGCCTGGTCAATAATGACCGGACAATGGCTGCGGCGGTCTGGGACGCAGCTGCCACCTGAGGTCCTCTGCCATCTTTTATGCATCTCAATGAGGCAGAGCTCATCCAACATTAATGGCCACAGTGGCCCTTAACGCAGCCACTCTATCCGGGCCAGCTAGGCTCTGACCCTGGGCTGTCAGTGGTCTAGGTGGGCACAACCGGCCCAGCTTCACCCTGACTCTGATAACAGCAATGTGCCACCTGTGAATGGCACTCTGACAGATTAGAGTATCAGCAGTGTTCTCACAGGACCCTGCAACCACTTCAAATCTAAGCTATTGGCCATATTCACCATGACCTTTCTTTCTCAAAGTGCTTCTCTCAGTATGGCATCAGAAAGTCCATTATTTTCTCCTCAGGAAGACTTCCACCTCCACTTTTGTAAATTCAGGAAGGATTGTAGCAGCTGGAGGTAGCACTCACCAGATTGTGACTGTATGTATGAAAAATTCAAAGCACAACTGAAACACAGTGTGAATGGGGGTCTTAACACTATGTCAGCACAAAACAGAACATGCACCACTGGCTGGTCACATGTGTTTTTCCTAAAAACTCAATGAAGTGTAAGAGGGCTGACATCATCGTTTAAATCATTGCATCATTGCCATTAAACAAAATAAAGTCAAGTAGAAGGTTTGCAGAAGGTAACAGGAGGATTTTTTCTTCTGATTTAAAATGATTTAGAAGAGTCTGTATTTAATTTAAGATCCAAACAGCAAAAAAATACATAAAATTTTCATCACAGATTACGAATTTGATTACAATATTTCTCAGAAAGTGCTGTTTTTCAAAATTTTTCAACAACTTTTTAAAATTTTATCTTAAGAAAACACATTTATGTAATTACACTAAACAAATAAAGCCAATCCCTCTTTTTCAGAATAATGTTCCTCTCTGTACTTCTGTTACTGTTCAAGGTTAATATGTTAATAAAAACACTTAAGAATGATTAACATGGCACAGGTTTGTTTGCCAGGTGTTTGCTACAAGATCAGCTCAGTTGTTATCACAACAGTGTTGTTAATAATGTGGAAGCCTAAAACTCATCACTGAGGGGCCAGTGGTTCCTAGAACACCTCCTGCTCCTCGCCCTCACCCTTTGGCCAAGCATTCTGGGAAAATATCCATTACTGGCAGTTTATTCTGGGTCTTTGTTTTCTCTGTTTAATTGCATCTGCCAGAAGGTGCAGTGCGTGGCCAAAAGAAGAACATTACTGTTCCTCCTGCTGGAGAGGGAAGATTGTTGGGATGATATTGGAATTTAAAACAAAAGATTTATAAGACTGCTGGAATAGAAGCTCAATAAATCTCTTGACCAGTCACCAAGATAAAACTATGGGTGGAATGCTAGAAGCTTCTGGTTTAGTAGAGCTTATTAGATCTTGATTTCCTCTTGTTTTTATTTGTGTGAATGTATAAAAGCACTTCAATAAGGTATCAGCCCAGTGATTATAGTCCTTTATCTGCCAACAAGTTATTCCATCCTTTGACCTCTTTATTTCCTGCGCTCCTCCTACTGCCCCGTTCTCTGGGTGGAGCGGCCCTTAGCCCCTCTCATCATCTTTAATCTCTTCCTCTCTCTTTTTCTCTTCTTCTTTTTTATTAAGCCGAATCCCGCAATCAATTAGTATGAAAGAAGGCCCAATCAATTCCCGCTCATTTGCAATGCCCCCCTTTTAAACACCCTCCTTTATTACCAACGTCATAATTAATGCAGAAGAGATTGAGAAGATGGGAGGGAGGAGGTGGAAGACTCAGTGTGTGTATGTGTGTGTGTAGTTGTGTGTGCATGTGTGTATGTGTGTGTGTGTTAATAATTATGTATTTGCTCCATGCCTTTATCATCTTTTGCTCTAACAGACTGTTGTCATCCTGTACACACAACACTGATCATATGTTCAGTGGGCCGTGCTCACACAAACATAATATATTAATACAAAACACACACATTAATCTCTGCAGGGAAGAAAGAACGTGTAACAGGCTTTGCAGTCATGTCAAATGCTGTTGTCACCATAACAAGTGTGAACATTTTGGTGCAAATTTAAATATGCGACCCACAATTAGTTGCACAGGAGTGAACTCAGAAATGCCTCTCGTTCATGGATTGTCTGTCAGCAGTGTATAAGTTGTTTGAGGACATCACACACCATTTTGCATTCTCTAGAGTTTCTCAGATCGCTTAGACAGAGAGACAGTGACGTTTTTAAGAAAACATTAGGCAATTTGACTTGGCAATATGGCTGAAACCAAATTTAATACAAATATCCCATATTTTTTAATCCCCATACAGTGAAGGTATGGGGTGCTTATTTATCATCTAATCTAATGACACTGATGTCCCACTGCTTTGTATGACATTAGGCAAAAGCCTTCAAAAACTAAAACAAACACCTAAACACATTTCTGAACCACACTATTAATACTAACTGTTATTGTTATTTCAAATTCATGATAGCATCTTTTAACAAGTTATTTGAAAAATTTAGAGGTTGACTTCATTTTAGAACTATGATGAAATGAAAAAGGAAATGATTTACTGAAATGGTCAGTAATAATTTACAAAGTAAAATAAACAGCAACTATTGCTTGAACCTGAATAAGTCTTTAATTTTCTGGCCATTTAGGAACAGCACAACAAGCTAATGGTGATATGGCTAATGTTAGCAATTATTAAGAATTGAGCTTCTGATGACCTTTTTGAGTCTAATATTTACTGTCCTTTTAGATCTCCTGTGTTCTTCACCCACAGTAGAGAAAAATATCTATCTTTTTAGCTGCAATATGTTCTGCAACGTTCAGCCTCTCTGTTTGCTGATGGACAGGCCGTCTGCTGTGTGTTCTCTGCTTGCAACACCTGGAGAAGAGCTTGTGCTTGTATCTCACCTACTTAAAACACAGCGTGCATCCACAATCTACATTAAACAAGGGTAACTGGAGATTGGCCCGCATCAAAAGACTTCCTTTCCTCTTAAAGGATTCAAATCATGCCTGTAAACAATTCAAGAGCAAGACAGGGTGGTTCATGGCAGTAAATTGATCCAGTGGCTGTGAGTACACAGCTGTGTGGAAGTGTGTTTTTATGAGTCGGCTGAGATGGCAGTGTGATTGGGGGGCAGGTGGTAGAGCACTGGTAATTACTGGGCAGTGCTGCTGCACAGTCAGTGGTCCCCACACACCAATCTGTCTTCTTCTGGCCTCAATGAAAAGCCTTTTAACATCTGATTAGCTTTTAATGGCATTCTGTGGGCGTGGTTTAGACATGTGCAACTGGGATACAAGCCTGAATGTGCGAATATATTTGTTTCTGATCAAAGGGTCATGTGACCCAGGAGTAGATAATTGTGCTGGAGGACTGTAATGTTTTCATCTGCGTGTGTTTGCATGTTTATATGGTCTATTTTGTGGCTGCCTTCCGTGGATTTCAGCCCATAGAGGTGCCTCTTTGATGGATTGTGCAGGCTAAGTATTTGATGACACAGGAGAGACGAGGCTTATTAGGAATTCATAGCAGATTATCCTCACAAATGAAATGATAATGGACATCAGGGATATAATGGCTGTCTGTGGTGTTTTCCACCAGACACTGAGATATCTTTTACTTTATTCTGACTTGACTTTATCCAGCTCATTCCCCTTATTTCTCTTGGCTTGAAAACAGCAGTTCCTCAAAGAGCTGCTAACAGTCCCACTGCTGTATCTCTCCTTTATGCCAGCAGCTTTCATCTGATTTCATCTATCAAGTCACAGCGTCAGAAGTTGCTGACTCTAAAAGAGGTTTCATACAGTATCAATATGAGTCCCTTTTGAAGACAGACTTTCTCCATCAACATAATTCTTTGCTTTTCTCAGTGATTTCTTAGTTCTGCTGTTTCTCACAGTTGTTTGACAAGAAAGTTTTCATACATGTCAGCAAGTCTTTCGTGGTGTTTCTTTATCAAAGACAACATATTTGGAAGAAGCCTTGAATGTCTAGACATTTTTTTCATGACATAGTCAAAGGCTATCTTGTGTCTATGTATGGCACGGCATGCTGTAATGTCTGACTGTACATGCTCATCATTTTGTCAAGCCCAAAGGAAGCCATGTTAAATGATTTCAATGTATCTACTAGACTGTTCAGTGATGCTCAGCTTTAACTTCAGTGCTGAAGTCTGACATGTGCTGTGTGATATGTGTGGTAAATAAACACCAGCTGCTGAGGCTGGCCCTGAAGGCTTGTTGGGTGAGCCGTTTCAGAGACAGCAGAGAGAGAAAACAGAAAGCTGGCAATGTTAATAATAATTATAAGGACTTGGGTCTTATTTTTGCAGTTGGTTAAAAATACATAACTGCTAAAACAATGGCTAATATCTGTACAGACAGCAGCCCCAGCTTCACGCCTCACTGTAACATACAAGCCCCAGAGCAAAGCATCTGCGTTTCAAACAGTAATTACCCAACAAACTTTGGTGGGAAAAAAATTTTGGATACCCAAAAACTGAGGATGAAACAGTATTTCCTCCACTACATAAAACATATTTACCCCCTTTCCAAAATGTAACCGTGTTTTTTTAATCCAGATTATCATGTAGTAAAAATCTGATATCACAACAGCCTTAATGAGAAAAATGTCATTGTCATCAGTAGGAAGGATGGGAGGTTGTCATAAACCTTGATTTAGCCTTCAAGCGAGGGGAGAGGTGGCTCTCAGCAGCCCGACAGCAGGACGCAGCCAACATCTCTCCGCACAAGCCTGTAAACACTCATTAAATGCAGCTCTGCCTGTGCACACAAACATCTGCCGTCTGTTGCTCAGTGAGTCGGTGGACCCTTTCCAGCACCGACTGTAGTCACCCACCATCACTGCTGCATCCCTCGAAGTAAGCTCCATGGCATGCTAGCTCCTTATACAGCATGTTTCAATGCTCACTATGTCAGCAGTTGCTGTTGCAGCGGGTACCAAAACAGCACTCTCCTCTTCCAGAAGTTACAAAGGGCTGCATGTGATAGGGACAGCACAGAAGCTGCTGTTAGCGCACATATGAGAGAGCATGTGCTTGAATGTTTTGACAAAAGCCCTGGTGTAGCAGGAACAGAGCTCTCGTCTTCTCCCTGTGGAGGCTGACATCACAGGCTTCAGGAAGGCAGGATTTCACTGTCAAGAATCCGCCTCTGATTCTGGCTGCTGTAGAGCTGCTGCCTGAAACCGTACAGGGCACACTCAGGTGTTCTTCTTAGAAGGTGACATTTTATTTCTATTAGTAGTAGAGTGATTACATCAGCCTGCTCTGTGAAGAGTCTCCTGATGCTGAAACCCAAAGTCCTCTGAGATTTGGGTAGTTACTATCAGCCTAAACAGCTTTATTCTTTGAATAAAAAACCTTGATTTAATTCGTGAATCCAGGCGGCCTCTTGAAGAAGCCTGGTTTCTCGAGCATCAATGCTGATTTTAGCAACAGTGGTAACACATAACATCTGGACACCTTAGTGTTGTGACAGGCTGTCAGGAGATGCAGTTGAGAGCTGCTCACTTCAACTCTTCCTCTTAGTGGAGTTGAAGACGATGGTACTGACGTGGTGTCAGAAGCAGTGCCAACACAACACCAAGCCTCTTGGCTGCAGGCTGCTCTAATGAGCTCCCCTGAGTGGTTAGCAGGCTGATGGAGATGGTCCATCCTCTCTCCTCCCCCTCACTCAGCGTGCCCAACTCTAATTGGTGTGAGAAGAAAGAGAGACTTCAGAGTTACAGAAGACAATGCTTTGGTCAAAGAAAAGGGGGGAAAAACTATTTCCACCTCATTTGAATGCAAGCTTCTTCACCTCAATTATAATTTCCAGAACAGGCCTGAGGATTACATCAGCCAATATGTCCTGAGCCCGAGGACAAGGACATGTGTGAAGTGAGGGGTGTCAGGTGGTCTTTTTGGAAGATGTTAGAGTTAGATGTGCCAAATATCTGCTGCTTTTTCACCTACATTTGATCGCACTGTTGGCTTTGAGTATCAGACTGCTCCGAATCCTCCTGAGTGTTAAGAGTCTGAAGACTGGAATAATGACGCCCTCTAATGGTCAGTCATTATCATAGCCAGGAAAAACACTAAGAACTGAACAACCTGAGGTGGCATTACCTAACTCATGACTCTAGCTCCTTCTACCTTTATTGACATTTTATGTATAGTTTATTTCAAGAGTTCACAAGTTTATTTTAGAAGATTATTAAGAGGTGACACTCAGTAAAAAAAGTTATATTAAAAACATCTACACAAAGCCACCAAGTAAGAGAAACATGAGCAAGAAGAAAGAAGACCAAAACATAAAATAGATCCTCAGATAAACTGAAAAAAGCACTGCGGTCCAAAGATTTTGCCTCAACATCTGGTCGGGAACATTATCCACCTTAAGGCCCTTATCATGCCAGTAGATGTTGTGCAATATACCCATATATCTGAACAAGGTAACGATCAATCAAATTTCCACAAACTAAATGCTAGACAGTTAACCTGGGGCTGTTTTTGGCCCTGGGGGAGTTGCCCACTTTGTTTTATTGCTAATCCAGCTTTGTGCAGCTCAAACATTGAGTCTGTTAAATCTACTGCCACACTTTGTACCTTCCATCCATCCATTTTCTATACTGCTAAATCCTCTGCAGGGTCGCGGGGGGGTTGGAGCCTATCCCAGCCAACTTAGGGCAAAGGCAGGGTCGCCAGTCTATCGCAGGGCCACACTTTGTACCTCTATTATGTAATTCTTACATATGCCCAAGACTAAGTATCATTCCCTTTTTGCCATGTGGCTGTGTTTCTCATATTCATAGCCTCAGATTTTCAAATTTATTATTTCTCATTCTCTGTTATACTGTCTATCCGTTCTAAAATGTAAAATTATTTCATTGTTTTTACATTAACATCACAAATAACGCTGCATACAGGCAAAAACAAACATAAACAAACAGGCCTAACCCAGGGAATCAAAGTCCAATATTTAAACTGGAATGGCATGAGAGGGGGACATATGGCCCTCACCCCCAGCAGTAATCATGCACTTGCAGTGATGTAACACATCTGAGCTTTACTGAATTGTGTCTTTGCAGAATCTAGCTTTTTATTGTTATTGTCTTTTTCTTCATCTCTTTCTTCTTCCTTCTACTGTCTGAAATAAGCACAAGGTTTCAGTCACTCCCTGTTTGTGTCTGAGCACCAATAAACTCTGAGAGCAGAATCTTCTCTCATCTGATTGCACACAGCTATAATCTGCTTCCCTCTAATATCAAAGTTGCTTTGTAACTTTTACAACACAAAAGAGGCAACTGGGAGCTTCATCTCTCACACAGAGACTTATTAACCACAGACTGATTTATTGATTGCATGTTGTGAAGTCCAGTGAGAGTGTGTAGTTTTTCCAACCCAGTATCACAGCAGAGTGTGTACTGACATGCTGATTTATCATGGACATGTTTTCCTTCGTCTGCATCAGTCCACTCTGGTGAGGAGTTTTTAGCTGTTAAGCTTGTCAAGCTGTAACATCATTAGCTGTGATGATTGTCAAAGGAAGAATCCCATAAAGTATTAGGCACAGAAAAATTAAAATACAATCAGGTAGTGTTATTATCACCAAAACTATGACCAAAATTAGCACTGAAAAAATTAATTAACGTCAAGTACACATGACATTTTACAAGACAAGGTTGTTCAAAGATGAAAGTTGTTGTTCCTTCAAGATACACAGACATAGAGTATATACAAATATTTGATTAAAATGTTTTTAGTGCCTGAGTTTGTTCATATTTTTTGTTTGTATATCTAACTAAATATGTCTGACACATTACATCTGACCTGAACAAGTATGAAGTCTTAAATTAAACTTAAACTACCAAACACACACTGTCAAATTAAAAATATTCCAAAATAACAAACTAAAGTCAAAACTAAAGACTCAATGAAGATTTAAAACTATCATGGTCTTGTAACAAAAAATGTTTATCATTTTAAGGAAAAGATTCGATATATCTTCAAAAGAAAAAGCAGTGGAAGGTGTTAACCACCACCTCAACTGCATGTTTTCATTTCTGTTTTTATTCACATTAACCCTTAAAAAGTTTAATTACATTCTTGTTTCAATAGTAAAGGGTCAAAAGTTTCCAATCACTTCCCTGTGGCCCTTGGGTTTTGTTTGTGTCTAGCTGCGCAGCTTTAATGCCTCACACACTGCTCTATGTTGCAGTGTGTGAAACAGTGCTGCTCATCCCTGTGATGTCACAAGCTGTCCTGCTTTCAGAGGCTTATGGGGAAAGGGTAACAAGCTGCTTTATCCTCATTAGCATCATTACATTATGACGTGCCTCCGGCTATTGTTGTCTCTCCCTGTCTTCAGTCTTTCCCACTCCACCTTATTTTTCTGTCCTTCCTTGCTTTGTGCTCACCAGTGACAGCTAGACAACCTGTTGTTTATTGAATATGCAAGAAGGAGATGCAGGTGAGGAGAAACAAGGTGATGCAGGGATGGCAGAGGAAATATGAGAGTCACTCTCAAAGAAGATTTCCTCACTGCTTCTTTGTCCAGCAGGGAGTAGTGCAGGCCAAACAAGCATCATTATGTTGCTCTTGAGCAAGATGCTTGACCCCAGTCAATCCAGTGAGGCCTGCAGTGGCTGCAGGATCCAAAACAAGTGTTGCTGAAACCATTCCCAACAGAAATACACGTTTGAAACAGATTGCAAAGATCTGCTCTTATCATCAGGAAGCTGTTGTTTTTAAGCACACTTTCCTTCCTATCAGTTCTCACCAGAGATCTGTCAGTTTGTATGTGAATATTAGTCCCTCTTTACTTGTTGTAGACAATGAACTGGAGGGATTGTCATCTTTAAGAAGGTTACAAAACATGTTTACTGCATATCAGTCATTCTTATTTAGTATCAAGAGCACAGTCATTATCTAATGTAAACAATCTGGTTGTCAAATCCCTAAATTTAAAGACACAGTCCATTTATTTTGCAAGTACAACCTGAATGATGTCTGGCTTGAGCCAAGGAGTGCCCAGCCCAACTCTGAGAAAGTACACATAACATTACTTTGTCATTCAGGTTTATGCTTGTAGACTAAACAAAATTCTATGACTAAACACATACGCTTATTGTTTACCATACACACTCACAGAGCTCCTCGTTGCGTGTCATCCCTTTCCAGGTTGATTCTTGTAAACTTGTCCCAATATGCCACAGTCATGTTTTCAATGTTTCGACACAAGTCAGAATCCTGGCTTCCACAAGGTTAAATGATGGGAGGGTCTGTGACATCATACATGAGTGCTGCAAATAACAGAAAGCCTTCACAAACTGGAGGCATGGAGTTTTAAAGAGGACGCTTTCAAATAGCATTATGGGAGGTGTATCTGTGTTTTGGGATTTTAAAAGAGTCATAGGGACTAAAACTCAGCATTACTCAACCTCTGCAGCCTTGGTTTTGATTCTTTGAAAAAAAAAAAGTTTCCAAGTCTCCCAGAAAGTCAGAAGAACATTATTCAGTCATTGATAGACCCCCAATATTGGAATCTGTCACAAATCTGAGGTTGACTGATAGGTCTTTCGGGACAGGGAATAATTCAGATAGTGAATACACCTCATTTTAAACCTGCATTTTCTATACCTGTAAAATTTGTTTGGTTGATGAAACTGACTCAGAGTAAATGTCATCCGCCAATAAAGGCCATTTATTAAGTAAACCCCCGTTAAAGCATTATTGATGATTATTTGAATTTTGGTTTTAAAAAAAAAAACTTCTGTTTGGGTCTTTTACAGTCCATTTTTAACTTAAGAGTAAAATGTTTTTATCATTTTATCATTTTATCTTAAAGCTAAATAAAAAATCATAAAATCAAGACAACAATTTTACTTGTCTACATCCATGCTATGGAATAAAAAAAACTCCAGAGATGAACTGAATAATCTGCTTTACTTAGAGGATTTATAACGTTTGCAAAAAGTGAAATCACCTGAACCTGCTTGTAGTTATTTTTCTCTCTGCAGTCTAAACTGATATAAATAGCTTTTTAAGATGGATAATTTTCTCAGCATGGGGATGGGCGAGGAAAGCTTTAAACTTCAGTGATATTATAGCCAGAGCTGAACTTGAGCTAAATGGGGACACCACCTGTTAGAAGGAGCCATTAGTGGGAAATCCCATTACCAGTAATCCTATAGGCCCAGTGGTAAGAGCACAGTCTCCACTCTCTCCCTCTGTCTGCGTTTGTTCCTTCTGGCACTGCCGACAGTCGTGCCACCACATCAGTCGTCGTGGCGACAGGCCAGTGAGTGCCAGGGTTAGAGGGGGGCACGACCCCTGGCACACTTCCTCCCAGGTGGATACAGAGGCTCGCACGATGTTAATGCCACTTCATGCCAACTGCAGTTTACAGTCGCAACAGTAAGTCTTATCCTCTGAGGTTCTGCTTCCCTTTAAAAAGAATGTTATTCTCTTCATGCTTGGTCAGCTTAATTTCCCTGCATTGTCATAAAATGGGTGTGTTTTTAACTTTCAGCTTGTTTTACAACCAGTTTTGACCGTTTCAACAGTGTCTAAGATCACAAAAGACATTTTGTATTTCAGCAAAGAGGAACCTTGCTGTGCTGCTTTGTTGTTGTAGCGGTGGGTCTTAGTCAGGTACAAAATTCCACAAAGTTGTCGTTATCAATATGACCTCAACACTTGATTGGCACCATTCAAGCTAGAACCTGAGAAATGAGGATAATACAGTGTTGATACGAGCAATAAGCCACTTAGACAACCATATTAATGCTCAGCATTACAGCAGAAATAAACATGCTTACAGTCTGTTACAAAATACTGTTTTGGTCTCTGTAGCTAATTTTCCTGTTCATGACAACTGGGTGTGGGGTCATGACTCAGTTGTTTAAATTATTATATTGTTTATCTGAGTGGCATCCTGTTGCCAGCTGTTTGTTAGGTTAACCAATTGACTTAGTATTAGGTATCCTCTACAGCTCTGCCCCTTGTGGTCAAATATGGTCATGCCTCACTTCGAACAGGCATCGCAGTCTATCTGTTTTTTTTTCATCAAGTGCTGGCCCATGTCTTTAACTTGCAGTATCTGAAAACTGTCACGTTCGAAACATTTTCTTTGCTGCCTCATTAGATTTATAATCTTGTTTTCTTATTCGTTTGACTTCTAAATTCTTGTTTGTTTTTGGATTTAAAAAAAAAAAACATTTTAATACACATTTAGCATATACATGTATGTTAATGTTTACATCCATGTAAGCATCTCTCTAAGGCTGTATTATGACATGAGGGAAATGCTAGCATCAGCATCAGCATCAGCTAATATGATCATGCTATGTTCAAATGTTTACCAGGCGGGTACAGAATGTTCACCATCTATTGTGTTAGCATGCTAACATTTGCCAATTAACACTGAAGCATTGCCGAGGCTGATGAGAATGTTGTTTTCCAGATATTTTGTTGGGAACCGAAGTGAACAAATTTTGGTCTGATGGTGTTGTTAGATGAAAAGTGACAAAAGTGTTTACAGTTGATTCTGGGGGTGCTGGAATGACATTCTATGGCAACCCTCCAATAGTTGTCAAAGCGCTTAATTGCGAACCAAAAATTCAACCTGATGGTGTCACAAGAGGAACCCAAGCTCTCTAAGAGCAAGGATTTAATTAAGATTTAGATCAAACCATTTGTCAATATTTGTACTTGAATCTTACTAAAATAAAAGCTAAGGGAGTAAATTCCGAACTTTCGTCAAAAGAACCTTTGGGGACCATAAGTTTAGTGCAAATCAGTGGCTATATAAGACTCCCACAGCAATGGATCCAACCAACAAAGTGCAAAGAAAAGTCCAAAAAGCAGCGGTGGTCAGGAGAGAATAGTGA
Source organism: Acanthurus tennentii (assembly GCA_029783805.1). NCBI lineage: Eukaryota > Metazoa > Chordata > Actinopteri > Acanthuriformes > Acanthuridae > Acanthurus > Acanthurus tennentii. The sequence goes on along the minus strand of JAPZDZ010000012.1, from coordinate 25,666,526 downwards.
GTTACACTCAAGACTGTCAAGAGCCCCAAGAACAGGATTTGTGTCCTACTGAAAGTGAAAATCAATGATCTTTTCCTAAGCCCAACAAAGTAGGTTTCAGTTTCTTGAGGTTAAGCATATGTTAGAAGGCTTATTGGCAGGTAGGCTTTGTGCATCTCAAACAGATGCTAAAGTGGTGCCCAGTCCTTTAGTGACGCCAAAGGGTCCCAATCAAGCACCAGCATGTGACAAGTTGAGAGTAAAAATGTGTTGTGCATTAATGATTTTTGTCTTAATGTTCAACCCTGCAGCAGCCTGTGAAAACTCTCTCCACCATTAAGGTCCCTCAAAGTCAGCACCATTAGGGAAGTTTACTGTTGGTAATCAGCACAAATTTGCATGTCAGAGTTCATGGAATGGAACTCTAATTCAAAAAAAACTTTAACAAGTCCACTGCTAACAGAATTGTTCCAAAATTTCACCATCGCTTGTGTGACTGAACTCTTATAACACCTCTTATAACATCTTACTGGGGCAGAGGTCAGGCTGGAAGACTCAAACTCACACACTGGAGACTGCAGTTCTTGTCATTTCAAACAGACATTTTTAAACCTCGATGATGACTTTGCAAAACCTTACGCCAAAGAGTTTTAGTTGACACTATAAACACTGAGAGCGCTAATGGAGTGTGGCTAATCTTAGATTAAACTAACAGGGGACCAAAAATATTTTGCCCTTTCTGTAAGAGTACTGAACAAGTGCAAAGTTATTCCAGAAAAGGCCAAAGACTTCTGGCTTTAATCAGAAAAATATTTGATATAGACAAAGATAGATATCAGAACTTCAGTTGTGAGGAGCACAGTTAACATAAACGTTTTTTTTTTCTTTTTTATAGCTGTTGATTGGCAATAATGTTCAAATAATAAAATAATTTCCATTCGTGTTTCAAACATATCTGAAATTCAGGAATATCAGTCTTTTGTAAAACTTTTTCAGAATAATGATTGATTTTTGTCTCAACTGGAACTTGATGTTACAGTCATAATTTACACCCCCCTCCTTTATCTTCCACTTCACTGCCGTATAAGTCTGTTCATTTTCCCTGCAATCAACTGAAGCAACTTTTCTAGTTTATCATCACATCTTCACCCAGGGAGAAAAAAAGCTGAGGTGAAGTGACTGAATATACAAACCTGCACACTCTTGGCTGTGTCGTGCCTCTTGCTGTAAAGGACTCGGTGCAGAAACAAACCTTGACCTTGCAGCAGTGCCAGCAGAGGCAAGGACTTGCCAGGCTGCATCAGGCTGGACATACAACTCCGCCAAGAGGGAGGGGAGGTGGCGAGAGAGAGAGAGAGAGAGAGAGAGAGAGGAAGAGAGAGGAGGGGAGGGGCCGAAAGACTCGTGTTGAGAGACTGGCGGGGGGAGAGAGAGAGGCTCAGAGCACAGGAGGCAGATAGGGATAGGGAGGAGAGGGCCTGAGCTGTCCCTCTGTGAAGCTGGAGGTGAATGTGTAAGGATGGTCCATCCTGCCGCTGTCGACTGTGTCCCAGGCTGCTTGCTGTCTCTCCCTGCTGGTAGGGCTGCTGCTTTCACTTCCTCTTGTTTCTGCGCCTTTATTTTTCTAATGTTGTCTGCTTATATATTCTGCTTTTGGCACATGAGTGTGTAAGTGTGTGTGTGTGTGTGTGTGTGTGTGTGTGTGTGTGTGTCCTCAGTGAGGTGAGGATAGGAGAGAAAAGTGCCACGAACTGCATATACATATGCTATATCACACCCGCTGGCCAGGCAGGTGTCTGGCAGAGATGACTGCAGCAGCTGCTATGACAAGTCTCCCACCCTCCCCCACCCTCCACCCCCCTCCACCCCCACTCACAGTCCCTCTTCCCATCTCTCTCCTTTAGTCTGATGTCATGGCTGCTGACGTTTGTGCTGGAGGACACCCACAAACTAGGGCTGAAGGGACGTTTCAACTTCACAGACAGTGCCTGGACTGTTGTTGTCATCCTCTCTGTCTCCCTGTCCTCCACCCCCCTCCCTCCCTCCCTCTCTCCCTCTCTCCTCCTTTCTCTCTCCCTCCCTCCCTCTCTCTTGTTATGTCCTCTGTAAGGCTTTGCTGACTGGATGGAGGGGCAGTGATTGTGGGACTTTTTTTGCTGTCTGTTTTTTGCTGCATCCTGGCTCCTTGTGCTCTTTTGCTGAGCACAGGGCGGCCGTGTGATGAATCCCTATTGATCCTTTAAACAGACCCAGGAATAGTTCATTACATCAGGCTGCTCTCTGCTGACCTAAACAAAACTTCACTTACCAAGTGGATGAGCTGCTGTGCCATAGTCCACATTACTGCAAATGAAATGGAGGGTCACGAGCAGCCCTCCTCTGCCCTATAAGAGTTCTCGTCATCCAGCATATCTTAATAAACTTTAATAGGTTTTAGCAAAGTATGCATTAATTCATCAATAATGAGTTTGGGGCTTTGGCCTGCGGCACAGGATTATAGGTGACTCACGTGATCTTGGTGGATATAATTCCATCTCTGAGGCCAGATCTGTTTTTTTCAGTTCCTGGTTTATACCCTCAGAGGCAGGATTTTCAGGTTGGGTAGATTATGCAGCAATAAGCTGCTTGGTATCAGATAATTCTACAATGATGAAATCCTCTGTGGTTATGAATTAAAATGGGCTGAGTTCTGCTGTTGTTTGTTTTATGCTCACAAGAATTCATGTTTAGTTTCCTGAATGTACCTTTTTGATGAACTGAGATTGTGTAAATCACAGCTGTCAGGAAAGAGGAAGGAGGAAATTAGTTTTCTTGTCCAACATTTACCAAAACATTTCCTGCCTTCCTTGAATCTGTAACTCTGTCGTCCTCAGCCAAACAAACCTGATGATGCGAAAACTATTCAGAGAGGATAAAACATCCAGATCTGTGTTGGAGGAGCTTCTTTACCAGTGAATGCACTGAAGCATTTAGGCTGTTTTAATTCAAAATACATCTGCATGTATTAAATAAATTATGGGTCCATCAGAGGAGTTTTTGGGAGCAGCATTCAGAGCGGGCAAGAGGGAGCCAGGAAGCTGTGACAAGCTTCTGATGAGTCATCTCGCATTCCATTTCAAAGAGGGCCGGTGAAGCTCAGTCGACTGGACAGAGGCTCACTCTGCTGACCCGTCATTCATTATCACATCAAGGAGACTCCACACCAAGAGCCTGACTCTGATTGGGTTTGCTGAAGTTGAACAGAACCCAAATCATTGACACACTGGTGTTAAGCAGGACATTTGTTTTCATCTTCGAATTCGAGTCATCATCACTGTATTTTTTATTTTATGTCATTCAGAGAATAAACACTGAGGCTGCTAGAATGATGTCTTGCTTCACAAATGATGATTAAAAGAACTCACTGAATATGAGCATCAGTACAGGCTTTGTTTTGTCATGCTTACCTTTCTAAACATGAGGAATGGCTGCTATCGGATGTAAACATCTACCATTGTCTAACTCTTTGACCTTGTATTTTTAATTTGTTTTCTACTGATGGACTGATTACATCCTCAATCAAAACAAGAAACATCTTTGTGCCTTTGTGAGAATATTGACTGTATTATTGACTACTGTATGATGAACTTGCAGCCAGTCACACCAAACAGTGGTATCCCAAAATTTCAGTTGGACATGATCACTTTAAGACTTTTTTTTTTTTTACTATCTGACCAAATTAACTGCACTAAAAAAACCTGATGTAAAGGTTTTATTTAGCCTGTAAAGGACAGTCCTACACACACACACACACACACACACACACACAGTGACACAGAGAGTGTCCTCTGCCTCTCTGCCCAGTGATACAAAGCATGGTCCAGCCAGTGTGCGGATTACAGGCTGTTTATGCATGCCCAGCATTGGCCCACTGGGTCTCTGGGATTGGTGTCAACAGGTTGCCATAAGGCTCGGTAACATGTGGCAGGGAAAAGCTGCAGGGGATTATTCTGCTTGTGCTCGCCCTGTCTCTTTGGATTATCACCACAATTACTATCAGTAGACATAACAGTCGCTCTGGAGATGCTGTGCATGGTGAGCGATGGTGTGTCATATTGTTTTAGTTTCACTTTTACAACAAGCCTGCTTTTTTTTAACTTTAGCTTTCAGTGTTCTGCAATGCTGGAATACTCCACATGTTGTTGTGAGACCCTGCTGTAGTGAACATTACTCTAGAGGATGGGGCTGCTAGTTTGGGATAAAAGCAGACTTTTATAGTGATCTCAGGGCAACCTACCAGAAAAAATATTTTGAAATTCACCTTTTTTTTCACTTTGGTTTTTAGTGAGAAACAAACTTATTTTCTTGCTCAACATCAAATCAAAGTGAATGTGTAACTCATAGCTCCTGCTCTTAGCTAACAGTTGCTCTCACTAAAACACAACCAGTTCCAGCTAATTTGTTGTGCTGCGAAGCGGTTACATGAGAGTCTGAAAATGAGTCATTTACACACACAAATGTGGTTTATATGTGCGTCAATAACAACATGATGCATAGAAACATTGATAACTCACTGTGATTGGCATCCTCAAAAGGAGTTCATTTAAGTAACTTCCCTGATTTATTTGTGCACATAAACTACAAGAACAAGTGCTACTCAGTAAAAGCCAGCCTTTCAATATACAGAGACTTGAGTTAAGGTGCCTAAGGGGAAAATGCACCAACTGCTCTGCAGCTTTCACCTGGGACCTTTGCTGCATGTCATTCCCCATTTTCCTCCCCTCATGTCCTGTCATCTCTTTGCAAGGAAAAGAAATGGCTGCTTTAGTTGTGTTATTTTATTTTCTCACCTGTGTTTTCAAAGTGGTCCTCCTTACATCTCAGCCTTATGTATGTAAAATATCAGAGGGATGGATTACACGGTTTACAAATCACATTGGAACTATGTGTTTTTTCACTTGTGTTAAAAGTCCACGTTTGTAGCCAAATGATCCATGGTGACTGTGTCTTGGCTGCTGGTTTTTTCATGTGTTCTCTCAGAAGGAAAACACTTCCAGAGGATGTTAAGATGGTTAACTTCAGAGCAATGGAATGTGAATTAAGAGGATGACACCAGAGTGATTGATTAGTGCTGTTTGATGATGTGCAAAGAACTGCGTCTTTCCTGTCTCATTTCTGTCATTTCTCAGACATATAGGAGTTTGATTTGACTAACACAGCAGACGGGGGTCAAATTAGTGAATAATTCCTGGAAAATGTTTTATATTATGTTCTCACTGAGTGGGTTTACCAGACTGAGCTAATCAGGTTTGGCTTACAACTCCATATTAGAACACTAAATGAGCTCTTAACGAGAAATATTGTTGCTGTGTAATTTCCGCCGAACTGACACCTGAGCAACTTGAAAAATGTTTGCATAGTTAGATCTTTATTATTTGAATAGTCAATGGTAATAAATTCCTTCGGGTGGGATTTTACTTGTATATGTACTGTTGATCTGCAGTGGATTTCCTTTTGAAGGTGATAACCCCTCAGAGTCAAGTTAAGATGTGGCTACAGGAAGTTTTGGCCCTTTGATTTGTCCCAGTTACACAGCAGAGGCTGTGATACACAGTCACAGTCCCTGGAGGCACTACTAGGGTACTACTAGGTACTTTAAAAACCCTCAGTACCTGATTCCTGCAATTTGCATCAAAAATGGCACTTCCTCATGAGATTATCACTCAGTCAAATGTGTCTCCATTTTGTTTGAAGGAGAGCTTCGCAGTGTAACTAGCAATAAAAAAAGCTTGTCTTATCCAAGAGCTGCACTGCATGGAATTCAACTCTATACATGGCTACAATTCCAAACAAGTACAAATTGCATGAAAAACTTGAGTAGTTCCTCAGTTTTCTGCAAATTTTAACAACTACAGTCCAGTAACATTTCATTCAGGGGGAAATTTCTTTCCATGGAAACAGGGGAGTGTTATTAGGTGTTAAGTAACCTCAGGGAAGGGAGGAGAGACACAATAGGGAGGATTGGCCCTACCTGGCAATTACGTTAACACGACAGGCCCTGTCAGGCTGTTTAGTTGGCAGATATTCAGACTGCACATCTATACCCTCAGGACACACAAATTCCTGTAACCTCTCTGTAAAAAAACATTAGGTCTTAGGAGAATTTTCACTTTCTGTCTGAGACAAAACCCATGCCTAAAAAACACAGTTGGGTAATCACCAGTGATTTCTAGTCTACTCTTTCCATCTCCTATTGCCAAACTAAGGTTGACAAATACATCGGGCTCACCTTGCTAAGAAAAAGAAAAGTTGAAAAATCATTCAAATGAAGGCCTTATGATGTAGAATCTTGGGGAAAATATGTCTTGATTGCAGTACAAAATTGCTCTGTCCTGCTCTTTTTTATATACTGTATTGGTCACATTCTCAACCTTAGAAACAATTACCAATGGTTCCTCTTCACAGCATCCATATTTTTTGCCGAAGGGAATAACTTCTACTGAGCATCCAAATCGTATTTCACTGAAATGGACAGTTGCTGAGATTTTATTGTTCTTCTAGGACATAAATAAAAGTGATCCTCCCAACCATGCTGAGGCTGTGTATGAGACATCCTTCAGGGCTACTTATCACACTGGCACACAGATAAAGCAGGTTAACAGTGCTGACTTCCAAGATATGGCACATGTTGTGCACATTCTGTCGACAATTTAATGATCATTAGAGTCACTGTCAGGAAAGTGAAGCAGAAGTATGTAGTTTCTCTTTCTTGGAAAAGCAGACACACTTTTCACACCCTGTTGAATGAGATAATGCACTATCCTTCCTCGGTTTCACACCAGCTTGACTTGCATGTTTAAACACAACCCTGCTTGTCCCTTCAGATTTGCCATCTTTAACTGAGCAATTATTTTAGACAGAGAGAAAATCCTAGACAGGAGTGCAACAAGCTGACAAACGTAATCTTTACATTGGGCTGTGAAGAGGGAGGGTCCCTCTGTCTGCAAGTATGTGGAGGAAGCACTGGTTCAAAAGGTTAGCAGAGGTCACATCTGAAGAGGAAGTGTTGAAGGGTGAGAAAATGTGTTGTTAGGGACGGGAAGAGTCAACCAGAGGTCTCTTCATCAGAATATCTAAGGGCTATAGATACATTAAGACACAGGATAAGCATTTTTAGTGATTGTTGGCAGTTCTTGGCCAAGCCTTAAAACAGATCAGACAGATTCCCTTTCAAATCTTCCATTCAGCATCTGCTGCCTCGAACATCTTTAAACTTGTGTCTGTTTCAGTTACCATAACTGACAGTGTATATGTTTGTATGCATAGAGTGTACTTTGGATCTGTTTGTTTTGCTCATAAAGATAAATATCGACAGTTCTGCCAGATGGAGCTCACAATTAGTCTAATTACAAATGCTGCATGGACCTACAGGACAGTAAAGGCTTGACAACATGGATTGTGATTGTAAATGCATCTTCTACTGGCTAAGCTAACATTTGATATTGCCAAGTACTATTCAAGACAGCCATGTTTAATCCCTCATCAGCAATTTTATGTGAAGTAAATTATGCAGATTGACTTGAACATGTGGCAGAGAACTGTTTTTGGAGCATTAGGGATTAGACTCGATAGAGTCATATGATCATGCTACAGCATTAGTTTTAAGTGACTGCAGATTGTGTAACAACATTTAAACTTCTCTCTCTCTCAACCCAACCGGTGCCGTCAGATCCCGCCCACCTCTGAGTCTGGATCTGTCCGAGGTTTCTGCC
>JAPZDZ010000012.1:25620216-25649706 GCA_029783805.1 Acanthurus tennentii | reverse complement strand
TTTCTTTTTAAACCCCCCCCCCCCCCCCCCCCCGCCCGCCTCTGTGGGGTGGATCTCAGCTCCTGTTGTTTCTAATCAGTGCTGCTGTTGTTTTCAGCCACAGTCGTAGCACCTGGAGAGGTGGACGTGCAGACATGTTTGTCTTCAGCTACCCCACTTACACAGACTGGTCAATTTACTTACCAAGCGGAGCAGAAAATGCAGTGTCTGTCAGTGTTTCTATTTTCAGCCCTGCTTGAGGAGAATATGTGAAAACCATCACCTCTGTGGGAGTGGCATTTGTCACTCCAAATGAAAGAAGAGGTGGAGGGGTTTGGATGTTGTAGATGGAGGTGGAGGGCTGTGCAGGAGGAGAGAGGGGTCTGTACTTGTTGTTGTAGCTGGACTGGAGCTGTGAAACCTTCTGTCCAGCCTGCTGAGGCGCTGCAACTGATGTAGGGATTAATACAAGGACGACAGGTCCTGCTGTTTCTACTTTGAGTCTAGACAGAGTGTGACAGGTGTGCCTGTAACCCAAGCCCTTAAAAAAGCCGTCCAGTGTTGAGTTGTCTGTCTGCAAACTCGCTGTGAGAGCACTCGGTCAGAATTATTCAGCTACTCTTGAAGGACCAGCTGTTTCATGAATTCCTCAGTGACTTTTCAGTGCGATAGACAGATAATAAACACATGAGGAAGGACAAAACAATCAGTGCAATGACACCAACACAAGTTATCTGAATGTAATAAAAGAAAGACAATAATTAACTTCAACTGTCATGTGAACGTCCCAACAATCTCACTTGGATTAGGGTCATATTGAGTGTATATCTGCATCAGATAAACATTTCAGTTATTCTAGTCGTGTCCAGCCCAGTCTGCTTCCTTCAGGTGTTCTCATTCTGAACACACATCTCAAAGGTCAGAACAGGAAACTGATGCACTGTGGCATGTTTGGAAAACCAGTAGCATGGTTAGCAGGGGTGGTACAATAAGACTTGTTTTGCTGTAATGAGTTTTTATAGTAAACACTCCAAATAATGAAGCATACGTTAGAGTCTCTGCATGTAAAAACAATTAATAACCTGTCATTTTCCTTTTGTAATCCATTAAGTGATTCTGAGGCAGGAGTTCTGAGCACTTCTGTGGTGACTTGGGGAACATAGAAAGACTGTTTAAAATCAGGCAACTTGAAATATTAAATATATTTACATTTTAAATAAAAAATATATGGACCACATGCTGAAAGTGTTTAAATGGGTTAGCAGGCAAGCATAGAAATTAAAGAAAGAAGCTAAAAGTAGTAGACAGACAGCTGAAATGATTTAGCATTATCTTGATTAATGGAGTTACATCTGACCAAAACATTTAAAGCAGCTTCATGTGTTGGAGAGCAACACTCAGGTCCAGTGACTTCCTGAAGTCATATTATCTCTCTAGGTAACCAGATGCTGCACAGAGGAACTGGGCGAATGAATAAACCATTGTTTGCAGGATATACTTGCTGCATGTAATCAGAATCAGAATCAGAATCAGAATCAGAATCAGCTTTATTGGCCAAGAACGTTCACAACATACAAGGAATTTGTTTTCGGCAGGTGGTGTCACTCTCTGAATGATTCACCCTAAAACCATAAATTATTTTTACATTTGTAGTCATGAGGTTGCATTAGACTTTCTCGATGTCCTACATTTAGATGGACACACATTTCATTTTCAGATATAAAGTGATCACAATTTAATTTGCAGTAAAGCACAAACTGTCATATTATGCTTTTATAAAGACAAAGAGAGAAAATCCGAGGAGTGAAAATGATGGTGTAGTCACTTTACATGTCAACAACTGCACCAAGCAGATGTTTTTTCTTTCTGCAGTGACAACAGAAGGCATCCAAACAGTCCAAGACAGACTCAGTGAATGATATTTTTAGGTAACTTTTTTAAATCAGCATGAAATGCTCTTCACGTAGACATTAATGATCTGATGCACAGCACATATTTAAAAAGAAAAAAACATCACTTTTAAATTGGTTCTACTTTTATTCTCATTATTTCTTCCTTTCAAAACAGGGGTGAAGAACAATTTCCAGGATCTGACTTTTCTTTTAAACAGAATTATGACTGATGTGTTGCTAAATTAATTAGAGGTCATAGCACCGAATTACCTTTCTAACAAGTTGCTGAAAAGCAATGTTTTATTTAAAAGGCTAGTTCTATTAACAGATTCTGATGCTGTTCTCTCAAAACATAAAACCCTACAAGGCTACAGTACATCATTTTCAGCAAACTTCAGAGAAGTCAATCTGGTCTACCTCAGCTAAAACACAAAATCACCAAATCTGTCAGCATGTAAACCAAGCCTTTTTGTTTGTTACCAACATTATTTTAACTCCATTTGTCTCTCTAATGCTCGGCTCCAGGTGTGTGTGTGTCCAGCTGGACAGGTGGTTTATCAGAGGTTATTGACAGTGTTGTGTGTGTGAATTACTTGAGGCTCCAGTAGCTCACCTTCAGTGTTTTGGTCAGTCAAAATGATGCACAATCCTCAAATTTTTCTCAGTCCATGGAGGAAAATATTTGGTAAATGAAACAAATTACATGTTAATTAATGAGTTCCGCGAGTGTGTGTGTGTGTGTGTGTGTGTGTGTGTGTGTGTGTGTGTGTGGTTGGGGGGGGTATTTTCAGGCATAGTTAGCTGTATCTGCTTCCAGTCTTAGTCTAAGCTAAGCCAGCTGCCTTCAGACTCCAGCTCCATATCCAGAATGAATTCTGGGCCTCACTATAATCCCATCAAAAAATGCTCTTTCATCAAAGTTCAAACAGTTTTTCCTCTGGTTAACCTGTCCTTGTCCTTGGAGTCACGAAAGCCCCCCGTTATAACTTTCATTTCATTGATGTACAGGGATGATCACAGTTGAGTAATTTAAAATCTGTCACAAAGCCATAGTACGCTGACGAGTGCCTCCCCTTCAGCATTTGGCACACATTCAGACTCATCTGTGAGGTAAAAATACACCCCTTCCCTCCTAACTACTGTACAGTCTGGCTTCTCACTATCAAGATAGAGATGAGAGGGATAAAAATAACCCAAGGTCTGATCAAAGGCAGCTGTCTCCAACTCCCCCTGTCTGCATTCAAACAGATGTAGTGGGTGTTAACTGCTGCAGCTTGACCTTAAGCTTCATGGCCACAATTAATACAAAAGAGGACCAACTAGCTTAAGCCCCTTTCACACATGTACTGCTAACTCTAAAATTTACGAGCCACCAGCTGTACGAGTGAACAAAAATGTCTAAATCATTGGACCCAGATACAACCTGCCAGTTCTCTGTCCTTAGTCTGTGTAAGGTGTGACTGAGCCTGTCTGTGAATAGAGCAGGTCAGTGTCCAGCGAGTCATAGCGAGCAGGCGTGTTGATGTTCTCATGTTGCTGCTGGACACAGATCCAAATACTGCAGCTTTCTCCCTGCAGTGGCATCCAAGTGCATTGAGTGCAGTTGCTTCATACTCCTGTCTGCTTGCCTTTATATCGCCTGCCACCTATAGCTGATATTGCAGATACGTTCACATACATGTAGTATAGTACAAATAAATTGGTAGCAAATGAAACATGTGATGCCTCCTGTAAGTTCTAACTTGGGGCTGTTCATTGCCTAAACTCAGAGGAGTATCTACAGTGTGAGAGAACAAGTCCAACAAGGAATGTTCATCAACCACTTTTGGGCTAGATGTGTGAAAGTGCAAACACAATACAGTGTCTGGTTCTGATTCTGCAGACATTGTACAGAGTTCATCTGGGAAAATAGTGTCAGTGTTAAAGGCACGCTCACATCTGATTGGGCCAGGAATCAAGACTGTAATCATTTCAGGTCTCATACAGGTTTAAGCATTATTTAGACTCTGCTTTAATTTTTTTATTTTAATTCTATAATTTATTTTCAACTTTGAACCATTCAGATATGGGGTCCTCAGACACCAGTCAGTATGGCCCTGAGCTCTATGGTTACCATCATCTACCATCAGCATCACCAGATCTGCACTTTCAGAAAGGGGGGTACATTTTTTCCACAGTTGTGAAAGATCATTTTAACTCTCCTTATAATAAACTATAATGCAGTCTGCATTCTTGCTATCTCTGTGCTGCACTGTAAATGACACTTCCCCATATGGGAAACATTTTGCTCCTTTTTATTAAGCTCTGTAACGACCCATAAGAGAGTCATTCTGCACCAACTCCCTCTTCATTCTCACTACTATAGACTGTAATTAGCATGATTTTCCACATTATATGGAGTCATCAAGAACCTGTTTTCTTGTATGCACTGAAGACATATGCTTCACCGGAGGTAGCAGCACAGAATCACAGGACTTTTTTGGACTTATGGTCACTGGGGATCCGAACCAAAGCAAAGCCATTAGCTGTGTTATCTCAGTGCTCTCCTCTGCATGGTTGCCTTGGTTAGATAACATCTTTGGTCCACTTGATACACACCCGTTGTTTGGGTAATGATGTCATTAAACAGAAAAGGATAGGCCTCTCACTGCTCACTTTTTTGGGCTGTGGCAGGGGAATAGGAGTGGGAGAAATCACCCTAAGCATCAGCACAGAGACAGGAGGGGCCGTGAGTCAAACATTCCTATTAACTTTGGTTGTTTGTTTAAAGGATAGTTCGGCAGCGTTGACCGGCCAAGCAGCTGTTGCTTGTTCTGTATTGTATGTTAAAAGGCTGTGTTAGTGATAGTATCATTTAAAGCACTTTTTATAGACCTTTGATCAGCAGTTGTAAAGTAGGGATTATTAGACACTGTGTATGTCTTCCATATGAAGCTGAGTGTTGACATGGGGGGACATTTGTGCTGATGTGAAGCTCACATTACTGCAGCTGTACATCCACAATAGCTGGAGCTAAAACAGTACATCCAGGGGTTTTCCCAGGCTTCATCCTTGCCACCCAAATTCTCTTGCTAATAATAAAGTTTGATGCTATCACCCGAGCTAGCTCAATCTCCCTTCCATTTTTACTTCTTACTTCTTGCCCCTTCCTGTTTAAGACCCTCCTCATCTGTGGGGCACCAGTGCTCCCGCTGCCACACGACCCAGTTTCCTCTGGAGGAATTCCCTCCCTCTTCCTGCGAACGCCCCTCCTCACAAGGCTCTGAAGGAAGGCCACAGCTTTAGAGGTGTTCTAGAGCGAAGCTGTACAGTCAGGCTGCAAAGCTTCATTTAACCCAGGGATGGAGTAACAGGGAGTAGGGTGCTGAGGGCTCTGGTACAGGGACTCTGAGGGCAGCATGTGGTGTTTGCAGTGTGCCTCTGACAGGACTCAGTCCCTGCTGGAGCTGGAATCAGACAGCTGGTAAGACTAACGTGGAGTGTGTGCTCTAGTGCAGTGTACAGGGGTCGTTACTTTTAATAGTCACTGGACATAATAGTACTTACACTTCGATTTAGCTCTGGTCTTGTCTCGCGATGCAGGTTGAACAGTTCTCTTATGTTGTTCCTTTACTCAGAGACTGCTGCCAGGCTCAACCAAGATCACTTGAGAAGCTTTTATCAAAGTCCAACAAAATAACTGTTAGACTTTATTGGATGAATTACCTTTAATTTAGTTGGGGTACCAGAGTAGGACTGCTGATGAATTTCACAGGCAGCAAACTTTGTGTAAATAAGCTGTGATTCAATTGTGATGCAGCAAAGGTTTTTGCTTCATTTTGGAGCCAGTCAATGATTTTCCTGATGCGTGCCAAGCAAGTGAATACAGCTGAGTCATATTTTACTGTTCTTCATGCGATGCCCTCTAATTCCTATTCAGTCAACTTAAACTAATTCTAAAAGTTGCTCACCTGTGAAATACATGCAGCAGTGTCAGTGTGAATACAAGGCAAAACAAAGAAAACAAGAGCAGTCAGGTTGTGTGTGTGTGTGTGTGTGTGTGTGTGTGTATGAGAGAGTGGCAGATCCTAGTAATTAATTCATCAGTGCAGAGTGACACAGTGAGAAGAGGCTCCACATGAAGAAGCCACTCAGCGGCACAATGAGGGTGTCTCCAGGGGAGATGTTGACACCAGAGCTGTCCTCACATCGCCTGCCCCCGTCACCTGGATCCTTCGCACCACCCTCAACTACAAACACATTCAAACTCTATCAGCCAGCAATTTATGTGCTGTCATGGGATGCTGCTGTACTTTGTGGGGTTCTGAATTGAACACTGTAATCTGACTCTAGTCTAGAGGCGGGGTGAAGTGCCCACCTTTCATGTGGTTGTAATGCTTATATATATTTTCTTATATCAGGGTAAAACCGAAAGTTTTAAAAATCCTATCTGGTGCATCCCGATGGCTCAAAATGCCAAGTCGAGGAACTAAAATTTAAAGGGACAGTCCACCAATCGTGTTCGTCAGAGTTCATTAACCTTTCATAGGGGCTTGCTGCAGCTTGTAAAAGCAGTTGTAGAAACAAAAATAGAATAAAAAATAAAACAGCAGGCCAGTATTTTCTGATGTTCTGGTGACATTTCATTGAAGAGGGCTAGCAGATTTTTTATCTTCATGATGGTGACTCCCAGTTTGTTCAAAATTAGCTTTCCTCTGTCTTGATAATGTAACTTTGGACCCTCATTCCTGCTCCCTCCCCTTTTCTAGTGTGCCTCTGCTTTAAAATGGAATATATTTGAAGGGGAAGGTTATTAATGTCATTAAGGCGGGATTTATAATTATTGCAGACTGTAGAGATCTCAGAGTTAGTCCGTCTCAAGTAGCAATGAATCTGACCAGAATTTTATAAGTCATTCTTCCGCTACTGGTCTGATTCAAATTCTTAGCCGCAAGAAGATGAGTGGCTTCATATGTGCTGACATTTCGGATGTCTTTTACGTTTTTGTTCGTTTGTTTGTTTTGTTGCTTGTTTGTTTGTTTATAAAAGAATGGTTGTGCTCAGCCAACATTCCTGTTTGCTGGAGCAGTTTTACTTGAGTTTGAGTTTTTTGAAACACATCGCATGGTTCTTGTTGTGTAACCAGGAGCAGAACATCATGTTCAGTGACTCTAAAGCAACCAAACCAGCTAAGTGAAGACATGAACATGCCGTGGGTGCTGTCATGCTTTCAGTGTCAGTTCCTAGAGGCAGATTCTTGCTTCGAGCTCTGTGCAACAATTTAAGCACGCTAGCCTCTCTTCCATATAAATGGATATTTCCAATAAGACATCCTCTGCTGGAGCAGACGTATTGCAGCCCACACTGCAGTCTAATTAATGGGCTGTCTTTTTTTGATTAGATTTGTTCCTTTTAGAATTAAGAATGTGTTGAAGATGCACCAGGAGAAGAAGAGAGACGCAGAAAGGGTTTCTTTTATAAATGAGCAACGAACGTCCACCTTGGAGTGAGAAGACACTTTCTCTAATGAGAGGTGTTATCCAGTGACTGAGAGCCCTCAGCCCACCTCACTGAGACTTGGCTGAAAGACAACAAATCCTCAAGAATAATTATTTCATGTCCATGCAAAATAAGTCATGTAGGCAGATTGTTTGTCAGTGCCCTCCAAATCTGTGCTAAATGACTGCTAGAAAAATAATTACTTTGACCTTTTTTCTGATCTTCTGCCACTGTGGGTGAGGTAATATTACTTTTAGGCACAAAAAATTGATTGGATATGGTTTAAAATGTTAGAGTCATAGCTTAGAAAAAAAATAAGTTGACGATGGCTGGCTCTAAAAACCCTTGAGCAGCTAGCCTAGCTCTCTCTTAAGTTTAAACTCTGCCTGAACAAAATGAGATAATGCCTTCAAAAACTTTTAAATGAAAGGCTGCATCTGCAGTTTCAATGATTTACCTGAATCAACTGTGCATGAATGATATACACCAAGTGTAAACTTAAACGGCACCCTCTGGTATTCTGTTTGCACAACCTAATGACAGGCATCATTTATTATTACTCATTTCGCCTTGCATGTACTGCATATTTAAGGCTCTCAGTCCACTTTGGACATCAAATCTTTTTCCTTTTAAAGCTTTTATTTTTGCCTTTATTAACTAACCTTGACACATTCTCCCATTTATATTTCATCCATCAGCTTATGACAAACAAAACAAAATAATATTGATTGTGTTTTCTACCTTAAAGGTTGCTTCAAGGTAGAAAAGCTTACATTTCCACCATAGATTTTAACTGGCGAGGTGAAACTCAGGAAACAAGCTGTGGTTTTTCAAGTCTTGGCCCCATAACTACATTTAGAAATAGTGTCACCTAGCTTTGTTTGATAAATTGGAGACATTTCTCTCTTTCAGCTCGATTGACTGGGCTGTTGACACAAGGTCAGATGATACACAGGCAATAGCCTTTTTTTCTCTAACATAAACTTATTGCTTTCTGCTTGCTGATAGTGGCATTGTTTGCTATTGCTGTATGAAACTTATCAACAACTGAAGTGCAGTATGTTTTATTCACGCTCACCATAAAAAACCTGCCACGTAAAGTTTATGGTCCCTTTCTAGAGAAAGCTCATTCATCACAGCTGATTCCTCATGTAGACTTTGTGCCCGGAGCATGACTGCTCTCATTCTGCTATCATCTCTCATCACATCCGCAGTTATGTATGACATTAACATATGTTTTGGTTGAAAGTGTTATTTGTATTAACCAAAGAAAGTCATTTTAGCAGTTTATTACATGATTCACAGCTATCACAGTTGTGTTATTTCTTTGATTGTGTGCTTGAAATTTTTGTGTCTTCAATTACATACAAAATATAGAATTTTTTTCTACATATCCAGATATCTTCTTTGTTCTCCTGTCAGCAATTCCTCTTTTCTAAATTTGCTGTAAATGCATAAAATTAAAATATACAGTAAGATGCATCTGGTTATTGAGATCCAGTTCTGCCTTCATGTAAAGAAAGAAGCTTAACCCTCCATTTGTGAAGAGACAGCTTGTTGTTTTTATGCATTCAAAAAGAACTCTGCTTTGATTCCTCAAAGTATTAGTTATTGAGCTGTGCTCAGGCTCCAAAGTACAGTTCATTTGGCCCTCTCAGGTGATCCTAACGGTCTTAGAGGTGTGGAGGAAGGGAACAAATCTGTGGTTGACATTTATTTACGGCAGGCTGCAGCATGGCAGTCATTGCTTAGGTTGGTGCTGCTGTGAGCAAAGATCCTTATTGATCCTCAGTGCTGCTTTGCATGCTCTGTCACTTATAACATTGAGTATCCTTGCTTGTACTGAGGGATTGATCCAATGATTATGTTACAGGGATTTCAGAGTTTGTTGAACTTTCTTTAATCCTTTTGTTTGAAATTTATTTGATTTTTTATTAATTTCTTCTAATTAGACTACAGTGGGGCAGAATACAGTTACTTATGATGACTAGGGGTCTTTTCTGCTTCGTGAAGGGAATGTATTGTGAAAACAGCTAGCACTCAGACTGCTGCTATAAATTCTCTCGCTTGTATTAATACCCTGCCTGAGTATCAAAGTTCACTTATTCTCTCTGTCACGTGCTTTTGCTGAAAAAAAAAAGAAGTGCATGCCCTCAGGAAAATGACTCAGCAAGCTAACCCAGAGTTCTCTGTGTGTGTGTTGCAGTGTGGAAGGTGATGTTCCAGGCAGCGAGGTGGGCCCCTCTGTGGACCCCAGCAGCGGCTACAGTTGTGTCCCAGTGACCCACAGCAGCGGGCTCGGTCCCGACCACCTGGACAGCCAGCTCTACGGACACATCTTCCTGCCCGGCCACCCACGGCCCCGTCGACCCAAGCTTCAGCACTCCCAGTCTATCCTCCGAAAGCAGGCAGAGGAGGAGGCCATAAAGCGCTCCCGCTCGCTGTCAGAGAGCTATGAGCTCTCATCAGACCTACAGGATAAGCAGGTGAGGGAGGGGGCACAGTGGGGGTGGTTACATTCTGTAGTCAAGTTAAAGTTCAGTTACCTCCACAAAAATAACTTAAAGGTAAACAGTAAGAAAAAGTAAGTGGAAAGTGAAAGTGAAAATCAGTATTCTAGAAAAATTTAAGTGAAACCAAAAAAAGCTACATGGTTTATAGATCAAATCAATCATTAAGTAAATCCAGCGTTTTTATTTTAAAGCCCAAAAGTCCACAATTGCTATAAGATTAATGCCATAATCATGACATTGAGAAAACATCCCATAGCATCACAAAATGAAGGGAACTGGACTTCACATGTCAGGTCACCTGAAACACAACACATTATCAAAGCTAATGTTTGTCTGCTGGGTTTGTCAGAATTTGCAAAAATGTTTGTCATTGTGAGGTGACAATATGTCGTTGTGTTTATATATTTATTATCTCTTTGTATAGCTCTATTTTAAATGACATAATTTCTAAAAAATTATAATACAATATAATGAAACAAGAGTACTGACTAAAACATGATAAAGTGTTGTATTGATGTATCACAGTTGTAGCAACGCAGAGCCACAACCTAATATATTGTTCACTGTTTATATTTGAGATCCTCGGCTGTAAGGCAACAGCTGCTGACTGTCTTAAAGAAGTCCAGTAAACACAGTTTATCCTGTTATCACTTGATCACTTTGCTATTACTGCCACCACTCAGTGTGGTTTATATACTTTACTGTAAATGGTTTGCTTACTTATTCTGTTATAGAGTCACATGGTTGAAGCCTTCCTCACTCTGTACTTGAGTTGTACAGATGGACAGAGGAACCTTGGTGAAACTGCAATAAAAGTAAAATCAGGAGAATCTGATTAGAACCAAGACATCAAATGAAAAATCAAAAATGTTTGATCTGCAACTTATCAAGTTGTGTGAAGGCAAAACATCTCATCTAAATACTGTAAATCTATTGAAAAGTTGTGTTGAATACCTTGTGTCTGTAAAAAAAAGATATCCTAATGTCCTAACAAACCTAACAAACAGCATGGACACTTTTCTTTTCAGTGCTGATACTCCTAAAAAATTTTGACAAGGCATATTTAAAAAAAATATCAAAACAAAATCAGCTGCAGGCTGAGGTTAACAACACAGTAGACAAAGAGAAATTATCTGATAAAAAGACAAGCATGTTGGTTAAGGTCCAATTTTCTTAGTGGGTCCAAGTGTGTATAAAACAGTCTTTGTGTTTTCAATTTACAGAGAAGAATCATGGCACATTACTGTTTTAATGTCTTGGTTTTAGAGGATTTTTTCTCCAGTGGATACATGTTTCTGATCAAAATCAGTTGCTCTATTTAAAGTGTCTTCAGCCTACTCAGCTAGCTATGAATAAAGCCTTACTGACGTTAACTAAACTCAAAACATATCTTGCTTTCTCTTGATTGGATATAGCTTTTTTAAAATAGAAGCTGGAAAGTAGAGGTCTTCTTGGGTCCAATAGTTTGAACCAGATCCGAAAATGACACAAAGACATTTGGCTAAGATCCAAATATACCAGAGAGTAATTATTCTTGATCCAAAATGAGGTCAACCCAAGTAGGCTCAAAAATAGTACTCTTGTTTTTTTTATGTATTATTACATCTTTACAGTAGTTTGAGGGTTAGGGTTGTGTAAGCTGTTGTTCATCTGCTTCTCACAGTGGTCAAATAAAAGTCATTTAATGGTATTCTGGTTTGGCCTTGTGGCCATGTCAGTTGCATCCATGTTGGAAGGACACTGGCCCTCTAGTTTAGCAGTGAAAGTGGTAGAGTGTAAGAGTGAGAGTGAGTTGGGCCATTACCGGTTCATTTGAACTTCAATGTTATCCATCTTTCCTTGGGGTCTATTTATCACCATCACTTCTATTCTTTCTATTCTATTCTGGATTTTTCTCTCTCTCTGATCTACACAGTCTTACCTTTGCAGCCAGATAAAAACAGTCTTTAATCCACAATAAACTGCTAGACGGAGGGTTGTTTTGAGTGACAGACCCAACAAAATGTATCTTTTGTGTAACAAACACTTACCCTCTATCTGCTTGAAAAACTATTTTTGAAACTCCAAAGCTCTACTTGAAGTAGCTTATTTTGTCATACTTGGAATTGCTTGGAATATAAAGAGAATATGGATGGAAACTTGAAAAGTTATTCAAGATTGTTTTGAATTATTCTGTCATTAAAGGTGGTGGAGGCAGTTCAGACACACAATTTAAAACCCTTCACATCTCTCTCTACTGATTCCTACCACCCCTCCCACCAAACCACACAAACTCGAGGCAGCAGCAAAACCTCAGGCCTCATAGGGCTAATTTTTAAAGGCATAAAGCACACCAAGATCCCAGTCCCTCTGAATTATGACTAGTCTTCTCTTTGTGCCCTTCCAGCACTTTCAGGCCAAAAGGCTGAACTGCCATTTTAACTGTAGAATAAGAAGATGGTCCAAATATCCTTTTCCACTGCGTCAGCAACACCTACTTTGCAGTGAGAAGCCAGAATTAGTGGAAGAACTGATTTCTTAAGAAGGAATAATATGTTATTGAACTGTCACACTGACCTCTGTTAATACTGAAAAGGAAAATGGACATGTTTTGCTTTGTGCCAGCAAATCCACACGGCTAGTACACCACACACACACTGCTGTCACATGTCAAAAAACTTTCCCTCACTGTTTGTTATCACGCCTCTATTGACATCAAACATTATGAGCCTGAAGCCCTGTGTGGAGCCGGCACGTGATATAACATGTTTTTGTTCTATAAATTATTGCAGGCAGGAGGTAGATATCCTGCATACTTGGCAAAATTTTCCAAAGCCTAAAAACAGAGCCAAAAAGAGATGTCGATTTTTGTCAGAGAACTCAAATTACAACATGCTGAGAGATAACTGGGTTTATTTTCTAAAACACAAAATAAACCAAATTACAAACTGCCCATTCTAGCTTTAAAAATGTTGTAGCCTCATGAATCTGTTTCAATGGGAATTAAATGGATGATTGTTTGTCAGATGCATTTTTAACACCAACTTTTCTTTTCTTCCTGGAGGTGGAGATGCTAGAGCGTAAATATGGTGGGCGTTTCATAACCCGACATGCAGCTCGCACCATCCAAACAGCCTTCCGCCAGTACCAGATGAACAAGAACTTTGAACGTCTTAGAAGTTCTATGTCTGAGAACCGTATGTCCAGACGAATCGTCCTATCCAATATGAGAATGCAGTTTTCCTTCGAAGGACCTGAAAAAGTCCACAGTTCCTACTTCGAGGGAAAGCAAGTCTCACTAACAGATGAAGGCACCAAAATTGGTGCACTTATGCAGTCAGAGCATGGCGGGGAGATGGGCATGCAGGCCAAAGCCCCCACAACACAGAGCGACTTCACAGACGCTATCACAGAACTTGAAGATGCCTTCTCCAGGCAGGTCAAATCTCTAGCTGAGTCTATAGATGATGCTCTGAACTGCCGCAGTCTGCATGGTGATGACAACCAGCCAGAGACAGGGAGAGGCCACCAGGATATGGACAGGGAGGTCAGCTGCCAGGTGAAACCCTCCCACAGTGCTTCAGAACACCGCAAATTGGACGAGATGACAGCATCCTACAGCGATGTCACTCTTTACATTGATGAAGATGAACTGTCACCGCCATTGCCCCTGTCTCAATCTGTAGACAGGCCCTCCAGCACAGATCTGGACTTGCGTCAACGTTCCCTCAATTCATCTCAGGACTACTGGTCACTGGCTCATAAGGATGAGAAAGGAGACACGGACACAAGCTGCCGCAGTACACCATCTCTGGAATGCCAAGAGCAGCGCTTGCGAGTAGACCACCTACCTTTACTAACTATCGAGCCTCCAAGTGACAGCTCAGTGGAACTAAGTGATCGTTCTGACCGCAGCTCTTTAAAGAGACAGAACGCTTATGACCGAAGCCTCAGCAATCAGCAGAGCAGCCCCAAACACATCAGCCACAGCTTGCCACCCAGAGGACCCTCCAGAGAAGAAGATGCCACTCGTCATCGACCAAGACAACTGGAGGCCCACCTGGCCATCAACGGCACCGCAAACCGGCAAAGCAAATCAGAGTCCGATTTCTCTGACGGCGACAATGACAGCATAAACAGCACATCAAACTCCAATGACACCATCAACTGCAGCTCTGAGTCCTCCTCCAGGGACAGTCTGAGGGAGCAGACGCTCAGCAAGCAGACGTACCACAAAGAGACTCGCAACAGCTGGGACTCACCTGCATTCAGCAATGACATCATCCGCAAGAGGCACTACCGAATTGGCCTAAACCTCTTTAACAAGTATGTATACACCATTATATGAGATCCTTTAACAAAGTGCTCACATAGAAGCAGACACAATCTGATATGCAAAACATACCCAGTGAGCGACAGATGAGGTTATGTTAATTAGATCAGTCCGTTGCTTATGATTAAGAGAATGTTATCTTGAACAACCCAACATGCAACTCATGACAAATTTATAATTATATTATTTGAAACACAACTATCTAGCTGTTCTACCTAAGGTACAAATGAGTCTGAGACTAATTCTGCTCTAATTCATGAAGAGCTATTTGTCTGAGCCTGTGTGATTCCATTTAATCATAGATGACTGTGGATTTGGTTTCTTTCAGAGTCAGCCATTAAGCTGCTTTTAATCATTTGTGATCAACTCAGCAGAGAAAAGTAGCTCCCTCCTCCCCTCTCTGGGCTGTCATCCCATTCCTCCACCTCCCTCCATGCCTCCCTAAATCCTGTCCCTCATCTGACACACATTTGGCCAGGGAAAGAAGTGCAATGGGATAATCACAGATTTAGATTGTATCCTCACTCCTTTCCTTTTTGTCTCACTCTCTCCCTCTCCCCCTCTTTTCCTCTTTCTTTCTTTCTACCCTCTCCTGTTTTCCAGGAAACCAGAAAAAGGCATCCAGTATCTGATAGAACGAAACTTTGTTCCAGACACTCCGGTGGGTGTGGCCCACTTCCTGTTGCAGAGGAAAGGCTTGAGTAGACAGATGATTGGCGAGTTCCTGGGTAACAGACAGAAACAGTTCAACAGAGATGTCCTTGAGTGAGTTTGCAGCAAGTAACACCCCATAATCTTTGACACATTTGTATGGGCAGATAGATCATTTTCATAAAAACCCTAAACATGAATATTCTCTAAAACGGACTTTTAGTTTGCCTTGCAAACTATGCCAGACCACAGAATTTCATTTGATTTGCCTTCCAAGAGCATAAATCGTCATTTAGTAGCAAAGAGGCTTGTCAGTTTGCAATCTGCATTTATTCAAATAATCTGAGTTTCTGAGTAGTGCATAATGACTTGAGTTACATTCAGGAAATAAACAGAAATAGAATCTACTCAGGAAATTGCTGTGATGCTCAGATAAACACACGGACCCTATTTGTATTCTTCAGTTCTTTTACGAGGGACAGAAAGTTGTACAGACCTCATATTTTCCAGTAGTGATTCTTTGTATCGTTCAAATAGCACCTCTACTTTATACTTTCGACTGGACAGACTTATCTGAAATACACTTGAAGCACACCAGCCCTCAGAGCCCATTGAGATTCACTAAGGATAAGGCAAACAAAGGTCCGTCAGCATCAGTTTGACAGGCATATCTTAAGAGCTCCTTGAGAAAACATCTATAAATCCTGACATGCAAGGTATCAAGGTATCGTGGCTCCGGAAAGCTGAGTCAAAATCCTCACATAAGCTGAGTTAAAAGTTCTCCCTCTATTTAAGGTGAAGTGTTGTAGTGCAGTGGGAAAACACTCCATGACACATAAAACTAATCAATCATTTTTTTTACAGCATGCAAATCACCATGTGTTAATTGAAAAGGGTTGCTTACAGTGACAAATTGACAGAGACTTAATCACCCTGCTCTGGAGTTATCCTCAACTCTACTGAGCTTTTTAGAGTCTCTCAGGTCATTGTCCGTGCTTTACTGTGGCTGTTTTAGTTTATCTTAGAGCATTCATCAAGCTTATTTCCAGAAGCGGTTGCTGTTTTTGGCAAAAAAGCTGGTAAACATGCTATACACTATTGGTATAACACTGAACCACAGACAGACAACTGTTCACTCACTAGGCAAAACAAGAGGATAATACCAGGGCATGCAGATATGGCAGCTGGACTGAACTGAAGGAGCTGTGGTAGATGATTACTGTTCCAAACAGTACAGACAGTTAAACATTACTAGATCTGATGAAGCATATTTTAAAATTAAGTTAATCCTGTTTATAGGATGTGTATTTACTTTATTGCATATTCTAAAGTATTTCCAAAGTCAGCACTGCTAACTCTGTGTTTTTCACCAGCTGTGTGGTGGATGAAATGGACTTCTCAGCTATGGAGCTGGATGAAGCTCTCAGGAAATTTCAAGCACACATCAGAGTGCAGGGAGAAGCTCAGAAGGTTGAGCGGTTAATTGAGGCCTACAGGTAAGATACTTTTGACAGAGAAACCAGACAGGGTCTCATCTCCAGCTTAAGATCAATGACAACTGGTGCCAACTAATAATAACTCCAAGTCATGCAAGAGAGAAGAAACTTATATTTTTAAAATGAAAGACTTGCATCAGCATTTACCAACTGAGGCTTATGTGACAGGATGATCATTAGCAGGTGAATTGCTTAGTCTCATATTCACCACAAACATGCAGCATGTGTGAAAAATGGACAGCCCAAGCAAATATTTCACCATTTCAAAAACAACCACAACCTAAAACAGACTTCATACCAAAAAGTCACTGTCTTCTTTAACACTCACAGGCATATTAGTGTCAGTGCAAAAGTGCAAAGCAATTTGAAATCCAGACATTGTTTGACCAGGTCATTGCAGAAAATAATTTTGAGAAAAATGGTTCAAATAGTTGAGGAAAACCTTCTTCGGGCTGCTGATAGATGTTATTTGTCCTTTATTTATTTACACCAAACCTCTCACAGAAGGTGGTCCCATGGCCACAGAAAATGAGCTTTGATCAGCACTGAACAGGGACATTTCAGCACCAGTAAACATTATAGTCATCGTTGCCTTGGGGAGATAACAGAAACTGATTGCCTGCAGCCTAGTCTAGATATGATCATGAATTCACTATATGGTGACTCAGAAAGATGTTAAATGGCTTGTCTGATGGCTGCAAGGTTTATTGACAGTTTTCAGTGGTACAGGCTCATTGTGCTCTTGACTTAAGGCTATGAGGCATTATTTAACTGTATATGACCAGAGCTCAGACAGTGTAGAGCCAAATATCAATAAGGATATTGATATTCTTACCCATAAGTGGAACCAACAGGGACCACTAACATGGGAGGTTACTGATTTTCATTTGCCTTAAAGGAAACTCTTACTATGCTTTATTTCCTTGATGAAGAACTTTGTCTCTCCTGTTCAGTCAGATCTAGTAATAGTAGTCTACCGTGAACCAGTCCAACTAAAATTTTCCTCACTTTTTGTTTAATAAAGTACAGACGGTAATAATACAAGTGCAGAGAGGGGGAGGGGAAAGAGATAGATAGAAAGAGGAGAGAAAGCAAGGCCAAGAGCTAAGATAAATTTATATGTTAAACTATATGTAAGTTATATGTAAGTGTTTTAATAATGATACTATTAATAATACTAGTAACAATACCAATAATACTAATACTAATGCTAGCAATAATAATAATTATGATAATATTAATAACAATTGCTCTGAGCATCAAGCAGAGCCACAGTGGAAGTCATAGCTAAGATCAGCAATCCCGGTGCGACCTCAGTCCATGGGTATCTGCATCAGATCTACATCAGCTGGGTCACAACAGAGTGTCAGCTCCCATGGTGTGTTCTCCAAAAAAAGATTTCTAAACACAGGTCATTATATCCCATTGTACCAGCCCAATAGTGTTATCTGTTAGCCATTAGTAATTTGATAATGTCAGAACTGACTTTTGTAATATGTTACTGTTTGTTATTGCCATGTACTATGTTAAAAATGAACAGTGTTCAAACTCACAGGAACTGTTAGTCCTGTGACCTCAGCACCCTTTCTATTTCCCTCAAACAATGACTCATTGTAGGATGTACAATGAGTCATTATCGTACATTAATTTCAGTGACCTTTGGGGGTTCTGTCACAGCAGAAATAAAGAAAAAAATTCCTCTTTCCTGGTATGAATTTGACCAAAGAAGTCCAAACAGACACATAGGAAATACATGTCAATTTCTCAGCAAATATAATTGTGGTTCAGTTCAATTAAAATTTTCTGTGTCTAATATCCTCTTATAGCCAACGCTACTGCATCTGTAACCCTGGCGTGGTCCGACAGTTCAGGAACCCCGACACCATCTTTATCCTGGCCTTTGCCATCATCCTCCTCAACACAGACATGTACAGCCCCAACGTCAAGCCTGAGAGGAAAATGAAGCTTGAAGACTTTGTTAAGAACCTTCGAGGTACTTTGTTCTCCCTTCCTGCACCACATCCAGCTTACTGTCACAAGGCCAATACTATCCTCAATTGCTACTGTGCAATAAATAGATAAATAGTCAGCCCTAATGGAGTATTTGTGCATGTATTTTGCCTTTATTGATGACTGTGTCAATATGGTGATTTTTTATGCTAGTCATGACATTGAGGCAAAGCAGTTTTTAGTTACCCTCAACAGATTTTAAGGGTATTAACAGGGGCTTTGTGGCATGCCAACCTAATTTCTCTGTCTATTGGACTGTCAGTAATTAATGTACAGTACTGAGTAGAGGAGAAATCATGTCTTCAGAGAGTTCTGAAGGACATTTCTATCTGCACTGTGAAAAATATGTGCAGTGCAGCAGTGTGTAAGTAAATTCAGGGGTTCATCAGTTCTTGTAATTCTTTGAATTAATCATTAATCCTCCTCTTTCTTCTCCCTTTTCCTCTAATCCTGACAGGAGTGGATGATGGGGAGGACATCCCTCGAGAGATGTTGGTAGGGATATATGAGCGGATTCGCAAACGAGAGCTCAAGACTAATGAAGACCATGTGTCCCAAGTTCAGAAAGTGGAAAAACTCATTGTTGGAAAAAAGCCAGTAAGTTTGAGTTCGCCCTTGGGCTGTTGCACATAGAGTGTGACCACTTTAATCTTCCCCTCCATTCAAGAGCTGAATCTATCAGGAGCATGTAGGACCAAATTATCCAATGTACTTGTGAGCTGTCACAGAGAGCACTAGCTTATTCATGAACAACGTCCCCTTAAAATGAACAGAAATGAAAGAGCATTCTTCACCTGAACCTTCTCTCTTTGCTTACTGACACATCAATTTTTCTGGGTCGCAGACCTTCATGCTGTATGACTGTAATATGTCTTTTGCTCCAAGTGTCAGCCAAGAAAAGTGCCATCTGGCAAGCTCTGTAATAACAGTTTCTTGAAGGTGTTTACTTGAAACCCTTCCCTTCGGTCCATCGATGCCCTCTTCATCAAAATAACTCCGCTTTAGTGACACACATCAGCAGAAGTCCAAGGGACCTTGACAATGTTATGATCATAAAGGCTGACACAAACCAAAATGAAACATATTGTAAGAGCGATAGAGAGGGACTCAGATGTTTGCTATATGATCCATAAAACTAGTTTTCCTTATTTAAAACTTGGCCCACAATTTCTTTGAAAATAACATGGAATGTCTTTGCTTTGATGTATTGTGAATTTAAAAGTTCCCATATGTGTTCACTGATCCGTGTTATATAATTCTTGTATGTTTCTCTCAATCATATAGATTGGCTCATTACACCATGGTCTGGGCTGTGTAAGTATTGTTCTTCTTGTCATCTATTGTACGTTTTAGTACAATAGATGGTAAAAAAAAAAAAAAGGCTTTATTGAGCAGATTTAAACTTTGTGGAATTTAAACTAAATTATTACCAGTCTATATTGAAAATTTCCTTTGGAGCCAGAGAAACCAACTCAGAAATAATGCTGTATTATGTGTGCAGGTACTCTCCCTACCCCACAGGAGACTGGTCTGTTACTGCAGACTTTTTGAAGTGCCCGACCCAAACAAACCACAAAAGTTGGGCCTGCACCAAAGGGAGATCTTCCTCTTTAATGACCTGCTAGTGGTATGGCAACAATAATTCTTCCAGCAAATTGAGAGCACAAGCATCCCACTGAAAGAGTCTAAACCACAGTATATGTTATGCTATATTTACAGGTTACTAAAATTTTTCAAAAGAAGAAGAACTCTGTGACGTACAGCTTTCGGCAGTCCTTCTCACTTTATGGAATGCAAGTGCTGCTCTTTGAGAATCAGTGTAAGTGCTGTAGAGACTCTTGCATAAGCTCTTTCTAAAGGCATCAGTATGCTTCAAACCAGCTACTTTAAACAAAGAACATATTTAACGTTGTGAATGGTTGTTGTGGATGGCTGCACTCTAAGGTAGGGTGAATACTCAAAGTGTCAGAAAGCTGTGTAAGGTTCTAAAAAGTGTCTGACAATCTTATAAGCAGTGTGAAGGATACTGACATCTTAATGGTAGAAGAAGTATTCTCTTTCATTGAAGCAATCAATTTTTGCGAACCTCCAGTGATCTGTGTTCTGTATCTTTCAGACAACGTTTTAAGTATTGTTATTGTCACTATTTAGATTATCCCAATGGAGTTCGTCTGACCTCGGCCATTCCTGGAGCTGACATCAAAGTTCTAATCAACTTCAATGCACCCAACCCTCAGGACCGCAAAAAGTTTACTGACGATTTGCGAGAATCTATTGCTGAAGTACAAGAGATGGAAAAATACCGGATAGAATGTGAGTAAAAGCTTTGTTTATCTCCAGATATCTATGCTCAAGAGAACTATATATTTTAACCAATTTATATCCTTGGATCAGTAATTTAAAAATATAAAGGGGTCTGGTTTGCTGTAAACACTGCATATGTGTCTCTTGCACAGCTGAGCTAGAAAAACAGAAGGGGGTGGTGCGGCCCAGCATGTCCCAGAGTTCAGGGTTGAAGAAAGAAACAGGCAACGGCAACCTGAGCCGAGCAAGCCTCGACGACAGCTATGCCATCAGTGAAGGTTTGAAGAGAAGCGCCCTCAGCAGCTCCCTACGTGACCTCTCTGATGCAGGTAAAATCTGGAGTTGTCATGGTAACACACTATCTCATGTCTTAATCCCTCAACTAGACAAAGTAGATTGTACAGACAAGCTGGGTGCTGGCACGGAGCTATTCACTTCTTTTGGATGTTAATCGATGTGGAAATTTGAAAGAAGCAGAGTTCCTGTGCGGTTTTGATTCAGCTGGGACTGTTACTGACCTGCCAATGTAGAAGAAGAACTCCCTGAGCCATTAAGCCAAGAAAGCAAGGAGATAGAGATGGGTGTGTTTGCTAATGGGCCCAGGTGTAATTTACTAGAGGCTATCAACTAATAATCCTGTGTAACCCCGAGAGGGAGGAGGCAGCGCTATGTAGGCCACTGTGATCAATTTGAGCGTCTTAGCGGTAAGAGAATTAATGTTGTGCAGTTGATGTCAGAGATGCAGACGGTCGCCTGCACACTACAGAGCTGCCCTGCATTAACACACTCAGTGACCTCACACAGGGTTCATAAGTGTGCGGCAACATCAGAGAGTGAAGTGAGTGGTTTGTTTGTGACAAGTGTTTTTGATGCTTTTTCAATGAAAACAATACATTTAGTGCCAGTCTTTATAGAGCCCAAGCAACACGAGATTTCTGGCCATCACTCAGTTAGATTTATTATATTTTAGGCTCAATTATTTTGTGTTATGACAAAGTGACTCATTAATTGAGCTTCTTCTACCCTCAACAGGATCCTCACGTTTACAGATTTTTTTTTTGCAAGGTCAGTCATGGAGAGTACGACCCATCCTGTGAAAACAGTAGTATGATGTCCTCTGTATCTCTGGAAGTCAGTAGAAGCCAGATAATCTCATCAGGGTAATCTCAGTTTGGGTTTGAAGTCTTCAAATTTTACCAGAAAGCCTTAGATAGAGGCTGGAGACACTGAATATGAAATCTATGGACATTAACTAAAAAAAAAGATTTTATTGGTTGCATTATGGAAAATGTTGAATTCAGTGTGTTCGGATTGTGACTCACACCAAACCAAGATAAAATTCAGGACAGTCTGTGCTGCTCTGATATCAAACACTCTTTATTTAATCAGTGTCTTTCACGTCTTGTCACTTAACGAGTTGAAATGTGAAATGTCAGAGAACAACAATGTATTTAGGTTGCGAGTCTGTTACTGATGAGAAGGTCTCCTGCCAGCTGTGCCTCAAGTTGTTGTGTAGACATGTAGAGAAATCTTCAAGCTCAAGTGAACCCACAGGCTATCCTTGTTGTGGAGTTATTGTAGTGACTTGCTTCTTCCCTTTCCTTTTAGTCCTTATTTGCTGCGCTCTTCCTCAATGACAGTCTGCTTCTAGCTAGCTTTCGTCACCTTACTAGACTGCCACCATACTAGTGAGGTGGGATATTTGTACCTTTATGTTTACCAGGCGTCTCTAATCTCCTGTTACATGTTCTGGGCAGGCAAGCGTGGGAGACGCAGCAGTGCAGGATCACTAGACAGCAATATGGAAGTAAGTAGGACGCAACTGATGCTGAGCTGTCCTCTGACCTGTTTATTTGTTTCTTATTAGTTTGAGTTTTTCTTTTGTTGTGGTGGTGTTTTTTTGTTGTTAGCACTTTGGTCATTGTGCATGCATTGGGCTGAACAGAATGATCCACTGTGGCTGACACGTTAACCCTTGATGTACACAGCATGACTCCACTAATAATTCTCTTGACTCTTATTAGGGTTGCTCTTTGTTGGTGTTAGACTCTCATCCTTGGGTGATCCTCTCTTGTGTAGTGGGTTAGATTTTTAGTTATCTTCTTAATTTTGTCCTTTTTTTGTTTACTGTAAGTGAACACGGCTGTGCTTCGACAGTTCCTGCTACTGCATGTCACACAGATTGAAGTCACTCTCATTGCTTCCTTTCAGTGACCCTCAACCTCAATAAGTTCTTCCTTTTCCTTTTTATTGACATGTACAACAGTGACAGAGTCCAATACTAGACAAACAGATAAACTATCAAACTACTGACGTTAAACCATATGCAAGACAATCAGTTTGACCTGAGCCAGTTGCAAGTGACTAGTCAATCTAGCTTGTTTTAATTGTTGATGATTTGAAGTTTGAATCTGGAGCTGCTGCTGACAGGACCCTTAAGAATAAGATCATCGTTGTCAACAAATTGCATGAAAAGATTAAAAGCAACAAGTCCAACTCCTAATACTGTTCCCACTGTTTGTGGCATTTACCCTAAAGCCCTAAAGTAACTAAAAGCAGCCCTTAAAGTAAAAAAGAAGGTCCCAAATATTGTTCCATTTAAAAAATCAGCTTGTTTTCTAAAAATAGCAAGGTTATTTAGGCATCTTCAATATTGATATAATTTACATAATTTAAATAAGTTAGCTGCCTGTGTGTTGACCTGAATTAGTGTAGCCAAGTATGAAGTGGTCCCCATTTAACCTTTTAACACCCATTGTTTCCACCTAACCCACCCTAAAATTCCATTTTAGAGTTATTCATGTTGAAGTTTTTAAACAAATCATTGCAAGAATCAGGTTTCCCTGACCAGTTCACTCACATACAAATACACACTAAGTAATGATTTATGAAAACAGATGAGCACATCATAATGGATCTACCAAGTCACTGGTAAATAGTGTAGTTTGCATGTCATGCATGGCTCTGAAAGCTCTGCTTGATTTTCTTAATGTGAACCTTTGTCTTGATTGTTCTGGCTTCATCATGTTGTTCTGTTTAGCTGTGTCCTCATAAAAAGGGTGTTTTTTGTTTGTCCTGCTGAGTGGGAAATTACACACATCAAAACACATCCATTAACTCAGAAGTGCACTTGAACTGTACAAATGAAAATGGTGCAAGACACTAATGTGTGTACTGTATAGAGGTTGCAGCTTTAGACTGTTCTATAAAGGCTCTGCAGTGAGAGCATATGAAAATTAAAGAGGTGACTGTAACCTTGGAAACCAAGTATGATAGTAACAGAAGCCTACAACAGCATCAGCAGTCAGAGAGAGTTGAGGAATTAGATGCAGTTTGTCCACTCATGACAGTGCAGATACCACAAGCCCTGACAAGCTCAGCAAACTGAGCCTCCAGACCATTGAGAGAGAGTCAACCATGAGATGTTGGCATGGATAGACAAACAAAGGCAGTGAACCGGAAAAGGAAATGGAGAAGCTTTTCCATAAGGCAACAGAAGCAATCGTGTAAGATTTGAGATCAGCTGAAGCTGCTCATGCAGTTGGTCCTGCTCTAAAGAGATTTGGACAAGCAAACTGCAAGCCTAAACACCAGGTGGATTTGTTTTTCTTTCCACAAAAATGTCTTCTGATGATTATGAATAAAGAAATTCAAATCCACAGCAGGTGCATCTTCACTTTTTCTTCTGTTTCCCACAAGGCTTTCTCCTCTGTCTCTGTGGTGATCTGACCCTCCTCTCTCTTGCAGGGGTCCATCATTAGCAGTCCTCACATGCGGCGGAGAACCCCCTCCAGCCGAGACTGCCCGTCCCGCCACAGCGGCCAGTCCCTGCCCAACTCTTCTTCACTGCTTGGATCTTTGTTTGGCACCAGGCGGGTGAAGTCCCCCAGCCCAACCCCGCAGCCTCTGCATCCCACCCTCATCTCCCACACCCCTCACCCTGCCAACCTGCACCACACAGCTCGGGTGGAGACAGATACGCCAGTCCCCATGCATCACGCCCAGTTCTGCCACGTAACCCAGAACCCTCCGCCTTACCATCACCACCACCACTATCACCCGCCAGCCCACTTGCAGCACCCTCCTCACCAGTACCACCCGCCCTCTTCCCATGGCCAGCAGCAGCCCTACCCGCCTCACGCACAGCACGGCCATGGGAGCCACCCGGCACTCTCCTCCCATCCCTCCCACAGCTCCCATCACCATGGCCCTCAGCCGGCACCCTCCCAGGGAACCAGCAGCACCAAGCCCAAGCACAGCGGCATCAGCACAGTGGTCTGAGGCACACACGAGCTCTCTGGGCTCTCTGACTGAACTTCGATTTCACTCCGAGGCTCTTGCTGACAAGAGGGAAGCACTGTCTGTATCTTTGGTCTGGGGATGTGAAGCCAGACAAGATCCTGTGCCTCCTTCAGCATTTTTGCTATGCTTGTCACAGGAGCAGTTTATTCAATAGAAACAACGTTTCTTTTCTGGTTTCTCCTTTCATTTCATTTCAGGTCATAAATCATGTCTGCCTGCTTCAGGAGCCACAGACAACAAGACAAGAACATGCACAAAGACCACAACTACTGTTTCACCTCAGTAAATTATAAGAACATGATCAAATATCTTGCCTACTAGTATTTTACAGACAAAGTAAATAGCAATCTTGACTTAAATGTCTACAAAGTGATTTAATCTAGTGTAAGGGTGGTTTAGCTAAACAGACAGACAGTCATCCTCAGCAGTAGCTGTACGAGTACGTAATGTAGCGATAGCTCACAGTGCACTGTGATATCTCTGTTAGCAGTGATAAATGTGCCAATTATTGAAGCATTTACTAATTTAGTCATAAGAAATGCTTTATGTATATTGTGCATAGTATTTTGTAAAATAATATCAACTGTTATTATAATAATTATTATTACAGAACAAACAACATCAATTAAAACTCTCAGTATTATACTCACACATAGAGGGCGTAGTTTTACAGTTAGGAAAGCAATCAATGTTTTTAATAGTTAGGCAATTCAGTGAGCTGGAACACTACTGTACACGGTTGCCTTTGAGTTAGGACTCTGTGGAGATTGTTGAGGGCTGGTGCAGACGTGCACACTGGCCTGCATACAGTCTCACCCACTGCACTTGTCTTTGGTCGTCTCACCTGCTTCTGACAAAAGAAGCCACAGTGAGCTGTTGAGCAAACAGACTTATCTGAATGTCCGCCCTTCAGTACTGGCTGCTTGTCCGCCATCATTTTATTTTTCTAAATATTTTTTTAGAGTCTAATAAACAATATGAAATGCTCTATATGTTGTTCTGCAACCTGGTAGGATTTCTCAAGTCCATTCTGAAGGAGAAGGAGGAGGTGTTTGGTGTTTTTCATTGGAGACTGAAGGAGTATGTGCAGACTGTGTAGCAGGGAAATGGCAACATGTCTCTTTAAGTGTCTCTTCTGACGTGGAACCTCTCAGCTGGCTGAGTGTGCCCTGTCCCTCTTTGGTTCAAATGTGCATCTCTTTAGCAGTGAGCGTGTTGTGCAGTGCTGTTTGCTCCCTCGATTGAACTTTTCCTCAGAACCACACGGACACCACAGTACAAAAATCAATAATTATCATTCTGTGACGGTGATAGCACTCTTACGCTTCCATCACCACAAAAGCCAGTTTAATATCAATCATCTCTCTGACATATTATGGGATCCCAGCCATCCCGTGCACACTATCTGTGTTGTGTGCAGAGTGGAAGCATGGGGCTGGTGTGCTGGAGCATATTTTCTGTTGAAAGTGATAGACCGAGCACTTGTTTTACTTAGTTAATATCAAGGGCAGATGTTAGTCTGTATCTGCTTATGAGATGGATTTTTTTACTTGTATGTGCAATATGTATTTACTTTTTTTCTCTAAGAGCAATTGCTATTTGGTTGTTTGTTTGTTTGTTTGTTTTATTTTAATTTTATTTTGTTAGTTCTGTTTTCCCAATTGTCTTTAGTCATTTCTTCCTCAATGTTTTAGTGAAGTGCAAGTATCCACATGGATTTGGAGGGACCGGACCATCTACACTGATAAAGAATGTCAGAGAAAGTGATTGCATGTAACAATGTATTTCATGGCTATTTTCTAACTATTGTGTATTCCCAAAATATATCAGTGTTACAGTTGACAGTTGTTAAAAATGAATGGTAGAATAGTTTTGACTTCTTCAATTAAAGCTAACTGAAGTCAGCAATGTATTTGTGTCACTCCAGAGGATAACCAAATCTATATCTTTGTCTGATCCACATACAGTTCTAATCTGGCTTGTTAGTGTGCAACAGTAGTCAAAACTAAGAGGAGACAGCTATTGGTAAAAAAGAAATGAATCTCTTTTATCTTTGTATTTGCCATCTATCTCTGTGAATGACTCACACATTACATATTTTCTCAAAGTTAGAGTTTTTAAGGTGCAAATTTTCAACATGGCACCCTTAATTAAGGGTTATAAGTTGTAACTAATAGAACTCATTAAAATGGTTAACTAACACTTAACTTTATTAATAGACAATAGGTCAAAACTAATGCTTTATACATCAGCAAAAAGCTATTCATAAGTACAACTTATCCTTGAGCTTCACATTTGCTGTCTATCCCCAGCTGATTGGTGGTGGCAAACCATGCACCATAAACATAAACATTTAAAGCCATGAAAAAGACCCAAAAATCAGCTTAGTTAATGTTTTATTAGAAAGAAATTGCACTCATTATACACGCATGCTTGTTTTTTAACTCATAAATACAGAGTGCATTAAATGAGAAACACTGAATATAAACATAACTGGTCAAAGTGGTCAACAGTGTTCACAGTTAACCGAAGGGCTCGCTATAAAGACAGAGCAGGTGTTATGTGAGACAGGCTTTCTCGCAGTGTTGTCAAGTGGAGGGGGGCCACTTCCACTGAACAACATATTAAATTCCTTTATTAGCTACATTCATCGCAAGGTTTGCATCAGGATTAGGTGGCTTGAGGATACACAACTGTCAAAGAGATTTTTTATGACCTGGCAGTTCAAATATTTTTCTCATTTACTGCTTATTACTGATCCATAAAGCATTAACAAAGAATTATTAGCATTTAATGAAGCCATTGGTAACAACCGATTAGTACTCTTTTAAAAGGTAGTGTCTAAAAATGAACTCAGATACTTTAAAAATGTATTTTACATGCTTATGTACTGAAGTTTACTCTAAAATCTAAAATTGGTCTCTACTCTGTTAAAATGCAATCCAGTTTAGTTTAGGCCAACAGAGTCAGAAAAGTGCCAATATAGCACAGTCACTACATGTTAATTCAGTACCAAGTCAACTGGGGACCAACCTTAGTCAGCCCACCTCTCCCCTGCAGATGACCGATTATTACTTCTATCTTCAAAGCTGAGTCTGATTAGAAATTACTTGTTAAGGAATAATGTTGCAGGTACCAGACAAGAAAAAAAACTAGCTCAACTGAACAATAAATATTAAACTGAGTATTTTTAGTCACCACCCTTCACTTTCTTCAGATAACTGATTTATTGTAAAAAAAAAAAAATGTCCAGATTTCATGTGAGGTGCTTTGCTGCATGCCATTGATGCCTACCATTTCTTTTTTTCTTGTCTTTTCCTTTTCTTTCCTTTGTTTAATGTGCTATTGAGCAGCAGGCTTGACTAGACCCTAAACTTTCAGTGTAGCTTTGATTTGTCTGACTGATGCTTGTTTACATTTAGATTTTTCTGGCCTACTTGTGTGTCTTTCATTTATGGTTGTCATTCTCCTCCGGCATGCATTTCACCTTTATTTCCAGTGTACAATACAAAGACATGGCAGTATCCTGCTGAGTGTAAATAGCAAATTCATTTGGGTAAACCCAATGTAACTTGATGAGGAGGGTTTGAAAGGGAGGAAACATGTTAAGGGTGGGTAGTAAGATTGAGAAAAACATATGTAAATAGTCTGTAAATTATTATTATTATTATTATTATTATTATTATTATTAATACTATAACTACTACTCAATGTCTGCAGTTACATTGATGCTGCATTCCTGCCCCCCTCTGATATTTACATAATCATCAACTGCTTCTCTCTGCCTCCGACAGGACTGAATTATCATAGGATCTAGAGATGAACAGCCAACTGTTACACAGTTAACACTGCTTCTGACTTATTTCCTGAGAAACTCCTGTTCTTCTACACTCATAGCCCACTTTTGAAGTCAAAGGGAAGGGAGGAGTGCTCTTATTTTATTATGCATTTTGTTTCTAAGTAGACAAAACACCATTGATGTAAAACTAGTACTGTGACGATGTTGAGAACGCAAAATAAAGCGATATACTGTAAAACCTGAGCTTCTTCTACTCTATTTTGTCAAAGCATGCAATTTCTTGGTCTCAGATGAATAATTCTGTGTTTTTTGGGAAACACTGTTTCTGTTTTTATTCTGTATTATGATGTGGTGCAAGCGTTCTTGTAATACACGCATAGCAGGCTCCTATCTGAAAGTCATTTTAACTGCACTGACATTTACTTTTAATGCCTTGTCACCATTGACATTGGTGGCTGGGTATTTTGTTTGGGCTGTCCATCTGCCCATGCGCCCCTCCCCTTTTCATGAACACCATATCTCAGGAATTCATTGAGGGAATTATTTTAAATTTAGCCTTGGACTTAACTGATGGAACTGAGACCAAGGAATTAACTTATTAGATTCTGATGGTCAAAAGTCAGTGTCACTGTAATCTTAAAAATGACATTTTTTGCCATTACTTATTACACTATCCATCCATCCATCCATCCATCCATCCATCCATCTTCTTCCGCTTATCCGGGGTCGGGTCGCGGGGGCAGCAGCCTAAGCA
>JAPZDZ010000012.1:25586069-25609800 GCA_029783805.1 Acanthurus tennentii | reverse complement strand
GAAAGAGAGGAGCTCAGTGTGTCATGGAGTCCCCCAGCAGCCCAAGCCTATTTAGCAGCATAACTAGGGGCTGGTCCAAAAATGTGTAACAATTTAATAATCCATCGTAACTATTATTTTTTTCAATCAGATCTTTATGAGGTTATTTAGATTTCATAATTTCATATAAGATCGTCCATGTTTTGAGACCCTCTAACAGTTTTATTGATAAAACAATATGGCTCTCACAAATATAAAAATGTAGTTGAGTACCTCATTGTTCAACTGTACTTCCACCCCCACCCACTCATGCCATCTTGTATGTTTTGTTCTTCATAGGGTGCATTCCATACTTAAATGGGAAATTGATAGTGACTGATAAAGATTTTTAAATTCTTTTATCTTTTTTTAGGGCACCAATGAAATCCTGAGAATGTACGTCGCTCTCACTGGGATGCAGCATGCCGGCAAAATTCTCACAGGGAAAATAAAGTAAGAATATAGCTGGGAAATGTAGTCATGTATGATATATAATAGTATGACATATGGGAAAACACAGACAGATTTTGGTTAGTGTAGTATATCCTTGAAAGTTGAAAGTTTTTTTTGGTTTTTTTTGGCTACTTCAGGACAGACTTCCCTAACAACCTTAATATCACATACATGTTCGCTCATGTAGCAACAAACAACAACTTAGCAGCAATATTAGTATTTATTGGTGTCAAGTTTCTAACCACCTGATTAAAGTGAATTATTTAATCTCTTTTTGAGCCTTTTTGTTTCCATCACCCTCAGACAAGAGTATCTCTTTTCAGCTACTGAAAACCAAAACCTGAACATTTGTAATTTACAGTGATAGATTTGTGATACCTCAGAAAATTTACCTGTGAATCTGTGAAGCCTTGATAACTACATTATTGATTTCGATGGGATGAAAATCTTCACTAAAATACAACCACAGGGTTGTCTCATTGCAACTTCCAGAAGAGTCCTTGGCCAGTCTTTAGTCACTCAGCCTTTCCTCTGATCTGCCTGCAGGGAAATGAAGAAAGGAAATATAGGTATGGCTCTGGGCATGGTCGGCAAGAAACTGAGGGCCTCATTTGGTGGTTCAGTGGACCTCGGACTGACAGGAAAAGATGGAGTCGTGCATCCCAGCTTAACAGTAAGAATTTTAAAGGATAAGTTTTCTGCCAGCCTTACATGTAATTGTTTTTTTCAGAGGCTTAGGAGTTTTCTGTTTCCAGGAAAGTGCAAAGAAGTTTGAAGAAAATGTCAGCCTGTTTGGATCGACTGTGGAGAGCCTGCTGTACAGATATGGAAAGGTAACATTTGATTATGTTTGCATCTGGAAAACAGCTGTGGGATTTTCCAAATCAAATATTTCCAATTTTAATTCCTCAAAAGGTAGGACGTTTCTTAATGACAGCAGAGATCGGTACATATCTTCCATTCAGTTTTTAAGATGGCTGTGTTCTCTCTTTATTCCATGACTGTGTTTTTGTAATCACAGCTTTCCCAAAGAGACTTTATACCTCCTGGAAACCATTCAGCTTTCCATATTCCTACTTCCTGTACTATTTGCCTCTATTTTGATCAAGTGCACGAGAAGTGTCCTGAATGGGACTTTCATCACAGTGCAAGAACAGAGCACTGAAAATTCAAAATGATATTGCCTAAATTAAAGTAATAAAGTCCTTTAAATGTGTAATATGTAGAAACTGTGCAGAGAGCAGTAGTGGTTGAGCAAAGTTACAAAGTAAATGAACAGCAAGAGTGGATTCAGGGCTGTGTTAAACCAAATTAGGCATTGCAGTGATCACTGCAGGTTAATGTGTGGAAG
Source organism: Acanthurus tennentii (assembly GCA_029783805.1). Taxonomy (NCBI): domain Eukaryota; kingdom Metazoa; phylum Chordata; class Actinopteri; order Acanthuriformes; family Acanthuridae; genus Acanthurus; species Acanthurus tennentii. Next base: position 25,607,978 of record JAPZDZ010000012.1, on the reverse strand, counting down.
TGTTGGCGCCTTTTGAAAGGCAAATGAAGCCTTTGTGTTCTTTCATGGCCAGGTTGTTCACCTCTGATCGATCAGCTGATTGGCCACTGCCGTGGTAGTTGTTGACCCTTGTCACCAGTCCGTTGTCCGTTTATGTTATTTTGTTTGTTTTTTCCATATAAAAACATTATTTTGTGATTTTTTTCACAGCAGTTATATTTTAAGCACTAATACCGTACTTTTCAGACTATAAGCCGCACCTGTATACAAGCTGCACCCACTAAATTTAACAACTAAAACCACTAAAGCTGTCTTCTTCAGTGTCAGAATTTAACAGCCTCAGAATTACTTCGTCACACACGTTCTCGTTTATATTTGTCCATAAATTAGCCACATCATAGTTTAAGCCGCAGGGTACAAAGTGTGTGAAAAAGTAGCAGCTTATAGTCTGGAAATTACAATAAACATGCCCACACCTCTGCAAAACCTGTTGAAACACAGGCATTATCCTCTTCAGCAAGTTGTTTAAAACATAACTTCAGAAGACAAGGATTGCAGAGGAATAAGATCTTTATTAAGGGTAACAAAGATCTGAGTTGGTTTACTGAGCAGCTGAACAATAATCAAAATACTATCACCTTTATGGGTCGTGATTCAGAAAAACACACATCCAGTGAGAGAAATAGATGAGCAAGCAACTGTAAAGTTACTGAAACCTGACCTTACTCAAACACAGATATGCACTTCTAAGCTGAGAGGATGTTTTTCTTTGTTGATTATGTGTTTTAACTTCTACTCATTTTTGTAGGCCATAAGGGCCTCTGATTGACAAGAACAGGATGATTTAATCACTTTTAATACTAGGGTTAGTGGCCTTAAGTGATAAGGGGTGACTCTGTGTGTTACATGTGGGTTTCCTCTGTGTAAACTATGGGATTCAGGGCCACTCTGTATATTGTGACATGGGACTTCAAAAACTGCTTCCACTAAGGACCTCACAAAGATTTAATCTGACAAGGGACGAACATCCCAATCTCACTAATTTAAACATCACAGGTATTGCAAACTGACCCAGATGTGCCTGTATGGTCTCTGTCAGAAATTCTCAGAACACAGGAAATAATAAATCAAAACTTAAGAGCAAAATCCAAACAGTTTTCTATGCAGCAGTGAGCAAGTGTTCTATCCTTAAAAAACCTGGACCACAACCTCCAATACACAACAAATGAAGATCAGTGAAGAGCAAATGCTACTAATACTTTCCTGTCAGAAATCTTTCATTATGCAAAATGATTAGATTGCCTGATGAACTACAAAACAGTTACTTTTTCCCTCTGCTTCACAGACACCGCATCACACTAATGAGGAAACATTTTTCTAAGATTGCAATGCTAATCAAAAAGTCCTTGTTTTTATCCATTATGTTGTCAGACCATAGTGGATGAACAGCTCATCCTGAAGAAAGTAGCAGATGTGCTGATCAACCTCTACGCCATGACAGCTGTCCTGTCTAGAACCAGTCGCTCCATCAGCATCGGCCTTAGGAATCACGACCACGAGGTGAGAAGAAATCTCCATTTGCCTTGAATCATGTGTTAACACTTTAAAGCAGTTGAGTCAGAGAGTAGGGAATGTGTGTCGATGGTCACATTGTTCAGGGCTATAAACCTCTTATACGCCTTGAATTCAAAACTGAATTCATTTCTCAGTTTTTCTCAGTGTAAGCAGATTTCCATTGACCTCACCAGATTGATAGACACATCAGTTCCTCTATATATGTATGTTGTTTCAAACTGACAGTAAACAGCTGCCTTACTATCTACTATCTACTGTTTTTAGCACTGTTAAATGGCAAGACAACATTTAACTTTTATTTTACTTTTTATTTGTAATTTTATATTGCCTTGTTTGTTAATACATCACCCTTAAACAGCCAAACAGCTTTATTATTTTATTTAGCTGATGATGTGTGTGGTTTGGTTGCTCTCATTGTTTGGAAAGTTATTTCTAATTGAAACAGCTGAATGATTGTCATATTTAAAATATACTTGGTCTAGCTTTGAAGTTAGAGCAGATGGAAAAAGGTTAAACAATCGGTTCAATGGATGAGAGTGGTCTGTCTTAAGCTGTAACAGTTGCAGTTGTTTGCTCTCTGCAGTTTGGCCCATCTGACAACATTTACTAAGCACTTTCAATAAAGGAAATCTTAATTTGGCTTTTTGTTTCTCTTTAATCTTTATTATAGATCTCTCATGATATGATATGATCCTTCCACCAGCTGCCTGATTTGTGTTTCCTGGTTGGATTTTTGATAAGTCTTTAAAAGAAGTCCCACTACCCTACATGTATCTTGAACATGCATTACAGTCACGCCTTGCTATAGTGATACACAACAGTTTAATTGTTGCATTCAATTACAAAGTAATTATCCAGACAGCAGGTCCAATCTTAATGAGATCAGTTAAGGTATCAGGCTTAATAAAACACACATTGTTATCTAATTAGATTAGGCTGTTTGCAGCGACTGCAGCAGGCTGTAGTCAACTGAAAGCAATTAAAACAGCCGCAGCAGCATGTCACAACATGCTGTCGCCTCTTAATTTTGTGATTTTTTTTTCTTTTTTGCTGCAAACATGTTTAATTACCCTTGTCATCTGCAGGTGCTCTGACTTAAAATCAGTAAAATCATCTGCTATAGTGTAGCTGTTATTTAAACTTTACTATTTTATAGAGGTGTAGCAGCTGCTCCACCTTCATAGAGAAAGGTTTTTTTCAAGGGCGACTAAGGTGGAGAAAGACACAGGATGGCAGAGTGTAAACACTAACTGAAGTGTGTAATTAGAAACAGGGATGTAGAACAAGGAGGAAAAAAATATTTTTTAGCAGTCAATGCTGTGTATTATCCTCTTTTGCAACACTCTTCTTTTATACCAGATGAGCAGTCCTGTGCCCATCTCTCCATTGTATCTGCAGGGATAAATATCAGCCAACATGCAGTGGCTCACCTTTGTATTTTAAGTGAAAAAAAAAGTCTACTGGCTGTAGTGGTCCTGTCTAACTAAATTCCATTCCTAAGATATTAATATGTGTCATTTTAAGTTGTGCAATGTTTTTGCCTAGGGGAACTAGATTCAAACAATGTTCTGAATAAATTTAAAAGCAAGTATGTAGGTTATCCCACCATTTTGGTAAAGACTAATTTTTGCAATGAATAGAAAATGGCTAATCTGTTTTATTTTTATAATTTAGTAAACAAATCAACTATCAAATGTGTGCATAATGTCACAAAAAAATTACATGATGTTAAAAATTGTCTCACTTCACATTTGATTACATTCTTCAACTTTTGTTCTTTAAACCTCTTCCTGCATTCTGGTTAGTTTACATTACTTTGTTTTTCTAGTTGGGAAGTGTGTCTGCAGGTTTGAGGAATGAGTGCTGTTTTTCATTTTTCTAGGTGCTGCTCGCAAACACGTTCTGTAGTGAAGCTTTCATCAAGAACAACTACATGATGATTCAGTTGCAAAAACGTAAGTACAACACAAAATGGTAATTGAGAACAGCCTCTAGTTTTTTCGCTGCATCTCGAATACAAAAGACTTGCATGTGTTGCGGAATTTCCCAACCAGACCCCACATACCAACACTCGAACCCCCCGCTGCTTTTCATTTTCACACTGTGCGTGTTTTTTAATGGCCTATATGTAATCCAGAGTTATTCTGTGACATGATCCAGACAGAGGAGAAGGTTGTGTTTTTTATTTAACCAATGAAAGCGGCATGTTTTGTAATTCCTGTCTAAATCTATTCCAGACTCTCCTGAGAACAATGATGCCAACATCAAGAAGATTGCCAGAGCCGTGTTGGAGAACAGAGCCTACATCTGCTCTCACCCCTTAGAAAGAACATTCTGAGCTCTATCATGACCATGAAACCTTGTTTCCTCTGCTCTGACTGGACACTATGGACGAGCCAGTGTACAGTCCTGATGATTGCCCTTTCCTTTTTTTTGGAGCTTTGCTTAAAAGTATTTTTAAACTTGATTATAATTTAAGAGACTTATGATTTTAGTTACTGTATTTTAGTAACGATGGCTTTAAAGGTAACACCTTGGCTCTTTGGATAACGATGGCTGTCTGCTGATGACTGATACAAAGTTAAACCAATAGTGCTCTGTAAGCGTGATAATTAATTACTGAAGAAGATACTAGTTATAATGCTTAAGGATCTATTTGGTAAACAGGATACAGATTTTGTTGGGTTCTAGCTTCTTCAATATTTCTGACAGGTTGAACAGCCGAGAATCGTGTCCTCATGCAAACTTTTGAAAAGTGAAGATGCTCTTCTCCTCCTCTGTCAGAGGCTGAGCAGTCCGCTTGTACAGGAATGAATGCTGTCTAATGAGCCCACTGTAAAAACAACAGAACATAACACATGAACACAAAAACTCCTGCTATTTTCTCTGTTATATCATCAAGTTTTTCTTTTGTTTTTTGAAATAAAAACTAAAAGTTTAGACTGACTTATAGTGGTATTTGTTGTAAAGAGAGATGTGTCTGGGGATGGTGTTGTTTTTGCTGCTGAGGCTGCAGTTCATGCAGGGGCCTGGAGCCAGAGCCACACTCTTCTTTTCCTCTGTTTTGTCATCACCCAAGTTCATCACAGACAACTGAGGTAACGGCTGCAACACAGAAAATTTTCTGATAGCTTACAAATGAAAGGTTATAAATATCAACTGGAAACATACCATAAAAACTGAAAAAAAGCAGTAAACTAAAGCAAACATTGTGAAAATAAAACATTAGAGACATTATTGATATTTATATAAAGGCAAAGTTGCCACTGGCAATGCTTTACAATGTACCAGGGGTCGCCTGAAGTGTTGAACCTACAGAGTGACTGCAGGTCGCCTCAGCTTTACTTTCTAGTATTGCTTTTGTGTAAATTTCAGCTTATAGTTTAGTCATTTAACCCATAACTTTACTGTCTTGCTTTATTCACACCTCTCATATTGCAGTTAGTAAAAGACAGGGCTAAAAGGAAGTGAATACTGAACCTATATTCATCAGCTGGACAGAAACATGTCTCAAAATCAATATGTAATTCAGCAACTATTTGCTAACAAGTCTGCGTTACCAGCTTACTGTAAATGTTGTCAGTGTTGTGTAATAAGTGTTTCCTCTGTCCCAAAAGGCCCAAAAATCAGTTATTACAGATTTCAGAAATCTTTAGATATATTTTAAAAACAAATCAACCATTTGATGGGTGTATTGACCTGGTACAGGTTAAAAGTGAAATATTAGCTGCTAAGAGACCCATTTACACCCTTTTATCTTACAATTTTACTGTAGTATTAAAGTTTACATCAGATTATAACAGAACTTAAAATTTAGTGTGTGGTAGTTTGATTAAACTGATAAAAGGGGATATAAAAAATGTTAGCATAAAACTAAAACAATAAAGGGCCTAAAACAGGATTTCGACATCAAGACCATCTGTAGGACAATCCCATGATATTCAAGTAGTTGCAGCATTAGAGCCCTAACATGTCACCATCTAGAATTCAGGTTACACTTAAACAACAGTCTTGAGGAGTGTTGGATTATGATTTTCAATGATAATACAGAATCAAAGCATCACAAAATGTGCTGCTGTACAGATCTCCCTGGGACTCTGTGCTCTGTTTAAACCAAGTCACCTTGGCAACTGAAATACCGTACCTGTAGCATCATGCCTGGTTTCCTTAGTGAATACTTCTTAGGCGTATCTTTCAGTATATGCTGTATTCTGTCTGAGTTTCTTCTCATGTGACACTTAAACTCTGGGAGGGGGGTGCTGCCTCTCGCTGTCTCTAGCTGTTCCTGCTGCAGATGGTCACCTGAGGATCACCAGCACACTCACTTAACTCTGTGGACTTAAACCTGAGTAGATCTTATGCTTTTATGCTCATATAACTGATACACTATGCAGGCAAGGCACTGGCTTTACTTCATAGGATGGCTAGACAAACTCAACGGATCAGACCTAAATAGATCAATTTTGTTCACCACTGAGATCATTGATGTTTTTCCTGACTTAATCTATTCTCCAGTGTGGTGTGGGAGTCTTTTACTCGGCAGCAAAAACAAATACTGGCTCAAACAGACACCATCTGGGGCTTCAATCAAGACATATCAATATTGGCCTTCAATACTGAGAAAAAACTTACAGCCCAGACAGTTATAGGAAAAATCTACTCTTGGATACTTTTGGCTGTTTGATTTAGTACAGTGCTAAATGTTAGCTACTGCCTAATCTCTTACAGCCATCACACATTCTCTATGTTTCGTAGAATCTAATTTTTAAACAAAGAAAACTTGTTACAAGGTATAATTTAAATCAACTAACAGGATAATCAGCAGGGTCAGGTTGTGCCAGATGGCCTAGGCTATTACCATGTACATAAGAAAAATAAGGTTACACAGTTGTACCACTTGTCCCAGCAGCAACAAAAGAATGGAGACTGCTTCTTGCCTAACATGAACTGTTGAAAGGTAGGCTGAATTGGTAACACTGAAACTAGAAAACAGTGGTTTGATACTCTGCCTTACCTGATATCTATACTTCAGTCAGTCATTATTTTGGAAAGGATAAAAATGCAGAGTTAATATTTGTCACCTCGTCCTCATGTTTTTGTCATGTCGTTCTCAACAAGAACATACCAAGCTCTTTACAGCAATAATTGCAGATTAACAATACTGATTTTAAACTTTTTACCTACAAGACTCCAGTTCTGAAAACAGCCTAATTTAAGCACAATATATAAACTAAACTCACAATATGTAGCATGTGAAAGTTTAAAAGCTTTTTTAAGTTCTGTGTTGTGGTTGTTGTTAACTGGCTCTATTTGCTGCTAATCATTTCTGTCTGACAACTAGCTGTTAATGATGGGATACACCATCCACAGGATCCATTGCATCTACATCACTTTCAGGAAGTAATTCATGTAACTATGGCTAAAAAGATCTCAATACCTACAAGACTTAAACATAAAAAGAATACATGTAAAAAGGTCCCTTTCCACTTCAACTCTTGTAATTATGTTTTTAAGTAAAATTCCATAATGATTTGGCTTTTTCCCCAACACAAGTTACTACCTTGGAAAACCTGTACTGCTGAAATGCCCCACAGCCTGGCAGTCAGTGACACCATGTGGCTGTAGGACCTTATATTGTGTTGAGGCAGCTGCTTGTCGGGAAACAGCTGTTTCTTCTGTGATGATCTCTAAGTGTTAGTCTGCTTAAGTTCAGTATAAACTGGTTAGTGTGTTATTCTAACACCATGGACTGACAACATGTCTTTTATATTGCTGGAAGGGAACTCTCTCAGTGTCACACCTGGTTGTTAATATTTGGCAAGTTATTCTCAGGAAAAGAAAAACACAATGTCACACAACAAAATGAGCCAATACATGAAAGTGTCTCACTTTAACAGGTTAAAATTGTTCAACAGTACACTGACGAAACACAGCCTACCATTCAGGCGAATGGTGACAGGAGGTGGGCTGAAGAAAGGGGGAGGTTTGCTGTACAGCTGAAAGTCCTCATGGCGCTGGCTTGAGGCCCATGTGTCTCGTGAAAGAGTGGGCTCTAATATGTTAGCATGTAGGATGTTCTCTCTCCATGGCTAGGCAGTGAACAGTAGTAATATGAACTTCTCCCTCCTTTAAACGCACAGCCTTTTTACTAGATAGCTCAGAAGAGAATATTATCAGTCATGTCATATTCTAGCTCCACCTTCATAGAAAAAGAGGACTGAGTACATAAACAACCATAAAAATTGTATCACTACACCAAGATTCATTGGAATTCCAATAAACTAAGCATTCCAGTGAAACCCCCAAACTTATGGAGAATAAAGAGTGACATCACCTTCCTCAGCTCCTCCACACGAGCCTCATCTGGGTGTTTAGGGTGCACTTTTGGCTCGTTGTTGCTCACAGTTGTGAACCAGACTGTAGTGGCAGCAGTAGAGTGCTTTTTAGAAGATACATCCTCTGACTCCACTGTAGCACTGTGATACTGCTGACTATAGGTGAACTGATGTTATCAGTGGAGAAAGCAAATTAAATTTGTCTTTACTTGACATTTCCTCTCTTTGTCACTTCACTTCATCATTAAGACTTCACAGTTTAACTCCCTTATTTAAAGACTGCTTCTGATTAGTTGCAGGGGGACATTTGTTTACATCAGTTTCTGTCTTGGAAAAACATTTACTTCTTTAGTAGTCTCTTGAAACTTTTCTAAGTAATGTCATCCATCACAATGAGCATGTCCTTTTTAATGTTTGTACATGTTGCAGCATTAACTAAGAACAGTGCAACAACCTTATAAAGCTGTTACTGACAAAATATTAGCAAACATATTTAGCAGATACTGATTGGCATCAGCAGATACATTTAAAAAGTATGGATTGAAGTTGTGAATTATAAACTACTTTGCTGATTAAAACTGCTTCATCCACTTGAGTTTAATTCTTCTGACAAGTATGTTAATTTTTTTCAAGATAGGTAGCAGCATCAGTGTATAGTTGTAAATGTAACATTGTTCATACTACCCTGATGTTTGTTGCTGATTCTTCAGCTCAGGAGTAAGACCAATGTTTAGCTACGCTGTAATAATTGATAATGCAGCTGAGTTTACAATGTTGAATTCCAAAAAGACAGCAGTGGTTAACAAAGTCAGCTGTGATGTAAATTATGATTGGTGGTCAATGTGACCAAACTTGCCAAAACACTTCAACAACTATAACAATCTTCATCACACCAGATTTGTATTATCTTTTATGTGGCAAAGAAAACCTGATACAGTCAAGGTGACTGTGCAGATACACAACTAAAAAACAATTCTCTTAGTTTAAAGTGACAGCACTGTCCTTTAAGGCAACAAGTCTTACCTAGACATAAATATCTGTAAAAACAATATTACATCTATTACAGTAATCAAACCTTGGCCATCTCTTTGCGGAGAAGCTCCTTGACTTGCTCATATGAGTTGAAGGTCTGGATGCTGTAATTGTGTGCAGACCAGGCTGCAGACTGTTCCGTCCTAAATACAGCAGCCTCTGGCTTCTGTAACCACTCACTTTCCTCTTGAACCTTCTTAATATTTTCCTGGAAAACATTCCTAACATATAAGTCAAACGTTTTACAAGTCAGATTCTACTCAGGTTACTTTAAGTACAAACCTGAATGAAGTCTCTGCACTGTTTGAGCGACGATTGCTTCAAGTACTCTCTGTTGTGTGAGTCAAGCGGTGCTTGTCTTTTAATCCGGACAGTCGGTAAAGGCATGTTAACATCAGTGGCTGCACTAGTTTTTTGCTCCCACAGCTCAGCACGTGTACCATACTTCTTGCTCATGCTGAGAACCATGTCAGCTGAAGGAAAGAGGTTGTAACGAACCACATCTCCAAGTTGCCTTGCTTGACCAAGCTGGCTTAACCTTGACAAAACAGATGTACTTCTCATTAGTTGATAAATATGTTGATACCATGCTTGGCTCCACTATGCCATTTTTTGTACATCTTATCCACACATAAATTGCCTGTCATTTATATAGTCAACTATTAGTGGATTCATGTGTTTGGAGGATTACACCAGTGTTTTTAAAGTTTTACAGACTCAACCACAGACAAGTCCTTCTAGTTTCCTGACTTGTAAAACACAACTGCAGTTTAGTTTATTTTATAAAAAAATCTTGATCGAAGGCATACTCACTACCTGCATTACCTTAACTTTAATTTTGCGGTGCAACCATGTAATGGTTGCTAACACATGAACAATTTCTACAGAGATAACATGTTAGTGTTGTGTTTACAACTTGTTCCACTTCCCTTAAGTGTCCCAAAAGCAATCAATTAGTGCTAATTTAAACACATGAGCATGAACTGTACTGCCTTCAGGATTTGCAGTGAATATAGTAAAACACCAAATTTTAGGTAAGATCACTGTAATCTCACTGAATGGGCACCTTGACAACGCTTGGAAGCAGGGCTGGGGGACCATGCCTCTAATGTAGACCAGGGGCTGTCTCATGATGGTCTCCAGTGACTCACATAGATGGATAGGACTCAGGCCAACATCTAATGAGTCATAGATGCGCTTGAAGAAACTAAGGCTTGAGTTGTAGAGGACTATCACCTGCTCCTTCTCACTCCCACTTAGCCTGCAAAATGTCACACAGAGTGCAGGATTCTCACCGGAATTCAAACATCCTAAAAGACAGCACAGCTGAAAAACTGTTAGCACAGGTTGTTAAGGCAAGATAGGGTTCATGGGCTTACTTCATAGGAACAGCCTCCCAAAGTCTCTTAATTGCTTTATGTTTCAGTCCTTCAAGAACAAAGATGTGTGTCCTCTTGTCTAGCATGTGGAATCCTGTAACAATATCCAGATCCTTGCTCTCATCATGTTTGAAATTCATTTTGTAATTGGACAGGGCTTTCTTTATATTGTCCAGTGAGCATGATCCAATATGGAAGGCTGATGCATTAATTCGAAGGATTTCTGACCTCAGCTTTGTCATCACTGAGAAGTTGTTGTAATCAAAGATGTAGATGACACGCCCAAACGGACCATTAAAGGGCACCAATTCACAGTTGTCATTCATAGCGTTGAGTGGACAAGCTAACTCAACCTTTACCTTGAGTTGAGTATTGTATTCAAAATAACAGCCTTGTTGCATGGGACCTTGTTCTGTCATCTCACTGTTAGATGCACTTTGTTCCCTGTCCAGTGGAGGAGGATGAGGGCAGCATTTGATTGGCAAGACCACATTTAGGCTTTTCTTCCCAAGTAGCAGCTCAGAGAGCTTGAGGCTAGCAATACCATAGGAGTTAAAGACAGTTGTCTTTTGTTTTTTCAGTAGAGCTGCACCATACTGGGCATCATGATCTGATCCTGTGACAAACATTGCTGGAGGTTTTCCTGTATCTTCCAACTTTCTGTCACGATCATGAACCTCTATCTCCAGCGGTGGACCAGAGAGGAACTCTCTGAGCTCTTCAGGACAAATCAAGCCAGTCAGGATCACATTCACATCTCCGAAGTAGATGTTGGAGTGATGCTTGTGAAAGTTTGTTCTGTGCATGCTCAAGTTATGGAATTTGTACTGGCAATATACTGGTGCACATTTTTCCTAGGAAAATGAAATTTTAAATACCAAAGCTAAATGTTAACTGTCAAAGCTTGAGGATCAAATTTTATCATCTTATAAAAACTCAGTAGTGAATAAGGAGAGATATTCAACACACGAGAGGATTTTGTTACTGAACATTAGCTTGGATGTAAGTCAGACCTGTAGAATGTGGAATGGGACTGGGGATGAAGGCATCGAGGTGGCTGACAAAATTGTGATAACCAGTGGATTGAGATCAGCCTTCAGTTGGTCTGATATTAATGGTCTGTCCAGAGAGATGTTGCAGATTAACTCAAATACACCAGATGAACAGACTGGGAAGCTTTCAGTCAATGAGGTCTCACCTGGAAGTTTAGAAAAATAAAGACTGCAAAGTGTTGCCTTTCATGATTGACACTGTGTCTGAAAATTGAATCTTACTTTCTTTTTAGCCTTGCCAGTGGCAGGGTTTCAAGGGTGGCAGTATGGTCTGCCACTATGGTCGAGAAATAAATATATTAACAAATGTCAGATAGATTTCAATTAATTTGGCAGAGATAGTCACAAAGGGTTGAATCCTAATGACTATGGTGATCCCTTTAATTTGACTTTATTGCCATTTACATGTTTAGCTTTGAGTGAATTGTCTCAACAACTATTGGGATTGCCAGAAATGTAGAACAGGCATTGATTTCCTCCACAGGATGATTTGTTGTGACAACTCCATCAGAATAAACTGTACTTTGTTATCGTGCCAACAACTAAGATGGTGAATATTGTAACATCTGACATTAGTGTGTTAACATTGTCATTGTAAGTGTGTGAACATACTGATATGCATTTAGTTCAAAGCATCAATGTGCTTAATTTAAGCCTAGCAGAGGCAGGGTTGCTAACATGGCTTGAGACTGTAAAGACTTGTTTCTACTTTATTCTTTAATACCTTAAAAGAGTTTTAGGATATTTCTTGTCTAGTAAATATACTGCTTCATGTTTTGGCCATAATATAACTAATTTCTCCTGTACAGTGTGAATTTGAGGGGTTTAAACATAATTCATTTTCTGGTATAAAATAATTATGTTTAATCTTTCCTCTTGTTTGCCTTTTCTCTAATGTAGAATTTTACCTGTTCAGGCCACTTAAGTACAATAATAGAATAAAGACAAAGGAGACCTTTGTACCAGTAGTTTAACTGGTCGGAATAAGGAGACATTCAATTTACATTGTGAGTTCTCAAGTAGCATCCCTAACCAAAAAGCTCTGCAAATGCTGTTTTAGAGACTAGTCAGGGAAAAGTAAAAGGTGGATTCACCTGCTAACAAACAACTGGGACTGATTTCGACTGAAGCAGTGCCATTTTTGTTGATATCCTCAAGGCTTAAAGCATCATCTGTGGGTATCTTAAATGCTGCTTTGGTGAGAAAAGAAAGATCATTGCCTATAAAATGATATGAAAAATACATCTATCAAAGCTTGCATTAAAGTATATTAGCATGAAATTATGCAAAGGTGTACAATTAGACATCAGTGTAGAGTCATTGTTTAACATTACAATACCATAATATCTATGGTAAAATCATGCAGACTTACCTGTTTCAGAGCCAGCCTTTGAATTTTTATTTAACAGTTTATCACTTTTGTGCTTTTTGGATATTTTGGTTCTCAGGTTGTTTACCATTGTCTTGACACAACCTGACAGTGAATATAACATTTTCATATTATAATTTTGTAGTAATATGGTTGTTTGAGTCATTTTGTGGCAAGTTCAAATCGATGCTCACCACCCATATCTGATGCACCTTCAGGCTGATCCTGTAGTAGTCTAAAGGCTTTTAGTCTGTCATAGCGGGCCTGGCTGGATAATTTGTCTTTACTGTTCCATATCTGAAGTTTGATCTTAAGAGAGGGCAGATTGATCAACATGTCCCTGCTGATTCTGATGTCGAAATTCCGGGTCCAACCAACCCATGTCCGGTCTCCTTCATTCCATGATCTAAGAATTTCCTACAAAATGTAAACATTTTTATTTGGATCAGAGGCACTTCATTCTGAAAATTGTATTTAACAGAAGGATGTTTGGAAGATCATCATTCCTGTATTGACAATAGCAACTACTGTGATGGGTCATTTACTGCAACTCTAGACAATGTAGCTGCTTTACTGCTGTTCATTCAGTATATTTAAAAATTATGCATTAAGGAGACACAACATAGACAGGCACACACATGGATGAGGTCATGTTTACCTTGAACTCATTTCCCTCATACATTTTTGCTACTGGTCCAAACACTACTAGGTCAACTTTGACTGCCTCTGTATCACCTGGCAGCTTGTATTCAATATGATAACAGCTCTGAGCTTTATAGACTTTCAGAAAAACAGCAGAATCTTTGTTGGTTTTTTTGGCCTTTTCTGAACTTTCAAGGACATCAGCTTCTTCCCCTAAAAACAAATAAAGGATTATAAATTAGAGCAAAGATGATATTAATCTGTATTTTTGTTTCTTACATTATGACAGTTTTCTATCACATTTTCAGGACACTTAAGATCACCATATACATCCATCTGACTTGACTTTCGGTTTGAGAACTTTTCAATGCCCCTGCAAAGCCAATATAAACTGTTTATATACTCTGAAAAACTCACCTCTCCAGACAGCCAGAGCAATGTAAACTGTCCACGTGATGTAATATGAGCCATCATCTTTGTGTTCTGTAATATCCTCTGTTGAACCTGACCTATTTTCCACACTATGGTTTGTGGACAACAAACTCATCTCAAGGACATCTTCCTGCCTTTCATTTGAAACTTTCCCATCATCAAAGTCTGGCTGTGAACTACAGAGACCAGTTTCTGGCATGTTCACCACAGGGTCTGATCCCACTGTAATATTTTCCATGAGTAACACTGTAAAATGACAACAGGACAGCAGAGGCATTTTTAAGATAATGTTTCATTTCTAATCAGTAAGAAGAAGAGGTTTATAATTCACGTGTTGTCTAGTTACTATTTAACAACAATATGTTACAATATCCTTGATCAGTCTTTTGTTTACCCCTGAAAACAAATCAAACATTGAGACATTGGCCATGGAAGCAGGATATTAATTTCCAAAGTAAAACTAAACAAAAACACCTTAATCTTTAAGGTTATCCATCAATTATCAAAAAATGTTTAGTAACCTCTGGCCAGTTAATACAGGTTTGCATATTAACTTGAGATATCAGCTTATATTTGGAATGTTGAATATTTTTGGTGAATTTAAATATTTATGTATGATTTAAATAAGACTATTACCAAAAGACCAGGCAGCAAACAATTTGGAAAAAAAATATCAAGCATTCAGTTTCATGGTGAATTCATAGGCTACTTCACATTTTATCTTGCAACAGCCTGGTTTTCCATCAACGAATGAGCAAGCCCATTCCAAAAATTTTTAAAAAGACGATGAAGAAAAAAAATGGTAGCGTTAATGTCTTTCTAACAATTTTATTTTTTAGCCTCGTAGCAATTATTTAATATGTAGACAACACTTATATTTCTTACCTTGTTTTCTCACCTCAGCTCCTGTTAGTTAGATACAGAGATTGTGAGATGTTCAAGTTTTAGCTAACGCAGTTTATCGTTACAGTCTTCTTGAAGAGAAACAGAGCCACAGTTTATGTCAGTCGACCAAACACGACCCACCTCTGCCTCCCTCTGTCACCTTACCTGGTCTATCGGTTCTGAAGCTGTTATTTTATCAGAAATAGTCTCATGTTCCGTAGCCGACTGCTAAAACAGTTCAGGCTTTATCGCAAACTTCAGCCTCGTTTTTTGATTTCTGAGTGCAACGTGTCGCCATGACAACCACTGAAGGAAGTGAGGTGTTGCCCTCACGTGCGGTTAGGACTAGAAATAAGACAAAGCCAAGTTACTTTTCTTCTTTTAACTTTATGAAGAGTTATTTTCATGAATGCCATAAGGGGGATTATGCCAGATTTAAGGTGATTGAACCATCACCTTGAAGAAAGTATTGACAAAAACCACGCGATTAAGCAGTTATAGTTAAGCCATTGCAACAGTCATGTTAGGTTTTGAATTGATAGCTGGTCCGCAACGACAAGGTAGCCTAAGAATTTAAATCAAATTTTAACTCACTGGAAAAAAAAATACTCTTTAAATCTGGAAACGATCGATTGACATTGTATTATGCAGGGTATGATATATGAACACTGAACATATAGTTGTAAAAAAAAACCTTTATAGTGAACTGCAATTGCATTAATAAGTTGTGAAAACTAGCTGGCACAGGCTCATGATCTTGTGATTTGCCCAATTGGCTTCGTAAAGTACATAATGTGTGAGAACTGTGAAGTTCAAAAAGACAACATACCTTTGCTCCACAAAGTCTATATTAGTCCCTTGGGCATCCTAGCCAAAAATGTCTAACTCTGTTGAAAGACAAATTTCACACCTGGTGGCAATTACAGTCGGGAAAACGGCAGTATGAGTCCGTTATCGTAGCCTTTTCGACGTTACTGGGACCCCTGGTTTTGGATTTGGGGGGCAGTGCTAAATTCAAATCTGCTCTGTTTAACACACGCCTCATTTCTGCTCCGTCAGACTGCCTGGAGTTTCTGCTGAGGGGATGATCATGAGATTCACAAACGGGGCGATGTTAGAAGAAATGAATTAACAGTGTTAAGTGTGAGGAAATATGATGCTGCCGATTAGAAATGATGGATGCACTCGACTCCATTGATCCGTACAGCCGACCAGCGCGCAGGACACAATGGATAGTCAGCACTCTTGCTTACCATTACGGACTGGACCGGGGGGTGGAGAACGAAATTATAGTTTTGGCTACGGGACTGGATCAGTACTTACAGGAAATTTTCCATCATATGGACTATCAAGGTGGGGGCAAAATCTCTGTGGAGGACTTTAACATCCTGTGTGAAGTTTTGGGACTGAACAAAGACTCGGAGGACACAGAAAGCGCCGGCGTATTGGACCATTTACCCAACGAGCTCACCTTCCGACACTTCCACGCTAAACTGTGCGGATACTTCAGCACCAAAGCAGGATGTCAGTATGAGAATGGTCGACTGCTGGTTGGGAAAGAAAGCGAGCACATAGAGACTCAGATCCGCCTGAGAAGCCCTTTGAGGCGGCGAGAGAAGCTGCTCACCGTGGGTGTGAGCGGCGGTTCCTGTCCCCTCCCAGAGGGACGGCACGCCTCCGGCTGCAGGCTTGGATCCTGTACCAAAGAGTGCTATGAGGAGATAGTGGCACTGGAAGAAGCAGAGGACCGAATATCGAAACTGGAAGACGAGAATGCAAGTTTGAGGGAGTTGATTGAGGACATGCGAGCGGCTCTTCAGAGCAGTGATGCCCGCTGTTTGGCTCTGCAGGTGAGAATGCTTGCCATACTTAAGTAGAAGTCTCAGAAAACCTTTCCAACATGTTGTCCAGCATTTTCAGAATGTTTGATCAATAGCCTACAACTGATTGGAAGTTGGATCATGGGAACCTCTGTAAATGCCATATCATGTGGCCCTTCGACCCATGATACCCATACCATACCCATTTATCCCAACGCTTTCTGCTGTAAAAATAGGCTCAGTTTATTGATTTATTTTTACTTTTATGCCCATTTATCGATTCATTTATTATATTTTGTTTGTTTCTTCATTTGGTGAGTAGCATTTCATTACACAGCTCTGTATTGTAGTAAGAGCTATAAATGAACCTTGTACCTTAGAGAACAGGGGCTGTGTTGCACCCCAAGACAACCACCTACACTTTGAGGTTGCCATTAAGGGTGCTATATAACATATTTGCACCAGATAAAGTACAACTAAATGCCTTTAAAACATAAAATAACTGGTTGTAAAACTCAGCTAGGTTTACCATTCTAGATTTTAGCCTTAATAAGATGTTAATAATGGATTTTGGTTCTATGCGGCACCACAAGTCACTGAACAGTCCACTGGATGGATGTTGAACTAAAGCCCATAGGGAATTGTCATTCTGGAAGAAGGTAAACAATACCTAGAGGGATTTTCCACAACTTGGCAACCTATGACTTACAGCATTTGTAAGGACTTAAATTATGAATAAAAACATTATTACAACTTATAGACCACATTTTAAAACACTTGTTTATCAACAAAACTTTACCCTTTATCAACCACTTACTAACACCTACATCTGCAGACATGATCGCTCATTCAAAAGTTAGAATCTGTTTTTTATCGAAGATCTCATTGACGACTTTGGTTTTAATTGCTAACCAGCAAGAGATTCTAAACAACCCTGACAACCCAAGTTTTTGCTCCTCTGGATACTTTTGTTAATTTGATGCCACTGATTTACAACTCTGATTCCCAAAAGGGGCTGAGAGGCTTTAACAGAATGTAGTCATTTGCCAATCCTTTTGACACTGACTCAACTGAAAACAGTAGAAAGACAATATATTTTACTTCATCAACCTATTTGGTTTTTGTAAATTAACGATGTGCTCATTCTGAATTTGATGACAGAAAAGCAACAGGAGACTTGCAAAGTTACAGTGGTTAAAAAACCCTCTTTGAAACATTCCACAGGTAAACATATCAATTGGTCACACTTGATAGTGTGGGTATGGAAGAGGCACTTTTGAAAGGTTCAGTTGGTCATAAGTATGGGGTGGGGTCCACCACTTTAACTCTAAAAAGGATAATCCAACACTGAATTAAAAAAAAGTTGAGACTTTTGTAGAACGTAACCAAAACAGAATGCAACCATTTGCAAACCAACTGTGTTCACCTACAACAATGTTACTGTGCCCAGGCTCATATAGTAATATCCTTTATACGATCATGTATTTCACAAAGTGCTAAACCTCTTCCCATCCTTATCTGTGAACAAAAACATGTTGCTGGCATAAAAATAAGAATAAGTTTATGCTTCATAAAATCAAATAGTAAATGTAAAACATTACATGAAAAATTAAACACACTGTCTTTGCACTGTTTTCAAATGTTTTAAATTGAGTATGTCACAATAATCAGCAAAGAATCAGCCAAGGATCACATTCTGTTTTACTTTACTATTTTTGTCCAGACATCATTGAATCAAGGTTGCACTACATAGGGTCAGGAACACTTTGTAAAAACATTACTTGACAAACATTAGTAGTTAGTAAATGGTTGCATTATATTATTATTTACATTTTCCACAGCATACCAACTTTGGATTTATGATTTTATAGGGCATAATTTAATGACATATTAACCATTAATTCAGTGTTGGTTAAAATGTAGAAACCACTAAGGCATGTCTTATCGTGGTACTGCAACCTGTGGCCCATCATTGCTGATGTTATTAATTCTTATAACTTCTGTTCTAGTGGTAAATTAAAAATTAGAAATTCTGAATAATTGCTTATAACTTTTGACTCGATAACTTATTAGAAGAGAATAAATATATATAAAGATATTAAAGGCAACTTACATATTAAAATTTTTTTTTAACTTAATTATTTTAGAAGGAGAAACCAAAATCGGATGTCTTCAGTGCAAATTATAAACAGGTGCACTGTTGGTTTCAGGAAATATCTGGTCCTACTCAATCACCTTTTGCACTTCTGTTTAGGTAGGACTGTGGAAAAGTCACTCCAAACATAAACCAGAGGAAGGCTGTTTTATAGCCCACCAGCAGCAAGCTGCCCAGAAAAGTATGAGCAATACCAACCCGAAAAGTGGCACATACAGCAACCTGAAGAGCCTGCAGAACATTATCCATGAGATTGAGCTGTTGCGGAGCTCCAGAGACCGACAGGTAGAGGAAGCCATGTTGTGCAACCAGAGACTGGAGCAGGAACTGTGGAGCGCTAAAGAGACTGTGACTGCACTGGAGGATTGCAACCAGGCCCTCAAGAGGGAGCAGGTGGGCATGAGGAGGAAGGTGGAGGAGGCCAGGCAGGCACTGCTCAATGGCCTGGGCAAGGTGAAGGAACTGGAAACTAAGGCCAGTCATGTGCCGGTGCTGCAGAGACACATCCTCCAGCTGGAATCAGAACTCCTCTACTACAGGTAAAGCATTGGTAAAACTGTGTCACATGTAGCACGTAAGCAAAAACACTGTACTGTTTATTCTAAAACTGTAGCCACAGCCTATAACTTAGCTCCATTCTGTAAAAAACAAACAAAAAAAATGACTGGAATTTTTTTGAAACAACAGTCATAAAAAATGATCATGGAAGTGATGTCATGTCAAATTCTGCAAGCGTTTTGCTATGTTAGCTTGACAGTCAGCGTGATTTGCCATTTTGCTTTACTTCATTCAGCATCATGCTGGCGTCCAAAGCCCTTGCAACCCAAAGCCTGAGAGTCTGTGAGTGTGGGCATTGGAATTGGGCCATACCTTTAGGTTAGCCAGTCCACAGTTTTGTAGTTGCCAAAGTGGTTATTGTATGTGGGTTCCCTGTAGAGTTTTCTTGTAAATTAGGAAAAGTTACATTTTCGTTCAGTGTTTCTTAGCAAAACACAATGTTAAGCCTAAGCCTAAGTGGCATGGGTGAAAACAAGCTGCGAAGAAGGTGAAAAAGGGTTTTACAAAACAATAAAGGAAAGGTCTACATAAATTTATACAATAACATTTTATAATAATGAGTTGAGTTTAAATAATTTAATAGAATATATTACTGCTCCACAATTTATTAATATAATTGATTCTTGAATAAATATTAATTTGTCATTGAACACTAGCTCTAAATTTTAGCTTGACTGATGCATAATAAGGGAATCAATTGGAAGGCTGGACCGTTGAGATCATTGAGGTCATGAAGGTCATTAATGTCTCTGAGAACTATAGAAATAATTTACAGTAAGATTAAAGAAAATTGAGTCACTTTAAAATATTACAATGCAATTAACAAATGAGTGTAGAAGGTAGAATTTCAGGTGTATTTTGGGAATTTTGGAGGTGGCAGTGATGTAGTTTAGGGTTGCTATCTTGAACTCAAAATTTCTTAAATCCTAGCTACTACCCAACCAGAAAAAGAGACAGCTACAGTTGCAAAACCTTTTTGTTACTGACATTTTGATCTTAATTCATCTTAGACATATTCATACAGAAATAAAGGTGTTTAAACAATAATGATAATAATAGGAATATTAATAATAAAGACTTTTTTCAACTTTACATGTGTGTCATGTTGATGCATTTAAAAAAATACTGTCCCAAGGTCATTTAGAGAGTGCATAGGCTAGTGAAATTGAGTGACAATTTCACCTCTCCATTAGGTCCAATACAAGCTGTCAAACTCTGAGCAAAATAGGCAGCTGTTCATCATGTCATGAGAATGAAGGGCTTGTTTTCAGCAGGTTATGGCTTTACAGAGGCCTTTGTGGCTAGATTGAACCATAATGACTTATTATTCCTTCTAGAATAAAATGACTTTGTTTACTCCTGGCTTTCAGCCTGGAAACCTCTGCCATGCTACTTAAGGAGGCTTGATGTGGCTTACTAGTCCAATTTTCAGCCTTGTTGTGTTTTAGTTGATTTAACAGGCATCGTGTGTGGCAGGTTGGTCTTGCTTGAGCTCTGCTAGCATTGAGAACTATTCATTTTGGTAGAAGTAAGGGTGTAATTGGACTTTTAAAGTACAAAGCCATTGGTTTAATGTTTATCTCGGTGTCTGTTGTCTCTGCTCCAACCACATAATCAGTGTCTGCAGGTCTGGCTCTCTTAGGTAGCAGATGTCTAAATGATGGAGCATCTACCTAATGCTGTTTTTACGAAATCAAACCCACATCACACACACATCCAGATGCACAGGATTGAAGTTCTGGCGACTACTTGCCTTGTTACGATTTTAAAGAACTAATTTTGCAACCGGAATACCCTTCCTTTAACCCTAAAGTCTACTAATCTATGCAGTCGATGTTCCAAAGTCTTTTCATTGCCTCTCCATTGATACCCTAATGACAAATAATTCAACCTCACAAAGGCTCTGACTTGTCAAGAGAAAGCTCCATTGAGTGAGAACCTCAACAGACTGACCATTCTCATCAATCTCTGCTCACTTCTTTCACTGCTTCCAAATGAACAATACCGCATAGGCACCCCCATCCTATGGATCTTAGCAACCAAGCTCCAAGAATATTCCTACTAAAAGCCTCAATGCTTGCTCAGTCACATCTCACCCAAGGACACAGTTAGAGAGAAAGGTGCCAGTTGAGGCGTTGTGTTTTGAGATTTCAGCAAGATGCATTTTCCTTCCTTTACATCTCATTTAGAAACTGTGTGACTCTGAGTTGCTCCAAATTAAGTCATTAATCTTTCAACATGCTGTCTCAGTGTCTCTGATCATATGTGGTGGGTTTGGAGATGCAGTAGTGTGTCAAGGGGTCTGTTGAAATGATCGACTGTAACATTATCCCTGCAGCTTATTTCTAAACTGCTGTGACAAGTAATGAGATTAACTTGATGCTGCTGGATCCAAGAGATATGGAGTTACAGAGCTGGGGGGTGGATGACAGCTGGCTTCACTTCTGTCCTGTGGATTCTTCTAAAAAGTGATCATTAGGATAAGAATAGAGAAAGATTGTGCATTCTTATGCTATTAAAGCAGCTGGTTCACCTGGCATCAATGCATCCCTGAGAATAATTTATATATCCTGAACACTTAAAGCAGGGGGGCCAAAACTCAAAGCACACTTTTGGTCTTGGGCCGAAAAGGATAAACATTTATTGAACACACTAAAACTAAAGGTTTTTTGAACATAAATATGAATAAAAACAGA
>JAPZDZ010000012.1:25572190-25585969 GCA_029783805.1 Acanthurus tennentii | reverse complement strand
CTATCGTTCGGCAAGGCAGCTGTTGCGCTGCATTATGGGATCTGTAGTTTGTGTGTTATCAGCGCTTCATATCGCCGGCCTTGAGTTTGACACATACGACTTAAAGGAATAGCTGGACATTTTTGAAAATATTTTATTCACTTTGTCACCAAGCATTAGAGTAGACTGAAAGCATCCTCATGTTTGCACACTAAATACAAAACTACAGGCATATTAGAAACAGGTGAAGTGAATCAAGCCAGACAAAATCAGTTTACCAGCACTTTTAAGACTCACTAATCAAAACTTCATATCTTGTTTATTTACTTAGTCTATAAAACGAGGTGTCAGAACTACAGGTTGAGGTAATGTGTGTTAAGTTTTTTTCCATTTTTAGTGGGTTTTTAGCATTTGTTGATGTGCAGTTTTCTCATCTTGAAAATCCCCTTTCAACTTTCCATCGACATCCCAGCAGAAGTTAGTTCAAAAAGTGCGGTCATCGGTATGTGTTGTTGCATAATATGACTGTGATTTTTTTTTTGATTGTGTGCTAGCACACAGCAGATGCTGAGAGTCAGATGGGATTCACACATTTCATTAGCACACTTAAGTCTTTGTATTCTGAGACTGTCTAAAAGTGAAACTTTTAGTTCCATTTATAATGTAAAGGGGGTATAAATCAGTCACTGCAGCCTATAGGCTTCCAAGGGCCAGGGGATTAGACAATAGGAAGCACGGCGAGAAGAACAAAAAGAAACGAGGGGGTGGAGAGTCTACCATCTGGAGTAAAAAGCAAACACTCAGCTGTCTGTTCATGAAATGACAGACCTGTTTTGAAAGCCTACAAGGGAGAATTTGCTTCATTCAGCTTTCCATCTTCTTTTTGTACTCACAGAAAAGATTTAAAATGAGAGAAACAATAATGAACATCAGTCATCTTTCATCCTGATATTCTTCAGTTTTGTTATTTTTGATTAAATGCTCTTTTTTTGTATCATGCAGGGATTTTCTAGAGAGCATGCCAATGCACATGTGTCTAAGGTGTGCAAGTTTAAAACTCACTTTTCGTTTTATCCACACGCCTGCAGACTTCTTCTCTGTATGCCTCTAACCTCTAGTCCTCTAAAGGCAGGGCCCAGGGGAGACATAATCTCCTAGCCTTTTCATGTTCTCTGCATGGTGCCTGAGAGCTGAGGGGAGAGGAGGGTCCTGCAGACCATTTCTCTGCCTCCACACAAGACCTGCAGCATTGTGTGGAGCAGGTGCTGCCACAGCATTCCTCCCCTTTAAATATTGTGAAAAGGACAAACTTGAGGGATGTGTGGGACCCGTGGCATTCTGCTGCTCATGTCTAACTGTTGTTCTTGAACAGCCTTCAAAAACTCACACAGCCAAGTGGGCTCATTTTCACATTGGACCGCTGCCCTGCTCTCCCTCTCTCCGGTTTAGAGGTATGCTGTCATCAGCAGAAATACAACACACCCAAAATATCCTATAAACTTATGCAACCCACCCATGTTGGATTTGCCCCCCTTTATATTTCCCTTTACTTTTAATACCCTCGTTCGTTTGTCTTTTAGGGCTTTCTTTGCGCCTTGCCTGCTAAGGAAAGCTTAACTACCCTCTGTAAATTTCACAGCCACTGGTTTTGGGATTAAGTCCTCAGCTAGTGCTAAACAATAATCACATCTCTGAAGCTGCTTTATTTGTATCCCGGAAACCAAGCCATCGTATGGGTGTGACCCAAGAGGACTTGATTAATAACCGTCAGCTAAGTAAACATAACCCTTCACTGCTCTCTGTCGTGCTGCAGGGCACCAACAAGCGCTGGACTTCAAGTTCAAGCTCAGGTTTCCGGAATCCCCCCTTTTTTTTACTCTGTAGAGAAAGGAGACTGTCATTGACCGATGACAACTGAGAGAGGAAACTGCTCTTCAGGGAGTGGAGGAGGGGGAACAGTGATGGGTGGTGTGTTGAAGGAAAGTTCAGTTCAGTGCAGATCTGTGATATACACAGAGAGAACTCTTGGTGTCCTGGCTCTAACAACAAACAGCTGGACTACCCACCACAGGCAAGAGGAATGGCTTCAGATATTTGCTAATAGAGCAGAATGCAGGATCCTTTTAATTAGAAATGCACTGACTAGCACAGTACAGTTTTTTATGTATAATTTTACTCCTGTGTGTAGAGGTTGTGTAGTAAAACTTGGGCCTAAATATGCTACAAATTGCTGCAACATATTTAACCATACCACTAGGCTATTTTGTCAGCCTTTGCCTCTGCCTATTGTAATTGAGATAGCTTTTTTGTTGTGAAGAATAATGTAACAGTGACACGCAGCAGTGAAGCTGTGACATACTTCCTTGCAGTTCCTTTCAGGTTTTGTGTTTCTTTGAAAGACTACGATCATTCCAAATCTTAATTGTATTTTGGCTGCAGATAAACTAAGAGGTGCCTGATAAAAAGCAACACAGGCAGGTCAGGACATGGTCAAGTGTATTTGAGCTGATTTATGACGGAGAAAGTTAGCTTTATTTTTATCTGTTTTCAAAGTCATATATTAAGTTATAAATTATATACTACTGAGAAAAATGCTGGGGCTTTATGTGTTAAGCAATAGACTGTCTTAATATGCACATCTCCAACTTTGTCTGCTGACTGTATGGTGCTGAGCAGGTAGCATACAGCTGCTGTATCAGGAAAAAAGCCTTCCTCTTGCTGGAAACTGCATTATTGACAGCACTGTAACTGATCTATTCTGTATATTTGTACAAAACAAACTAAACATCAAAATAAGGAAACCTGGTTAATGAAAGCAGTACGACCAAACCAAACTCTAAAGGTGGATATCAAAAACAATTGGTTGAAATATGTTAGTGCTAAAGCAAAGTTCAAAATCAGGAGATGATGCTGTCTTGATTCATCATTATTAGCAACTTCCTTTACCTTTACTTTGATATAAGACTATTGATTAGTGGACTTTTTAATTGCTTTTGTGCACAAAATGTGAAGAATTTTTTTGTGAAGACTAACCCTATAAACATAGAAACAGTTTTTGACATGACATTTCCACTCATATCACACTAAAAGTGTGCAGGGATTTTACTGTCTGTGTCTTAGCAAAATAAGAAAATGCATGGATATTTTCATTCTGGCAGGTCAAACCCACACATGCTGCTTTTAATTCTGTCCATTGGCAAGAGCCATGATGCCTGTCTAATGAAATGCTGATCGAATTTGTCTGCTACATCCTACAATCTGCATATTATTCAGTATAGTGTCTGTCTGGACTACTTTCAGGTGTCTATCTTCATTCAGCTGGAATTTACATATTCAGCACTATCACCAAACACTTCAGAGTACCTCATCACTGTCAAACTATGTGACGAGAAACCCTCCCTAAACAGTTTAAATCTCAAGAACAGTCAAAAACAAATTAAAACCAGTCTACACGTAATAGTTGAAGGTGTCGGGTTCTCAAAAGTGAGGGTGTATAAGCTCGAGTCCTTCTTTGTATCTTGAGACACAAAGCCATTTTTGAACCTTTATGCATGTCAAAAGCTGGAGCCAGAATCTGTGGCCTTGCTACAGTATTCACTGGACACAGGCTGCAGCCTTCCTCAAACCACTGTCAATTAAAGTGCAATTAGTCACACCAAAGCCTGCATTTGAAAAAGCCTTCCACTAGTTCATTCCAGAGTCTGAGCGTCTCCACAGCAACCAGCAAAGTTTTGTGTTTGTTCACGTCCATGCACCAGTTTCATGTTGGTCTGACTGCAGCTGCTGGCCTTTTGAACTAACTGCTTCTTTCCTCCACCCTGGCCTCCACTAACTCAAACACTACCCTCTGATTGATTGCCTCAAATCATGCTGCAATTATTGACCTTCAGCTAAGTCAGTCTGTTCTCCTAGATTTTGCACAAAGGAATCTTAAGGAGTACACAGATGCAGAGCATAATGTTATGCTACAGCACAGCGTGCCTTGTGCCAACAGGATATAAGCACGAGTGCCTTATGACTGACTCCTTTTTTTTAGTTTAGCTTTTTTAGAGAGTAGGGCTGTGTCAAACCTTTATTGAGATTTTCTCTTTTTTTCCGGCAAGACATCATCATCTGGAAACACTTATTCTGTGATCCACGAAGGCCCCCTATCGGATTTCTCCCAACACAAAAGAGCAGACAGCAGGAGAAACCTAGAAAATACAAACCAGTACTAAACGATTGATCGTGCAAACTGCAGTCTCAGTGTTTTGCTCAGGAACACATGTGCGAAAGTGTCTTTGAGAAAAGGAAACATGACATATAGAATACAAGTGTAATGTATCTTTTAATGTGCAGATGAAAACATCTGTAACAGAGCTTAGAAAACTGTTCATGTGCATAAAATTTTGTCAGTGTGCTTTTGCCTGACTTCTTCCAAGCTAACTCCTGCACTGTAACGGCACAATTCTACCAGTGACCCACTTTACTGCAAAAATGCCTCAAAGATACAATGTCTGGCTTCAATTACCCCACCCAGATTTGGCATACAACATCACAGGCCTCTACAAAATTATCATGGCAGTTGTAGATGTGGCTTAATACACACTGCCTTGTGCTACATGATATGTTCTCTTTGATGCTTTCAATTGGTTTGGAATGAACTTTTCTCATCTGTACAAATGTGAAGAGCAGTTTTAGCCTCTTGGTCAGTATTACAAGGATACAGGGATACTAGGAAGTTTATTGGTCATTATACAACAGGTTGTATTTAAATTAAAGTGTTGTTCCCTCTTGATTGATTAACTGAAAAATAAAATAAAATTATTGAACATGGAGCAGTGCAGATGATGCATTAAGTAGTCTCACAGCCTGAGGGAGGAAGCTGCTCTGTAGTCTGGTGGTACGGCAATGGATACTTCTGTATCTTTTGCCTGATGGCAGCAGGGTGAACAGGCTGTGGCTGGGGTGGGTGTTGTCCTTTAGGATACTTTTTGCTCTACGCAGGCACCTCACCTCCCCAATATCACTGATACTTGGTAGATGGGAACCAATGATGTTTTGGGCAGTTTTAATCACTAGTTGCAGAGACTTCCTGTCCTGGGCCGTGCACATCCCATGCCAGTTTGGGATGTTTCCAGTCAGGATGCTTTCAATCGCTCCTTTGTAGAGGTTGACAAGAACTTGGTGTGGGAAATTTGCTCTCTTTGTCGTGAACTGAGCAGACAGGCTGTGGACCCACAAAGCAGAGCTGAGGCAGACGGTTAGCAAAAGACAGTTTAATCCAGAAAAAGGGTCAGTACACAGGGAGTCAGTCAAACCAGGCAAAAAACAGGATCCAGGAATCAGTATCTTAGAAAATGCATGAGGGGTCAAAACACAGGGAACACAAGCAGGAATGCTGGTGACAAGAAATGCAGACGATCTGACTAAGACACACTGGGAGAGGAGGGTATGAATACACACAGGGAGAGAGGATAATGAGACACAGGTGAAGACAATGAACAATCACACACACAGGGAGTCAAGACACTGAGAAGAAACACAAACAGGAAGTGAGGGGATTCAAATAAAATAAAACAAGAAGTGGAAAAACTAAACCACTTGACGGGACCTGACATTCTTAAGTTTCCTTAAGAAATACAGCCGTTTCTGAGCTTAGTGTATGTGCAGAAACATTCACAGCAACAGATAAGGATCATGCACATGCAGTCAAGCATCTGTATTGAGCTTGTAGTGCTCTTTTTCAGGTCAGAGGTGTCAAAACTACGACTCCCAAGCAGCATCAGGGCAGAGCGGCAGCTGAGTGCTGGCAGAAGGTCGGGCCAGCGGTGTTGCTCTGACTCCCAACATGACCGCTGCTCTCCAACAGGGCGCGCTGTGACAACTCCAGACAAGAGTAAGATATGCTGCCTGAAAGCACATAATGCAGTGCTATCAAATCTCAATACTCATATTTAGAAAAGAAAAAAGTCAAAGGAACACTTACATCTTTCTAATAAAACACTGTACACCTAGTATCTGCTTATTACAACAATAGTATTGTTTGCTTTAGAGAACAGTGAGAGGCAAGGTACGGTTACAGATGTGAACACAGTAGACTGATTTACCTTTGATTAATGATGTGTGTTGTGGTGTCTAGTGGAGGAGCAGCTGTTTCGCTCAGTGGAGGGCCAGGCAGCCTCTGATGAGGAGGAAGACAAGTGGACGGGAGATCAGCAGAGGCAGGTTGATGAGTTGAAGAGGATCTTGACCAGGCTGTCCTGCTGTGGGGAAAGGTACTAACTTTCATACCATTACTGAGTCTGAAAGCAGGGCACAAGCTTAAAGCAAGTTACTGGCCAACTTGATACTGTTCTCAGGTATGTAACAGTTTAATGTGTATGATGGATGGCCAGTACAGCAGACCTCAGCATAGATTAGTGCTATGTGTCCCACAAACATTAATGAACATTTTAGCAAGAATATTAAACTAATTAAAACTTTTTTTTAAAAAAGCTGCATTATTCTTTTTGGCCAATTTTGAGGGCAGAAGAAGCCCAAAACAATCTGACTGACACACAGTCCTGTGCTGACACACTGGCCTTACAAAGTTGTAATGTGATAGCAAACAATTGCCCGTACATGTCCAGGTACATGGCAATGTAAGCACTTGCTATTTATTTGGGTCACATTCCCAGTTACCAGATGAATGCAAGTCCAATAATATCTCTCTTTCCTAGCTTTGTTTGGTCCCTAGTATGATGTTTATTTTTGTTTTAAACTGCTATGTTTGGCTTTCTTTATCAGCTAGCTTAATGATATTTGCTAGCTCTGTCTCTGTGATGTTTGGTGCGGGACATGCAGTGTATAGTTAGGGCCAATGTTTTTTCCATCTAAAAAGCCTTGCAGGGTGTTAGGAAGCACTGGGATGAATTGCTGTTGCAATGGGACAAAAACAAGCTGCATGTGGGTTTTGTTTAATAATGCTTACAGAGGGTTTTCTCCACATTGCTAACAACAAGTGTACGAAAGCGTAGGGTTAAAAAAGCACAATACTCACCAGCATGAATATTGTGCTTTCCTGTTTCTGTTATGACTGAGATAGACAAGGACAGGACAAACTTCTCCATTTTTTTAGTTACCAAGGTGACAAATGACATGTCAATCACCCAGATTCACACCTACAGGCAAATTAAATATCAAATACACTACTTATAAGGACCGGCAACTAAACACACTTGGAAAACATTTGAGACATGTAAAGGTGTTTATTTTAGAACATAGACCCATGTTAGTTTATTCTTGCACACTGAAATGTTGCTACATAGGTTTAATGTAATACAGAATTTAAATGAAAGCTACATGTAGAGCAAAAGCTGCCTACTGTGGCTCAGACATTACTTTTTCCAAACACAGTAGTGAGATACATCCCCCCATTTTTTGTCAAACTCCTCCTGTTTGACAGCTAGGATTGAGTTCCTGTCCTCTGTATGTTGATAAGGTGCGATGACAAGGCATTCAAGAAGCTGATGTCTAATTTCGGGAGTTCGAGGAGCGAGGAGAGCTGCAGCGCTGTGGTGGAGCTCCTGGAGAGGGTGACCAGGTTGCATAAGCAGCTGGAGCTGAAGGAGAGCCAGGCAGAGATAGACATGGACCAGGTACAAACCACCACTGACCTCCATCACACCACCAGGGTGGTATCTGCAGTATCCTCTGCCCTGGCCCACTGGATCCATTTATATGAAACTGTTCTCTCTGGAAAATGTTTGAAGGGTTTTATCATTATTTATTGTAAGTTAATTTGTGGCTGTGTGTTTGGTGTTAAAGTCAATTAAAGAGGACTGTTAAAGGTTGTTATGAAAGTGGAGGGCTTCAAAGGCAAAACCACAGCTAGTGGCATGATCCTGCAGCTTCCACCTAACCAAACCACCAGCAGTGGCTCCAGAGCCTCCCTCTGTGTGTGCGTGGGTGTGTTTGCAGCTGTTTCTTACTGGAGCTAACCACAGAAACACTCCCCCCTTGTACTGCACGCCATTCAGGAGTATCATAAATTAAAGCTCTCCTGTTACAGTCAAGTAGTATTTTCACAACACAGGAAGACAGGCTGAAGGGGACCCGTGATGTAATGTGTTTCCAGAACGTCTCATCACTGGAGCAGGAAAAGTTGAAACTAAACAAAGTCCTGTGTGTGAGGCTTTGTTTATGTGCAGGATGTGTGGGGTGAGACCTTTGTCCTTCAATATGCCGTGACGTAAAGGTGCACTGCAGGGATTTCCACACATTTTTGGCAGGCAAACGTAAACTCACTTCAAACTCAATATTTGTTTATTTGCACTGTATTGAGGTCTTTCGCAAGCTTACAGGGTAAAAATGTGACACTTCTGAGAGTGAAATAGTCACCTGCATTTGTAACAAGTTGCAAATCTGTGTTTGGATAATGTAAAAGATAAGGTAGTGCTATTTTTCATACTTCTGAGAAATCCCATTAAAGACCAGAGCCAACAATGAATATATCCTACCAACAAGTATTGTGTGTATTACAACCTAATGTATCTGAACCCAGTGTGGTCTCATCCCAGATGCTTTGGCTCACCACACAGCGTCTTGTAGAAAAAGGTACCCTTTAGCATGTGTGTCACTATTAGATGCCAGTAGATATATAGTAAGAAAGTTCCCAGAGCAGAGGGACTTTCATCAAGTAGAATAGTTTGTGTGCCACGCAAAACCAAAAGTGAACTGTGACGGTTTAGAATAATGATCACACATTGATCTTTCCCTAATCTTACCTTTGAATTCCCTACCTTGGGTGTAAATATGAGACATGTGTGACAAAGCAGTATTCAGTATTTATTCAGTGTCTGAAGACCTTGGATGATAAAGTACATATCTCTCTGGGATCCATTGTTGTCCAAAAACTGGTAAAAACATATAAATGAACCACACAAGTGCAGTAAGTGCCATGTACCTTTACTATATGAACACACACCCTGTAGTTTACTATGACTCCATCACTTGTACAACATCCTGCTGCTGAAATTACTCACTAGAGAACCCAGTGTGTATCAGTCCACAACTACAATAAACAAATTAACTATTTAAAAAACTTAAAATTCAAAATTACAATGTCCAGCTTTTTCAGAATTTATATGAGACTTATATAATGATTACTCTGTTTTCGAACCTTTTTAAAAGATTTCCATCCCTTGTAGGAACCAGTAGGTAAGGACACCACAAGCAGATAGTGAAGTTGGAGAGTATTGAGATGTGGTCTAAAACACTGTTAGCTTTAGTCTTTCCTTGGATCTGTCATCCATAAGGAAATCTAGAAACAGAGGTGAACAAATAGTTTTTGATCCTACACACTTGTCACTGTGCAAGAACTTTTTTTTAAATTATGACACCACTGTTGAACAGTGTTTCTATGTTGTAATGCACAACAAAAACAATGGTGACCTTTTTTTTATGTAATGAAAATAAGACTCACAACAGAAGACCTGACCCCAAGTCAGGCAGAAAGAGGTTACTGGTTTGTGTTGTGTCTTCCAGATGAAGGACTCTCTGATGCAGGAGCTGCAGCAGAAGGCAGAGGAGACAGAGCTGCTTCAGATGGAGCTTCAGATGCTGGAAACGGAGAGGGTTCGTCTGTCGCTAGTGGAGGAGAAACTCGTGGACATCCTGCAGCTACTCCAGCAGCTCAGAGACCTGGTAAGTTGGCTCTAGTACAGTGTGGCCTGCAGTGCTGAATCTGAAGTGATCAAAAGTGCTAGTTACCACATTCAACATGCTTGTATAAGTCTTATTTCAGAACATAATGATTTGATTTTAATCACAGTGCAAATTTTGCAAACAGCAGCTGGACCATCATGTGAACTCAAACTCTTTACTCAAGCTCCAAGTGTTGAAAATCATTTAGCTGGTTTGGCAGTTACGAGGAATCCACCCACACTTAACTGGAATAATTTTCTCTAGTCAGACATTAGAGGAAAAGCACAATAAAAGTATTCACTAGCATTGTTCAAGGACAAACCTACATAAGGACATTTACTCACTGATGCTTTGAAATTAAAATCCCACTTCGACCTGTTGAATCAGCAAACAGATGTCCTAACTGTCAAAGGAATAACATGGGGTTTTGTCCAATCTTCATGATCTAACCATCACAGTTGGAAACTCAGATTATCGATCTGTGTGTGTATTAATTTAATTTTACTTGTTAAACATATGTCAGAGCCTCTGCAGTTACAAGACTCAGGTTGCCTGTTAAAGTGCCTGTTAATTGCCTGATAGCCATCTATGAATAGCTCTGTCTTGTTTCAGAATGTCTCACGGAGGTCTCTCGGGAAAATCTTACTCAGCACTTTGGAGTCTTGCAGTGACCCGCAGCATGGTTAGTAGGGCTCACACTGCCAGTAAAATCAATACAAGTTCAGGCAATGAAAATTTACAGTTGCCCACAGCTGGGAACTGAATTAAACTCTCAGGTCGGGTTGTCTGTAACATGATTCCCTCAGTGGTCACATCTGTTCTGTTTTTGCACAGGGAAAGCCCACATTCTGGAGGTGCTCAACGCTCTCTATCATGAACTGTCTGCTTGTGAGATCCTGTCTACCGGTGGACCTTTGGAGCGAACACAGAGTCAGCAGTCTTTGAATGCCCTCATCATCTCTTGCTAATCAAGATTGCCTCCTGCTGGGCTAGTAATGTTCCAACAGCCTTTCCAGAGGACGCTAAAAAGCTTAACATCAGGTCATGAAATGAGCTGATTGATGTGTATAGTGTAATATATTGTAGCTTATATACTCCTAACATCCTGTTATCTATAAAGGGATATTAGCCTTGAATATGAATTAGTTTAGCAAAGGTATTCATTATATATAAAGAACATACTTAGACCATTTTTGTACATAACTCTTTTGTGATCCAATATAGTTTTTCCCCCACAACAAAGTTCTGAATGTGAAAATGTTGAAATAAGCTAAACTTTAAAGGGGCATGAAGTAGTCTATGAAAGGTACTGACTTCCTTCAGTCAGCAGGTCAACAAAAATCCCTTATTTGAGAAAATTTAAAAGGAAAGTGCATCTCATTTTATGTGCTTTATTCATCTCAGTCTGCATTCTAAGATCAAAGGTATCATCATGTGCACACTATGTTTGACCAAATGTGGAAAAATCAGTTCTACCCTACCCTCAAGCTACCTGCTACCCTCAAGATGCCTCAGTGCTGTTTCATGGTGGATTAGGTGAATTTTTACACTCAGGTGCTCAGTTGTCAGTGGTATATGCACGGCATGGCTTCGACCAATCCCCTGCAAAATAAAAAATAAACCGTCAGACTTCAACCTGTTTCTCTTTTCACAAAACCATTACTGCTAAAAGTCAACCTACTTATTTTCTCCAAAGCATTTGACCATACCACAAGATCTTCAACAGCAAGCAAGTGGACTTTTTAATACATTTGTTTTTCATACTATAATAAGAATAATGAAATGTCCGGAAAAAAAACTACATTTCCATTATATAATTATATTATATTATAACTGAGGAAAATTCATCTACTGAAATGACCATGTGATATAGTCAAAAATTCATAACAAGTAATTAAGTAGAGATTGTTTTGTCGACCACTGTTTCTACAGTCAGACTGAATTATACTTCTATTGGCAACATGAACTTGTTAACTACAGGCTGTTGATAAAAGGTTTTATGAATACACTATACTCATCATTAACTTGCTACACTTGCTACATGGTATGTAGAATATGAATGTTAATCTCATACAGTAAACTTATAGGACTTTTTACAGACACTAATGGTATTTACTAGTTTGTCTGCTTCTTAAAGCCAATTTCTTGGTGCTAAAGTTGGAAATGTTTGGCATAAAAGTGGACAAGGATTCCCAAATATGTCATTGGTTTAGTCCATTGCATTGTTAATAGTGGTGTCTGAATGAAGCTACAGTTACCATCACAAACTTGTTTGTCAATACATATATGTATGTAAAACAGATTGCCCTTCAGTAAAAGGCTCCTTTTGAGACACAAAATATGTTTATATTAGTTTGTTGTCAGGGCTGAGGGTTTCATAACCACTGTTGTTGAATCATGCCATTAAAGCCTTTGACATATGTGACATTATTGCTGCAACTGATTTTTACACTAATAAAAGGAAACGTCTAAATAGAAGGTTAGATTAAGAAGGTTAGGAGATGGATTTGCCGGGCATAACAACCATGAAATTTATGCATCTCCACCCTGAAAAAAAAGGAAACAACTTCATTCCTTAAAAAGAAAGTACGAGAGCAAACTAGTTCGTGTGAACTTCCATATTGGAGGGGTGGAAAGTGTTTTTATTGGAAATATCACAAACTGGCCTTGAATGTACACGGCCAGGACAGGAAGGCTCTGAAGCTGGTGAGTAAAACTGCCCTGAGCATCACTGGTATCTCTACACAACAGTGGCCAGGAGGAACCAAAAATGCAACAACGCTTTGCAAAAGCAAAAAATAACCCAGTTAATGGAAAATATAAGCACAAAAGCCACAACACTGATGCAAAGGCCACAACAGAAGTTGATAATTAAGTGCCAACTAATGCCAGTGTTATTCAAAAAATAAGGAGTTATAAAGTAAAACTAAAATCTGGGAGGCATTTGGAAAAAGGGCAGGATGGAGACAAGGATGCAGGACCAAGTGGCAGTGTTCTGTCCTCAATGCTGTGCATCTATGACAGGCAGCTAAACGCTTTTACTCCAATCAAAACTCTGGATTGTAGTTCGACAGGTTTATTGTTGAAGCAAAGTGTGAAACTAAAGAAGAAATAAACAAACAATAATCAAATTTTAAACATTATATGTCCATAAGCATCAAATAAAACAACTCCATGTTGTACAGATACACTTTATAAACTAAAGACAACATAGCTAATGACAGCAGTTTGCTAGAGAGAAATGCAGATGACATGAGCTACTAAAACCTTACAAACCTTAAATTTTGCCGCTTTACACACACAAAAAAGTGTACAACTGTGTCAATAATACATACCGACGATGCAATCTCAAACAAGATGTATACCGAAACGACTGATTAAACACCGTGAGCTGCCAACTCCTCAGCTACGTGACTTTGTTCTCACTTCCTCAATAAAGTTTACCAATTCAAGATTGACAAAACATAGACTGCTGAACTAAAATCGACCAGTAGGCGGCAATATTGTGCTTTTAACTCCCTCTCTTTACAAAATACAATGAAAGCAATGAAATCAGACACAAGAGATGATTTTTTTAAACTTTAACACTGAACATTATGAACTAAAACAGAACAGGCAGAAACAGGATTTTGGGACAAAGACAGAACCAGGTAAAGACAATAGACAACCTGACAAAGACAAAGAATAAACACAGTATACACATGGGGAATAAAAAGAAACAGGTGGAGTAATCAACATGGGTGAAACATTAGGGTGGGGCAGTTAATAACAGGAGAAAACTTGACAGGACATGGGGAAATGAAGGACACAAGTGTTAAAAATTAAATAAGAAGTACTGAACTCAAACAAATCATGACACCTAAAGTCTCTTCTTTGGGACTCAGGGTCAGACCATGGCCTGGTCAAGACTCAAAATGAATGTATGAGGAGTTAAAAGAGGGTGTGAAAAGCCTTTTGTAACAGGCTGAAGTCTGAAACATTTCAGATTGTGATGGAAAAGAGCCACCATGTGCTAACATGCTTCTGTCTCACAAAGATAGGTTATTCATCTGTGACTTCAGATAAGACTGAAGTTATAGTACTTGGCCCTAAACAACATTGGATCAGACTATCCCATAATATAACTACTCTAGA
>JAPZDZ010000012.1:25544197-25562972 GCA_029783805.1 Acanthurus tennentii | reverse complement strand
CAGACTGCTGTTGATTCTCACGATAAAACGGAACAAAGTGCGTCCCGTTTCAGCTCAATACGGGACCCGTACTTTTGTTTCCAAATACGAAACGATTCCGTTTTTTAAGGGACGTTTGGCAACCCTAGTTACTAGTACAGTCTTTGTATAAAACATTCCTGTTATTTTTTTTAAGGTAAACACAAGAAACTTGTGCTACAGAAAATGGACCAGACTCAGTGAGAAGCTCTCTAAGCTTAACAACTGCCTTGCACCCCATCCTATAAAACCTAGACAACTATTAATTTAACTACACAGACCTGTGAGCAGTGATAACTAACATACAAAGAAAAAAAACTGAACATCCAGACAGTCACTAGGCTATACAAATTGCTCCAAATTCAACATTGCACTTCCTTGTGTTTCCAGTGAACTAAGTGTAAGTAGATCTGATGAACAGTTCTCTGGATATGTGAGCGCCATACACACAAAGGGACACACAGAGGCCTTGCTTTATAGTTGGATAAGAAGTTTTTTAATGTTTTTTATTTTGTTTACAAAGTCAAGTCAAAGATATTCATGTCAAGATAATAGGCTGCCTTAAAATGGGATTTACTTTTAAGTAAATCATTATTTTGCAACACTGTGATGAAACATTGAAAAACGAATGCTTCAATGATATGTACTTGTAAAACCTCTACTACTGATATGTTATAACAGAAAACTGATATATGTAACAGATGGTGAAGTCTTTTTAAGAATAGGCTCATTCTAAGCTTTAGAGCCATGTGCTGTTTTTGTTTCTGCTGTTTGACAGCTGAGGAAAAGGCTGGTCCAAATGGAAAGGAGCAACACTCAGCTGCAGTGCACTGTCTCTGACCTGAGGCTCAAACTGAGTGCCAAAGATAAGGAGATGCACAAGGAGATGCAGAAAGTGAGCACATAACTAATTCCTGTTTTAGTAAGTTTTGATTAGTTACCAGAAGTTATTTGCTTAAGTTAAATGTTTGCTGGGGTACCCTATAGGAGTGAGCAGATATAATTAATTAAAAATCTTACACTCACTTAGTATTAACAGCATTGTTTGTGGCATTCAATTTACATTTTTTTCACATCATCTCTGTTATACAGTTTACCACTGACAGTGATATGATTGGGAACGAAATCTATAACACTAATTTGTTGCAATAATTCACAAGTTCAGCTGAAAGTAGAACAAAGTATCTAGGGTACCAGTGTGAGGCGCCCCTGGTGTGTTGGTCGAATCAATTGTTTATCTTCTCTTTGTGCTTCCATGGAAAGTGTTTCCTTGCTTAGTGATGGCAGATGGACGAGAACACCAAGTGGCAACACTGTGTTAAAAAAACCAAAAAAACTAACTATAGATGATGCTCACTTTGCTCGTCAAATTATAACCTGATAGACGCTGTCCACTGTGAACCTTTTAGATCTATAGAATTTTTTCATGAACAATGTTGCAGTGCTTTAAGAAGAGATTTCCTCTCAGCGGGAACAACGAAGCAATAACAGTTTTCACGAACATATGTGCTGAAAGTAGACCTCAAAAAATATGAACCTGCCTTTTCTTATCTTTTTCATGGTAAGGTGAAAGACCTGGAGACATATCTTCAGCGACTCAAGTCAGACCTCCATAACTGTGTGAGCTTCATCCAGGAGCCAAAGAAACTGAAAGAAAGTGTGAAGATGATCTACGCCCAGTATGTACAAGAGGTCGACGTGGTGAGTGGTTCATATAGTATAGCAAATGCTGAAATTTGGGGTACCAACAGTGACATTAAAAGTGCAGGCTTTATTCCAGCTGAGTTATTTTACGTCCTCTATGCTCACAGACTAACTGAGAGTTGTATTTTACTTACACTGCAACATAAGCAGGCAATATACAAGCCATTTGTGTGTGTGCTGTTTCCAAGATGGATAAAAGCAGTGCTGACAAAGACTTTCTGAGGGAGTTTCGTGTCCATCTGGATCACCTACAGAAGACTGTAAACACTCTGCAGACCAGGCTGGCCAAATCTACTAAAGAGCATGAGGAAGCCAAGTTCAAGATGATAAAGGTAATTTATGAAACAGAACACTGCACAGACATTTCTTTGACCAACCATTATGTATTCAAGTCCATTTCTTATAATTATTGAAGCAATATAGGGCTAATGCTTATGGCATTTCTTCTTGTGATATGAGTCCCAGAAGAGTTTTACTGAAGACTTAATATTTATCTTCTCTGCAGGAGAACCTGGCCCTGATTACAGAAATCAATGAGCTGCGTAAGGATCTGCATCTGGCAACGACTCAGGTCAAAGAGTACAAAGCTCAGCTGGCCACGTTAAAGAAATCCAACAAGTCACGTCTTGACTCAAAGAATGGACCCCAAGAGCAACCAAAACCTAAAGATGTCAACTGAGAATATAAAAAACACAAGACTGAAAGCAAATGTAGTGTTCCTTCTGTTTAACAACCAACTTCTTGGGATGATCACTTCCAACTAGAGCTGGATCAGCAATAGGCAGCCATTTGTGTGGACTATTTGAGTCAAAAGAGGAATACACAGAGAGAAATATGCATATCAGTAGCTGTGAAAGTTAAAGAAAATTGACTAATAATTGTGATAATACTAAAAAGTATGTCAGCATAAGTATGCGCTAAAAATAATAGAAAAAGTAGGACTAATAATGTCAGCAGCGTCAAGCAGCACTATGGTAATTGGCACAAGGATTCTTGAGTCAGTATTTAATTATCTGCAGAAAAAAAACTTATTTTCTTTTTTAAGACATACCCATCAAGAAGAATTTTTAAGATAATATTAAATGGATTTGTACTAACGCTACTGGGACTTATTCACCAGTATCTCCTTATTTTTTTTCCATAAATTCTTTCAGTTGTTCTCAAGAAAGTTGAAAGAAAGGTAAGAAAAAAGAAAAAAAAAAGTCTACATCAGCTTCATGAATGTGTTCCTAAACTGCAAAATTGTGCACAACTGTGTTTTTTGATTGATGAATGCCAATCTCCTCATAAACTGTTTGCTCTAGTGGGTCCTAATCCTAATCTAGAATTAGTGTAGATAAATATAGATATGGAAAATAACTGTTATTAAAAAACATTATAAATGACAGAAATATTATTTTCATCTAAAAAATTATATTATATAACTATTACAGCAGAAAATGCATTAACCATTTATTTTGTCAAACATATTAGCACTCAAATGTGCATAAGAATATTCTGGTGAGTGTGTAGATTCTGGTTTTACCTACGACCAAAAAAAAGTAAACATTGGTGAATGTCAGAATCTTTGTTTAAAGTGCGCAGGTGGGTTCTATGAAGAAATCTCTTCTCAAGAATGCTTGGCGAAAGAGGCCCATTGTCCTTGTCCTTGGGATGTTTATTCCTTTACCATGGATACTTGATATGACCCCCACCTGCAGATCACTGCATTATTATCATTGTTACAATCATTATGACTTGGCTGCATAAAGCAGGTGGGGGGGGGGTAGTAAATAATGAAGCTTCGATAGGTGTCTATTTAACTGGCTCTATGTTTATATCTTTTCACAGGTTTAGCAAGACTGTTCAGAGCAGGTGTACAAACCATATCATGGACCACACTACTACCACATTGTTCTCATATGGCTACTGTTTTGTAGGGCCTCCACATGTATCACTCTTCAGTGGTCAACTACTCCCAAAAAGTTAACTAATGGATTAATCTCAGGAGATTTGTTTTATTTTTTTAACCCAAGAACAAAGATCAATTCTTGTCTTATAGTTTATATAAAATCAGCAAAAGCTTAACTAATGTTGAAAGGACCAACGTGGGGGTAGGACAAACAGCAGAGTCCTTGATCAGCTCCCACAGGTTGTTTACAAATGAGCTGCAATCTGATCAGATTAAACCTCGGTAGGACCGTTTAATTTAGAAAGTTACCGAATGATACTGAATAGTTAACAACATATTAGCTCACTGTGAAGCCTCTGAGCTAAACAGTGATAATTGAATAGAAAAAGTTAAGTTTTTTCTTTCATTAACAAACAACTTTTATTTTTTAATTTAATGAAAGAACAGTTGAAAAACAAAAGTAAGGGGTTAGCACAATGAAAACATAAAGAAGTAATGCAACACAGTCATATAATAATGATGAACATGTAAAATGATCCATTTAAAAGTTGGCAGACATTTTGGTGACATCACGTTTCAAGTCTTCGACGTGCATCTCAATTCTCCTGTGCAGATCCTCCATTGAAGTTGACACGGTGTTATACAGAGCCTGCACAGTGAAGTAAAACATGTTAGTCTCAAACAAAAACAAGTGGGCAGTGATGCAGATGTGAAGGAAGTGGAAACTGTGGTAACTTTCGGTCATACCTGAGCTTTCTCTGTCTCTTTGCTGCAGATTTCTCGCAGGTTTTTAATCTTGGCCTTCAGCTGCTGTGTCTCTCTGGAGATCTCCTGGATTTTTTCAGCCATCTCCTCACGCTTCTGATGGATTTGGTTACACTGCCTGTAGAACAGTTCAAATTCGGTTTTTAAAATTTTCATTTTTTAGAACACAACTGTAAAATCCTTTCTATTGATCAGATTAACAACTATGCAAATTCAATATTGTAGATTTGACCAGCAGTGACTCGTGTTGTATATACAGTATTTATATATGAGAGACTTAAATACCCCAACACGTCTTGAACATGCTGCTCCTTCATCTCTCTCTTCTTCTGTCTCCTAATGTTCTGTTTGGACTCTTTGTCCAACTTCATGCCCAGAGCTCGTTTCAGCTGGCCTTCCTCAATGATCAGGTTCTTCAGCTCCTTTTGCTTCTTTTCATACTGAGCTGTTAGCTCCTGGTACTGCACACGCAGAAAAACTGTACATTATTGTATGACTGTACAATGAGAATCTTTAAATCTTTTAAATCTTAAGAATCTTTTTAACTCTAGCGTTTCTGCTTCACTAATTTACCAACATTAATGTTAAGTCTTTAACAGGGAACAGGCTGTTCCTTTACTTATTTATAATTAACTTGAATTCAAGTAAATAAATTCGCTCATATGCATACTGGCCACCAAATATTACAAGCAGTGACGGCTCCCTGATCTGAAAAAATGAGAGATTTGAAAACTGAGAGCTCACTGCCTTTTTAATGCACAAACACACAAACTCATCTTCATGCATGTGTGCCATCATTCCAATGTAAAAAAGCAAAATAATGAGGATATTTGTCATGAAGAAGTGACTCTGGGGAGTCAAAAAGGCAGAGGAATCTGTCATTTAATCTGTACTATCAATTCTAAATATTGACATTTGTTGTTAGAATATTGAAAATGTACAAAAGGAGGAAGCAATGCAAGATAGCACTGCATCGATATATTGTCCCTCTACTCCATACTGCTAAATGACCCCAATGTACCCCAATGCTAGACTAGAAGAGAGATCAATTGGTAGTAAATGGAGGGCAGCTCTGCTCCATTTGTACCTCCTCCTGCCGCTGCTTGGTGTTGTTCATGCTGCTCTCCAGGTCCTGCAGCAGGTTGTACATCTGCTGGATCTCAGCCTCAGTGTGAGTCACACTTTGCACCATGTTCTGCAGCTCCACCAAACGCTCATCTGTTTCTTCCTGAAATCAGGAAGGAATCACAATCACTGGTAACTTCCATCCGTCTAACTTCACCTATAAACAAAACAGCAGCTTTTTGAGGCAAACATGCTGATCTACTCACAATAGAGTTCTTGATGTTCTTTACATTCTCCCTCATCTTCTCCATCTGACTCTTCAGCTCCTCCGGAGACTCCACAATCTGAGACTTGAGTTTACTGATGTCTTCCTTCTGGTTGCTGACATCCACCTTCAGTTGGGCCTGATAGAGGTTGTGTTAGACTTTCTTGTCTATCATTTTGACATGCAGGATTGTAAAGATGATCATTATCTCTAAGAATCATTTCAATTTTCATATTTTAATTATAAATGATAGACAGCCTATTTAATAGCATTTAATTTTCGAAACAACCTAATTATAATATCATTGAATACCATGAAACAAACTTAGAAAATATGCATTAAGAAGGGTATGGAGAGACCTCTTTGTTTACATGTCAACCACACCACACCGAGCAGATAATTGTGTGTTTCTGAGCAGAGGCCACCAAAACATGCCAGTGTAGATTTGCTTATTGATATTTATCTGATACTTTTGAATTCCACATGAACCACTCCTTATATCCACATTAATTTGATCCACCGCTTATCATTTATATCAAAAGAAAAAAAAATACTTTAAACGAAAGCTAGTTTGACTGTTACTCATGTTGTGCTCTTCTTTCGAAACAGAGGTGAAGAACACCAGAAACAAATGTTATTATCTTCACATGCTCTATATATGTGTGTGTGTGTATGTGTGTCCCTCTGGAGTGAGGGTCCACTACGGGTGGTCTACATGTTGTTCTTTGCAATGCTGCATGTATATCACTCAATGTCACAACCAAAACCCTGAAGTACTATTGAGCCTTGGATTCGTTATGTAAAAAAACAGTCAGTGACAGGAAATTTTCAGTCTGAGTGACCCCTGTGGCCTGACACCAGGGTCAGGAACAGCACGCAAATTTCTTCAGTGGTAGGGTTAGGGTCCCATTGGTCACAAAGACATATAAGGTTGGTATCATGTAATTGCACCACGATAACATACCAGTTTTTGAGTCTTCTCTGCAATGTTGGTTTTCCACTCAGCGATGCTGTCTTTTTTAGCATTCTGGAAGGAGAAACGTGTTTTTTATTTGAGAGTACACGCAACAGATTTAGAAATTTTTACTGTCTGAACATCACTTACCACTGCCTGGGTTACATGTGTGGTGGTGGTGTGCAACTCAGAGAGAGCAGCTGCCAGCTCATCGGCTTCGGCCTGCTGCTCTGGTGGGATGGTGCTGGACAAATATGAGAAACATTTATCAGTGAGCAAAGTGCTGCTTTTGTCTCTGAGTCACCAAAGGGAAGTACATGCATCATTACTTGTGGTCATGACATTGTATCACAAAACAGATCATTATTCATTTAAATGTAGTGCTGCAGCTAAAACATGATTATCAGTTAATCTGTCCATTATGTGACTTGTTTACTTTATAACATTTCAGAAAATGCTAAAGAATGTCTCTTCCAGTTTGAATCTCTGAAATATTTCTTAAAAATGATTTTGAAAAGGCAAAAAAATGCTAAACATTACATTAAAGAGGCTGGAAGCAGCAACATACCCAAAGACAACTAAAACACACATATTAGTATTTAATCCAACACCTACGTCAACATCTCAATCTTCTTCTCTGCCTCTAAATTGCCTTTGGTGTAAGCTTGCAGCCGGTCCACATCTGTCCTCTGACAACAGAGAGTGAAACTGATACAATTTCTGCAACTCAAAGCATGTACACTCAAATCTGGATAATGTAAAGTGAGCAGTGAGAATAAAAGGTTTGTCGTATAAAAATGCACTCTTATAACTGAACCTCTATTAAACCTGTGTGGACCAGTCAAACATACAAATTTTGCCTGCTTCTCCAAGATCACGCCCATCCTCTGCTTCCTGAAGTGAAGAAAGTTCATGATGGCACTTAGAACAGTCAGAGTCTTCTGTTTTTCTAGAAAGAAACAAAATCAGAATCTAGGGTTATCAGTTCATCAGATGTGAAACTGTGATATACAGCAAAACCAAAGCACAAACTTAAAATTAATCAAAGCATATACTTACTTGGAGCTAGAAGGTCATTCAGTGAAAAATCATACACCAAACACATAGGCAAAAACTGCCGCCTGAAAAAAAATTACAGTGTTGTCAAAAGTACATTTACTGTAGATGGAAAGACAGACATAAAATCACAGTTTGAGTTAACGCGTTAACTCAAACTCCTTTAAATGGCACTCAATTTGTAACGCATGCACGGTCTGTGCCTTGCCAGCTCCCGTAGTTTCAGGAAGTGGTGCTAAAATAACATTGCAAACAGTTCCAAAGCAGAAAAGGGACTTTTAAATGGAAAGTTTAGCTTCAAAGTTTTGCCCGATGGTTCTCTGGACAAAACAAAAGTAATTTGTATTTATATATACAGAATAATAAAATAGAGTCAAACCTATTACTCATATCAAACTGCATTCAGATGATGGTAAATTTTTTTGTAATCAGCAATGTTCTGAATTCAACACACTGTTTTTTTCAGAGCTGATAATGGCTGTAGTTAAGGATTGAGTTGCACAAAACTGTACCAATTGGTCTGGATGTACAGAACAGGTTTCATCAAGTTATATTAGCAGCTCATAGGGACTTGTTTATAGAGACCACCGATCCAACCAT
Source organism: Acanthurus tennentii (assembly GCA_029783805.1). Taxonomy (NCBI): domain Eukaryota; kingdom Metazoa; phylum Chordata; class Actinopteri; order Acanthuriformes; family Acanthuridae; genus Acanthurus; species Acanthurus tennentii. The sequence goes on along the minus strand of JAPZDZ010000012.1, from coordinate 25,554,653 downwards.
TTAGAAGGAATATGCCAACATTATCTCCTAAGCAATGATCTTAGATTACCAAAAACAGCCATGTGCTCGCTTCTTATGAATTTCTATGATTAGCTTATACTTATAAATAAATATCCATAAACTTGTTATTAGAAATCATCATAGCTTTCCTTCTGTGTAGTAGGTACATATATTGTGTTAAATCCAGGAGACTAAGTGAAAAACTCACATGCGTATGTAAACGCTCATTATAGCAGTTGCCCCCTCATGATATGCTGGATACTGAATGTTCTCCAAAAGTGGAACCTGTGGGCAAACAAACAAAAAAAAAAGAAAATCAAGCTTTCATATAAAACAAGCTGTATGGACTCTATAATATTTGCATCATAAACATTAACATGTTGATGGTAACAGTGAGTCAAACAAAAGGCAATGATGAGATTGCTCAATGTAATTTCAGGGGGCCTATGAACTAGTATGCAGGCTTAGATGCAGGCTTGGTAAATGTTACATGTTAAACTCTACTTACCATGGAGTGACACTCAGGTCTGAAACGATACAGGAGATGCAACACTCTCATGTACAAAGTTTGAACTGTCTCTGGCTGTAAGAGAGAAAGATTGAGCGCTATGTTATTGATCTGTAGTTTATCTGACCACAGAGGACTAAAGCTGAAATACAAACAGTATCTATGATGAGGGCATTATCACATCTTGTCCAGTTTGCCTAGCTGTCTGAATGTTTCCAGCTTGCACATATCCCAAGATGCTTACATTTGAGCATTATTAAAGACTAACTTTACAAATTCAGGGTTAGGGTTAGGGTTAGGGTGGATGAAACTGGCCCAAGTCAAGTGCTGTCCACAGGGTAAAGGATGACGTGGGTATTGTAGCTTTCCTTCTTTATTTTACCACCTCAAATGCTAGACCAATGCTTAATGCCATCTGTCCAGCACAGTGGAGGCAGCGTGAGGGTCCATCAGATTACCAAGATAAATTGACAGTGAGAATGCCGAAGGTCTGCCAGGCTGAAACTGCTGCAAAATGTGGTTAATTTGACGAAGGCAACATTTGAAGTACAAAGTCATAATTTCAATTAAAATCATTATTTCTTACTCTGACAATGACATCATGTCCTGTTTATAGCTCTATTTGCTATGTTTCCTATGCAGGATAATCTCGTGTGTTTCCACTGAAAACAAGAAAATTCAAAGTGATCCCAAACTTTTGACTGGTAGTGTAAATAATCTTTCATTACTGCTCTAAAACCAGAAAATTTTACAATCATGTGTAACAAGAAAAAAAGTACACCCGCATATTGCAGAGGCCAGAATTATATTTATTTAATGTTCTTAACTTAAACCACAAATCACTGATCAAAATATTTGCCAATTAATGTTCTGTTAATTGTCTAACTGATTAATCAACCAAACATTGCTGCTCTGTCTGAGTTTGTCAAATGAAGTTGGTATCTTTAAAAAAGACTTGACAGTGTGTTTCTAAGAGGTGAGTAACTAAATGCCGTCTTTAGATACAAAGTGCAAAATATTGAATCAGGGGCTGAGTTCTCAAAATACAGACACTTCACAATAATTGCTTATAACACAGAGAACATTTACTTCATGAAACTTTATTTTGAAAAAACTGTCCTCATATCAAACAGGATTGTTCAGGTTAGGATCATAACACACGATTTCATCTCAAATCCAATTATTTATGTCACTGATCCTGCTGCTGTGTTGACGGCGTTTGCCGTTTCATGCTTTGTTTTTTTTTCATTGCATTATTTCAAATGCAAGGTAATGTACACAGTAGTACCGTAGACCACAGTACCGCGGTGGTTTGCCATGACTTGAGAGGTGTAAACCTACGCTTCAGCTGATCCAAGAACTCACAAGAGATATTCAGTCTTGCAGCGTTTTTTTTCCTAACGATAAAACTTCACAGTTTTGTATGGGTTCAGCTGACGTCTCCATATCTTACAAGTCAGGCTCTATTTCTCCGTTTCCTCCCTCTATTGTCATTTATTGTTAGCTATTAACTTCAGTCCATTACTCCCTTTTGCGACTCTGTCAGACCGTTCAAACATATACTTTCTATCGCTATTATATTGACGAAATGTATGTTTTATCATGGTGTAACGTTGATTAAATTCATTACCAACACTTAACAGTAGTTCACGTTACCTTTGGAGAAGGAGTCAGATCGCTCTTGGTGAAGTGTTTGGCCTCTTGACCAGTCAGAACTTCTGTTCGGTAAAAGTTCACTATTGCGTCCGCAGGGTACACGGGGAAGGTATTTTCAGACATTTTGGCAATTTGAAAGGCAACTGAATCCAGGAGGCAAAACTCAGAAAGCCAATTCCAGAATCAGGGGAGATACAAAATTGGCGCCTTAAAACGACTTCCTTGTTGATTTCTTTGTGGTGGATCCTATTGGTTACTTTATCCTTCTTCTGTTGTGATAGAGAGTTGCTACAGCACGCACCTGCGCCCTCTACTGCGCCAATCCTGTAAAACTTTGGAGCACTCGATAGTTAAAACCTCATGTTGGTTCTTGGAATTAATTCGCATTTGTATGTTTGGGTATCCTTAGATGTGATTAATTGTGTGTGTTTATCAACAGATCTAAATAGAGTCGGTCTCCAAGCAAAACATAAGAACAAAGATCAGATTTTCTGGAGAAAGAGCAACAGCTACTTTTTAGTGGGATAGTGTTCATTTACACTCATTTTTAGCGGGTGGTACCTACCCATATATGTACTAAATCATTTGGGCTAGTTATTCTGAAGTTATAACAAATTGAAAATTGGACTTAATCGTGTATTGGCGGACATTTACAACGGTTGTAAAGACAACACAAGCCTGTTTTCATCATTTTAATTTTAAAATATTATAAATCAAATAATCCATCAGAACCTACGCCAATTTGTATCGTAAAAGTAAATATATTGCTCTGTTGCTCTTTTCGTGTCTAGCACAGTTAGCTGGCTATTAAACAACTGGTTTCATTTCGAGACAGTCATTTCTATAAAATATAACGATTTTCTTAAAATAAAGTTCTAAAATGCACGATTATTCCAGAGGGGCTCTATTAGCCTTTTCCGCAATGATTTCCATTTTTTTCTCTCTTTTAGTTTCTCTACAGCCTATATTTAATTCTTGCTGTGGGGTCAGTTATCTTCATCGCTCATATTATCAAGCATGTAATTCCAGCTAAATCGGGTTTTGGAAAGTTTGATAAATTACTCATATCATTTTAGGTGAGTGAAACCTGAAAATTTTCCAAGCTTAAATGAATATATTAATGAATGTTTTGTCGAATTAAAGATTTAGCCAACGTTGTCCACACTCCGAAGCAGCAGTGGGCGCTAGTGTCACACTGCGAATTTTAAATATTCACTTGACTCTACACGGAAGTCGGTGGTGGTCAGCTGTGTGCCTCTGTATGCTGTCCGGTGCTGTCACCGTGTAGCGCTGGACATGGGAGGAGAACTTCGTGTTTAATTTTTAAATTACCGTGTACTGTGTAAAAAAATGACAGCTGAAAGCGTCACTGAGCAGAAAATTTGCTCGTCGTGAAGGTTTGGGATTTGAGCAATAATGGCCTTGAACTGGAACGAGAGGATTTCTGCTTTCTCCCGCAGTCCGTCTCACTTCCTCTCGGGGACAACAGCTGAGGCTTTCCTGGCAGAGCTGCTGCGGGAGCTCCGAGATGACAGAGTCAGTTACAGTATAAAGGTACAAAATTCAACGAAAAGCTTTTATTTACGCTCGCTGCTTGATGACCTACAAATAAGCTTACAGCCAACCAGTCACTGTGCTTGGTATTGATTTCTAAGTCATATTTCTGAAAAAAGACGTAACTTAAGTCAAAAAGTTAATGACTTTATTCCTTATTAACAGCAAAACAAATAAAAACAAAAAATCTTTAGATTGTGTTTGTCAAAAAATGATAATAAAAATATTTTTAGTTAAACTTTAACGGCTGTATTCAGCGCAATGATGAATCAATTAAGGTGCTAATGTGTCTTAAAACCAGGAAAGTGAAAAGGTGCAAATGTTAACAAGTTGGCCAATGATAGAAAATAAAGAAGAAGCAAATTTGATAATGATTATAATCGTCTTTAGATTTGATTTAGTTTCCAGTAGTCTGTTTAATTTAAAACTGATGGGTCCATATCTCTTAAATTTCCTCACCCATAGGTCCTCCTGCTGTCCCCACTATGTGAGCACCCCACTCTGCTGTGTCCCTCAGACTCAGTGGGTGAGGAGACAGCCCTGGAGCTCATGTCAGTGTTCGCTCAGTGTCCTCCCAAGTCTATCAAGTTCTGTTGTCACCTCCTCCTGGCCCTCACCACTGTGCTAGTTTGCACTTCCTGTGTGTGCAGCCGTTCCCGTGCATCTCAAGACTTCCTGGACCTGCTCCTTCAGACAGCACAGGACACCAGTGACCTCCACAGTGATGGTGCTCTTCGCTCTTTACGAGCCACAGCTTGTGACTGCCTGCGGGAGCTGGAGGCCTGCTCTCCTGGCCTTCTCTCCCAGCGCCTTGAGCTCTTAGGCGGGCTTCGGCAGCGAGAAGCCTCCCGGATCCACCAGGCCTACGCAGGACTTCATACTCTGGTGTTAAGAAATGCCGTGTATCAGCTCACCCAGGAAACTGGAGCTGGTGCTGAGCACCTAAAGGCTCTTCTTGGAGAAAATACTTTGGTTGCATTTGAAGCAGAGCAGGACTTAGGCCAAAAGAATGACAAAGACTCAGCCATGTTGTCTTCTCTTATCTTGGGACCCATGGGTACAGTGCCAACCCTCCAGACTGGGTCTGATTGTAAGGAGTTGCGTTCAGTCCTGTCCTCCCTCCTGGAGGAATCCTACCTCCTCACTCCTCTGTGCCAGGCTGTACTGCTGCATAGACTGATAGAGGTGGTTGCCATGGTGCCTGGTGTCCCTCCTGCTGTACTCAGAGCTCAGCTGTTGCGACTGCTCGGCACAAGCGAGGTTTGTGACTGATTGAGAAAGTAAAAAGAGTGTTCATGTTACTCTGACATGTTTTACTCAATACACGTGGTTTTTGAGGAGTTCTTCTTTTTAGGGCAGCAGTCTCATCTGAGTTAGTTAAGACATATATATCTGCTAGTACTTAGATTTCTGCATCCACAGCTGACCAAAATAGACTTTGGTTGTGGGTGCTTACAGCATTATAAAATTATATATTAAAAAACATAAGAAAACATTTGTTTTTCAAAGTGTCTTCTCATTACTCAAGATAGTGCACAAGAGACCCTGTTAACATCTCTTACACAGTAGCACAAAGTAGTTCCACTAAAAAGTGTCCACACTGAGGTCTGTGAATAACTGTCTTTCACAAAACACTTGATTTAATTTTGATAGTATTTGTTTATTTATTTATTTATTCACACACACACACCTTGTACAATGTCTGTTGGAAGTGTGGTTGGTACTATGGTAAAAAGCTTTCAAGTGGCTTTAGGTGAAACAAAAGATCAGTGGTTGTATCAGTTTACACAGCAGCCATTTTGAGATATTTGCTTATTTGCTTTCTCGCAAAGAGTAAGATTGATGCCACTCATGTATGTATGTATGTATGCTAAAAGTAAAGCTAATTAATATTGATTAATGCTCCTTGGGGGGGGGGATTCTGATTCCACCATTTCTGGTCAGCATGCTAAGCTAACTGGCTGCCGGCGCCTACCACATATGCATATATATGGTATATACCATACAGACATGAAAGTGGTATCAGTCTACTGATCTAACTTACAACAAGAAAGTGGAAGAGGATATTTCAGAAAATACATAATGAAATATTAAAGGCTCTATGTGTAAGATTTAAAAATCTCAATTTTCAATGCAAAGTTGTTGCCCCCCTCAGTGGCACACTGGCAGAAAGCAACTCAAAAGCTCTTTAAACATTGAGATTTCACACTACCTTTGTTTCTTTACACTGAACAAAAACACTGACACAATGCTGCCCCAGCGTGTTGTTGGAGTGAGAAAGCTGGCATTAAGGAAGGAAGTAGCCTGACACAACTGTGTAACTCAGAAATGTCAACACCTAGTGTTATAACTGTGGCAATAACAATCATTTACCATCTGTGTTATATGGCGGTTAATCTGGTCCTCTTTCCGGACAACAAGGAGCCTGTTGTCACCCCAATTTGCAGATATTTTTCAGTTCCTTTTTTTCTTTAAGTTAACTGCTAACTGCTGCTAGCTGTTTCTCCTTGCTGTTTGGGTCACTTATCTAACACAGCTTTAAAATGTCAGACCCTTGTCCTGTCCTACTAGCCTTTTTACACCCACGTCGAGTCAGAGCTGTTTGTACCTCAGCGCGGGCTCACAGGTGGAACAGCACTGAACCCTCATTCTGCCCTTATAACTTTTATATAGACAGTGAAGCTAATTAGTAGCAACATACTTACCTTCAGCGTGGTGTGTAAAAGGGGCTACTGATTTCTACCGAGATGATCTAATTTTTACAATTTTTTTTATGTCTGCAGAGCGCAGCATTAAGTTAACCTCCACAGGTTTGAGATGATGGTTTTCCCTGTCTTTGTTCACTTCCTTCCAGGTTTGCCTCCTTCACACCACCCTGCTGATGAAGTGTGCGTTCACTGACAGCCTGTTCAGCGCGGAGGACGAAGCTTTCATCCTCAAGCGACTGGTCGTGCTCTCCCAGCACCCACTGCTGAGTACACCCGAGAAGCTTTTTTACATGGACTGTATCCTGCACTTTCCTGAGAACCGGCCTATCAGCTGTGGCGATGGTGACGAGACCCTCCCTGTTCTGCTGACTCCACGGCTAGCCTTGGTTCTCATGCCCACTGTGTTCAACGACAGCGCCACCATGCTGGCACGTTTTAACCTGCTGTCTCTGGTCTGCGTGGAGGAGGAAGCAGGAGAGGAAGGGGAGGAGGGGAGGGGGCTTACATACCTCTACGAACACCTCACCTCATTGTTACACATCGTGGAAAACGGAGGAAGCCGGGAGATTGTTGTTACCTTTTTCAGAGCTGCCTTTCTCTTCCTTTTCTACTTCGGTCATGTAGAGCGCTACTCCAACAGCCTGATGGAGAAACTGTGTAAGCTGTACCTCCACCACAGCTACCTGGCTCCACATCTCATCAATCTGGCTGACCGGACCCAGGACAAGTTCACTGAGTCCAGCTGGGCCGTGGGGCTCCTCAGGGCCCTCCAGGGAGCCATCACAAAGGCCCCACTCGCCCAGCTCACTTTACAAGACCTCAGCTGGCACCTCAAGATGCTAACTCGAGTGGCAGAGGAAGGAGAAATCTGCCAGCAGAGCACCCTCAGCTTCCTGTCCAGCATCATCACTCCATCTTCCTCCTCCCTGTGTGTGAGTGGTGACTGGCGTCTGGGCAGCAGCCTGCTGGGGGTTTGCCGGCGCCTCCTCGTCCACCCTAGCCTGGACACACTGCTCATCCCTCTTGCTGAGATCCTGCAGCATCTCACCTGCCACTATGGAGACACGGACATCCAGGACCACGCCCGCCTATACTACACCCTCCTGACCACGCTGTCCCGGGAGAAGCTGGGTGGAGTGTTGGCAGAGGGTTTGACCAAGGGAGGACGGCAGGTGAAGAAGCGGACACTGTCCTGCATCATGGCTGAGGGGGAGGGGCTCACAAGCATGCTTACCATTCACCAGACAGAGAAAGCCGTATTCAGGCTGACTGAAACTCAAGAGACACCACAGGAAACACAAATTGATAAAGAAAGAGACCTTCAACAGAGTGAAACAGGAGAGGGGGACACAGCTCTGGAAGTCTACAGAGCTCAGTTTGAGGACCCCAGCTTTGCTTCCGAAATCATTTTAAACTACCAGCTGACTCATACTGAAGCTGATGACCCTCGTTTTAATCAGCTCTTCAGCATCCGCCTCCACTTCAGCCTCACAGACAACCACTATGAAGAGCTGAGCGACATCAGTGTCCCATGTCTCTTCGGGGAGAAACCATCACCAAAGGTGAGGCTGAGACTGAAGCCCAGAAAGCCTTACCCCACCACCCTGCAGGCCAGCGCCATCTTCACAACCCAGGACGGGCTCTCCTGGCTTACTGTCCTCCCTGATATCCATGTTGCTTTTCAGCAGGTCTTCACTGTTCCAACTGCTCCCCTGTCCTGGGGACGAGACTGCAAGCAGAGCCTGTTTGAGGGTTTGTGGGATGAAATCAGCTCTAAGAGTGAAGAGAAGGACCCTGCAGACTATGCCACCAGCCTGTTCTGCTGCCAGCTGAAGGAGGCAGCTCTAAAGATCGTGGTGGAGAAACATTTCCTTCCCTACCTTGTATCAGATCCTTTTGATGAAAAAGAGTTCAAAGTGCTTATCTTCCTCCCGCCACTGTCTCACATGCTGCTGAAGATCAGGCCAGAAGAAGACGCAGTGCACTTTGACATTGCCACTGATAACTGGCAGCTTCTTCCTCACATGGGTTCTTATCTCCACACAATCACATCCACGCAGGAAGAAACTCACGATTAACTGTGATGCCTCTTACTGCCTTGTTTTTAATTTCAAAAAAGCAAATTTTTAACCAAATCTCTCAATTTGTCAGCACTTTACTAACTCATGTTGTATCTAAAATTAAATTGCTTAAAACAGTTGATTTAAAATAAAGTTACTGCACTTTAATATTCTGACCTAAATTAAACAAATGATTTGTTAGCTTATATATGTTGTCATTTATTCACCAAATACAACTACAACAATGTGCATCTAATAAGTGTGTAAATCAAAGACAGATGCCTAATTAATTTGAATATTAGCATGTTATATGGCTCAACTTAGGTTGTATGACGGCTGTATAAAAATTATCTATGCAAATGAAATATATCCTGTTAAGTTTCCGACCAGACCCAAAGACTTTGGACAGTGACATAGAAGTTCTGTAATTTTACCTGTTAACACAACCAGAATAGATCTGGGATGAAGCAGTCTAGATGTGGTTGAAGGTCAGACTGTCAGTTTTAATTCAGTGGGTTGAGCAAAATATTACATTAACTGTTTAGGAATAACAGCTATTTTCACAGATAGTCCTTTTATTTTCAGTGAAACAGAATAAATTGGACAAACTAACTTGCTGGCATGCTGTCTGTCTCAAAGGTCTGGTTTGTTGTTTTGATGATGGCCTCCTGCACTTGTATTGACATATTTAAACAGCATGCATCAAGTTCCAAGGACCATCAACCAAAGGTAAGTTTAACTGTAGAATCAACTCCAGACCTTTAATCTGCTTAATTTGCCATGGAATAATGAGGGAACGGGTCTGAATTGTCTATTAAACTGCTTTTCAGCCAACTGTCCAATTACTTTTGTGTCTCTGAAAAACAGACTGTGAAAATGCCTGTTGTTATTCCAAATGTTAACGCAACATTTTTGTAAAATCCCTTGAATTGAAGCTGAAAGTCTACACCTCTTGATTGCATCATTTCAAATCCATTGTGCTGATAAAAAGAGGCAGCATTATAGTAACTGTGTTACTGTCCAAATACAGACCTGACTGAGTTTTTAAAGACTGGGTACAACTTCTACCACTGATCCGTCCTCTTAACTTTAAAGAACTAATAAACCATAACTGCTACAACTGTCCAACTTTTACCAAAATATATGTATAATGTAGGTGAGATGTGAATCACTTAGATGGTAAAACTAATGAAGGTGCTCTCAGACTGTCTCGAGACAGCCCATAGTAAGCCCACAGTACATCAGAATGTGTATTTGTACATGCTTCAAAATCTTGCTAAATGAACCTCCAGTGTTCACAAAAAATTGAAAAATTCGACATTCTCACAGAATTTAGATTTTATCATAAAACATACATTCATTGGGAAAGAGCGGTTCTTAGCATCAGTTTCTTACTTATGAAGCAATCAATGTTTGTAAAAGTAAATTGCAGACACATCTCTGTGTTCTAGATGAAGAATTTTTCCTTTCATGTTAACTAGTTTTTGATAGCATTCTTAAATTTGCATTCAACAAGATAATGATCTGCAGGACAGAAGCTTCTCAAGACCAGAAACACTTGATCAAAGACACATTATTTCAAACATATTTTCAATTTATTAAGCTTCAAATAATGATTGTTTGGACAGTACAGACCCTCATGTTTTTCTTATGACGATGTGGAAGTAATCCTTGATTTTCCCATTTCTACATATAGCTTGACATAATCATGTGCATTCGGAGGCAAAGGTTGAGAGTTAAGGATGTAAAAGATAAGTCGAACACACTCAGACATTGTGCTGTGTGAACTACAGATTCAAGACTGAGAGGTTAAATAAGTTCCTTCCAGACTTTTTTCTCCCTCCTAAAAGTGGAGGGTTTTGACTCATTTCTTGGCAGCAGCAGCGGAAATTTTGTCTGTTTTGTTTTTTTTTGTTTTTTGGGGTTTTTTTTTTTGGGGGGGGGGGGGGGGTTGTATTTTTTTTTAAAAA
>JAPZDZ010000012.1:25517374-25544097 GCA_029783805.1 Acanthurus tennentii | reverse complement strand
CGCCGGTCTCTGTTTTTACACTTGGTTCACGTACTGCTTATCTGCAGTAGTTGGTGTTTAACACACCAACAAAGGCGATAAAGAGGTAGACAACTGCCGGGGGCAAGTTTTGAAGTAGAAACAGAGAATAATTTATAAAATAATAGTAGAGCTTTGGAGGAAATGCTTCTTCATGATGTGTGTCCAACATACAGACACTGTCCTCTGGTATGAAACAGTGAGCAGAAACACAGCAGGTACTTGTTCAGACCAAATGAGCAGCCTACAATAATTGTCGGCAAGATGACCAAGTAAATGTGGCTAAAAGAGGTTTGGTGAAGGCCATTGAGCCATAGTTTTAAAAATTTTAATTACGTAAGAAGTCCAAGCACAGACTTGCGAAAGGCAGATTTAATATTTTGCAGTTTTAGAAAAGCACCCAGAGGTTGCAACTGCATACATCCATAGCAGCAACTACTATGTATACAAACATACGCTGCAGTATTGCAGTATGTAATTGACTGTGTGAGAGTAACAAAGATGAATGCTTAGATTTCAATCCATACTTGGATTTTTGACTGTTTAAATAAATGTCCATTAAGACTATAGTCAGCATCCACCTGGTGAGCTGTTAAAATTGCAGTCCTTTATTCAGTACAGTTGAGCACTCCTCTAATCAGTAAGGCCTCTAAAGTTGGGTCCCGTGCAAGATGGTAAGTCTGTCCGTTGGCTGAGAATTTTGTCCATGATGGCGATCTCTGAGTCCCTCTTCTCCACCTCCTCTATGGGGGTCCAGGACATGTCGTGTTGAAGTTTGAATGCTCCAACAAAAAGATGTGGGCAACTTGGACCCCAATCCTTTAGAGGAGAGGACAGAGAAAAACCGCTACAGTGAAATGTGCAGCATTTCAGTCAAAGGAAAGAACTTTGTTCTTTATGTAACTGCTAGTTTACAAACCCACTGTCCCTACTCAAAGTGTTTTATCCTAAGAGCCGAAATAATTTGTTGATTAAAAGTTCACTGACAGAAAAATGTTATTACTCATTTCAATGATAACTCAATAATTAAATTAATAGTTGATTATTTCTTTAAGAAAAAAAGACAAAAATAACTTTTCTTTGGTTTTGGACAGCAGTTGGACAATTTCAGCTTAAAAATGTAATAGGACTTTCAGGACTGGACAAAAAAAACATAGGCAGAATAACTGATGATGGTCATAAATAAAAAATGTATTTTATGATCAGATTGATTAAATAAACAGTGTCAGCCTTTTTTAACTACAACAAGCTATAAGAGAGTCACCATGGGTTTAGCTTTGAAAAAAACACATTAAAAAGTAATTTTATTGCAGGAAGTCTACGAACATTTTTTTTTAATTTTTACTGTATTTTAATACAAATTCAAAAGACAACCTTTTTAGTTCCTGACCCTTTAATAGGCTCCCTGTCTTGATTACAACTGTCAAACTCCATTAGATTAAATAAATTCCTAAACCAACAGAAAAACAAACCAACAGTAACCAGTCAAACCCAACCCAAGCCGCTATGTTTTGGCATGGCTCTCTATCAGCTCATTTCTGAGGTTACGTGGACTTTGAACACCAAACACCTTCAGCTTTCAAAATGAACATAAGAATGCATGCAGCTGTTTGATGAGGCACTGACATGTAAAGCATCTCACCCTCAGGGAATGTTAGGTAACAGGTGTTGTGCTTACGTTTTTGTACACCTCATGTTCACACAGGGTGACATAACTTTAAGGGCAGCTCAGCCTATCAGTTATCAGTAGCTCTGTCATTTTTTGTGTAATACCAACCTTAGGGGAGAGAATGGAGAAGTATTTCTGTCCAGATGGCCGTTGGTAGAGGTAATACATGTTCCCTGGTTTTTTCACAATGTTACAGGCAGCATGGTGGAGGTCAGCATCTCTTTTAGCATCTTCTAAAACCTGGGAAAAGAAAAAAGAATCGTGCCCTGAGCTGAAAGCATGTCAAAACAAGAGTAACAGTATCATTTGTGTGTCACAAACACATTTATAACACAGGCACATTTTGTCATTTTGGGTCATTTTTGCTGGTGTTTTTGCTGATGCTCTCACCTTTCTTGCCTGTTCCTGTAGGTATCTGATCTGGTCAGCAATGACTGTCAGTCTGTTGGAAGCATTGGCTCTGATGAATTCATCTCCCTGAAAACAAAGTTACGTCAAGTTGTTTTTTAGAACTATTTCAGTGTAAAACTTAACAGTTTGAATAAAATACAATAAATTAAAAAAATATATTTATACACACCTTCTGTACTTGTGCAGCTAGGGCCACCAGGTTCATGGGGTCTCCTAACCTGGTGGTCTGGTAGGAACTGACCAGTTCCAGCCCACTGGGGGCGCTGCTGGTCTCAACCAGGGTCACTACAAAACACAAATAGCTAGAGTTACATCACACTCCGGACCAAGGTTACTACAGCTACAGTATCAGCAGCTGCAACTGCTACTACGACCATTACTCATAAACAAATTACAAAACATAGCGCTAATGATAGGCAATAAGTATAATAATATAATTGTTAATCGAAACGTAATACTTAGCTAGCACTTCGGCCTCTTTGAGCTTGCATAACATTTCAGCAACCGTGACGAATACAACGAAACGATGAAATTAATTATGAAACAGTGCAGTAGTTACTCGAATAAATCGTATTCTTCTTCAATAGCTGTAAATGCAGACTACGTGTTTGAAATCATGACTTAACGTCTTTATTTCAGCCACAGACGCTCGCATAAAACCAAATCTGTCAATATTAACAGTGACAGAGTGACATTTAACAACAGTCTCGATACTACTTAGGAGTAATATTAGTTACAGGCTTAGATTTGATGTGGGTTTTTTTTACAACGAATCATTGAGTGGGCTGCTGTTACCTGTGGTGGTTTTGTCGGGCTGACTGGGAAGACTGACCGTCCTGTCCATGTTCGAGTCCTTTCTGATTTTAACAGACCTTATATCGTCTACTTCCTCTTGTGGTTGGCAGACTAGACGCTGCAATGGCATGCAAAAAGTACAATCTCTTAGTCCCCCGGCTAGTTTTATAACCAGTTACGGTTTGACCAAATATCACAGAAGCTTTATGGGGTCTTAAATCTCCGCCCAATTTTGAGGATGATAGTAGTCCAAATCTATGCCTTCATAAAATACTCTTAACAATTGTACTGGATCGTTTTTCTTTAGTTCAAATATTTGTTTTTAACGAGTAACTTTCATCTAAATACAATTAATTATGAATTTTTCCGGGTGTATTTTTATATTATCTTATTATTGGATCCATTTCTTTTCAGGCACTGCAAAAACAGCTAAATTTTGCTGGTGTAGTCTACTGAAAGAAACTAAACAAGCTTAAACCGGAGAGGCTACTCATTGACAGTAAATAGTGCTACTACGTAAAACAGCTTCGCGTATGGTAGAGTCAGAATTCTGTAGCAAATATTAAACTTTAAACAGTAGTTTTGTTCAAGGATTGAGTGCTGTTTCTTTGCTTGTTTGCTACGCAGCATTCATTGAGTGCGCACTTCCGTTGTGTTTCTGACAAATATGATGTGAGGACATTTTTTCATGTACAAATGTCAACAGTGAGTGTATAATGTAGGCCTAATCTTATATCTTTTGTATAATTTTCTGTAGTTATGACATACGTATGCAGTGTTTCCCTACGTAAGAAAAAGTCATGGTCTGCATTGCTTTTTAATTTCATTACTGAATAGATGCTGTCCTTTTTCACAAGCTGATCTCTTTTTTTTCTGATCTCATCTCACAAAAATAAAGTTTTCTTGGATGTTTATGACAATATTTGTCGTATTTATTTAAAAAAAGTCGGTTTCAGTCAAAAGAAACCAAGGGGACATAAAGATTCGATGGACTGACGGCGACCCTCAACCTAGTAAGGTTTCAAGGTGAAAATGGTGGGGTGATCTGACAAATTAATTCTTTGAAGATTTTTTGACATAATTAGTGATCATTAAAACATACATGACAAAGATGAAGTGCTTTAAGTCACAAACGAATGTCTCTAACCTTTGGTTCGCAGATAAACTTGTTTTATTTGGTTATTCTACGTAACGCTTGAGAACACTTGATTTTATTACATTAAGTATGTCCTCATAATAAAATAAAACATTTTTCAGCTTTTTAGGGCAGAAGCAGAGGCAAAACACCTGCAGCTCTGCCTTCCTATACTTGTCCTGTTTTGTCTTTCCAATGTCACTGTCTTGTTATTCACTTATTTAACATCTTTTTATTTGTATGTTTTTTATAAGCTCCTCTGTGCAGTGTGAAGCAACCTTGGGTGTCCTGATAAGTGTTTTCAAATAAAACGTTATATTATTGTTTGTAGTTCTGTGGGAATGACTATGATTTCATAAAATATTGACACGGTGAGATTTATGATCATAAATGTGTATATATTGAGTCTGGGTAAGGCGGGAACAGCTATAAGTCTAATAAGCTTAGAAAACATTACTGTGATGCAACTTGTTAAACTAGGGGGAAAACACTATGCCATATAACAATATCCAAATATGTCTTAACTCAAATTGCGACTATCATTTTTTCCACTCAGAGGTCTAAATAAACAACTTGGTCTCACAGAAAGAGAAACTGTTGAAGATGATGAAAATGAGAGTTTTGCCTGAGTTTAAGGGTGGTTTATAGGATTCACCGGAGGTACTGCTCAGCTGAAAACAACTTTTCCACAATATTTTACTCTCCTTGTCAATCGTAAATTAAATTGCATTTTTCCTTGCACCTCAGACCCACATAAAGACCATTCTGTAGGCTACTGTATTACAGCAGTCGACGGAAATGTGTGCATGTTGGGGATGGGGGGCAAAGAGGGTGTTACCGGGACATCAACTGTTCAAACCCCACCTCCAGAGAAGTGACTGTCGGAAAAAGAAGTTTGCCCCTTTCTTGGTTCCTACTGGTGTCCCGCTGCACAGCCTGACGTACAGGATCATGGAATCCCGTTTTGCGGTGATATTTTTCTGCTTCATTGTTCCACCGTGCACCTCGGATCTGAGCAATCACTTCGTTTTGGAGCCCTATGATTTCCTCTTCGATACGGCGGTGGAAGCCTACTATAAGGGGGATTGGTTGTCGGTTATACTGAACATGGAGAAGGCGCTGAGGAACAAAGCCACGGTTCGAAACGTGAAGGTCCAGTGCCGGCTGAGCTGCGCCAACCAGACCGCTCTCGGAATCCCCATACCGGGAACCGGGTCTGTGGAGGACCTAGGCTTCTTCCAGAAGATCCTGAAACGGGCAGACTGTGTGAACTCCTGCGAAACTGAGAAACTGGGCACACCAACTATGCATCAAGTCACCGAGGACGTACAACTGGAGTTTACCAAGAGGAGCCCATATAATTACTTACAAGTGGCATATTTTAAGGTATTTATCAAGTTTAGAGTACTAAACTCTACAAGTTAGAAGCTGTGATTCCAATCATGGCTGTCCAGTTATAAAATGCATGGTACCAAACAGAGGTGCGTCTTTTATCCCAGTATAAAGTCATTCTGAACATACAGGCTCAAAACAAGGTGAAACACATTTCACAAAACACAGTTTACTTGAAATCTCATTCAGATTAACTTCTGAGCTGATGTTGAGCTGGAGACTGTAAATGCCCCAACCCCCAAAACCGAGACAGCCATGCCACGTCTTAAGGTGGAGTCAGCTTCTGTGCAATCTGACGTTAGGACGTAGATTTTTGGGATCCAGCGGTTTTAGGGCCTCTGATGCTGCTTTTTGAAATGCTCCCCATAAACACATGAGCCACAACTGCGAAAAATGATAGGCTGAATAATGCGCTGTTGGCTGAATGGAGTTCTCTAGCTGTAAAGTAAAGGGGGGCTAAAGTGGGCATATATAAATATACACTTTCATTTTGTTTGTCAACAGAAGTGTTATCATATTCCCTATTTTTTCTCAGACAGAACTTGAAAGAAGCAAAACAATGAAGAAAATCAGTTGCAAATATTTATCTGGCACCAAAACATGGGAAAGTGGAAGAAATAATCTCAAAAATTAACTCTGTGACCTCCAATATAATAGTGACCATAATTTTCCCAACTTACAGATATTCATAAGAGCACAATAACAACATATTACATACAGTACAGGTTATGAGGGTTGCTGATCAGCTATACCTCGCCGATGATACAGATGATGATGATCATGATGATACCCTGGTTTGGTGCCAGTCTCTTGTTCATCAGTATAACTGGTTAAGAGATGAAGCCAGCTTGCTGTCACTGATTCAATTATGTTTCTTGATTGTTTTTTTTTTTTTTTTTTTTTTAAATTTATTTATTTATTTTTCAGCAAATTACTTGAACTTCAAACTCAATATTTAAGGTTAGGTCTAATTAGTCAAGTCTTTTAGCTCCTTGTTTGATTTTAAGTACAGCTTTACTGTTTTGGTTCTCTTATTGTTTTCAGTGAAAAGCTTTGATAAAATTCACTGTGTGCTAACTGCAAAGCCCCAAACTGCAACTAGCAACAAAGATAGTGACTAGCTTTGCTAGTGATCATATTTGGTGGAACACTTGGCAGCTAAAGAGCAAAATATTTGCCTCAGGAGCTAGTAAAGACCAAAAACAGAGCTCAAAGAGAGTAAATGTATTTGGTTTCACCTGGTGAATGGAAATATGACTTCAAATGAATACGTATTTTTCCTTCCATGCTGGATGGGTATAAATTACCTGTTGAAACTAAGATTAACATCAGTCATAAGGTGTATCACCTTATGACTGTTGTCCTTGTTATGTGTTCCAATGCTCCCAAGTGGGCAAAAAATCGTCCATCCATCCATCCATCCATCTTCTTCCGCTAAAGAGCAAAATATTCCCGGGGGATCCCGAACCATTTAGTATTGTATTAACTTAGAGTGTTAAATAGACTAAACCCTAGTTTGGAGTTGATAAACCAGACTGCTTGCTGTTGTTCTGGCTCTCCATTGTGGCAAGCTTCCCACTGACACCAGGACAAGCACTGTTACATGTCTTCAGTCATAGACTGAAAACTCACACCCCACCTTGGCCCACTAAAAGAGAAAAAATAGGACGCTCCTGTCAGTAAAGGTCTGTAGTTTTTATCAAGGTAATTCCCTTCAATCAGAGAGGATGAGCTGACCCCCTGTGTGTTTTTCCAGATCAATAAACTGGACAAGGCAGTGGCAGCTGCCAACACATTCTTCCTGGCTAACCCAGATCACACAGAGATGAGACAGAACCTGGAGTACTACAGGATGATGGCAGGAGTACAGGAAGAGGACTTCAAAGACTTGGAGGCCAGGACACATATGGTGAGTGCAAACTCCTCCTCTGTAGAGTCTCCAGTCTTCACAGGGGGGTGATTACCTGCTTTTTGAAAGGAGTCTAGTGCAGCACCCACATTAAACCCAGCCAGGCTACAAACTTCATGATAAGGTAGATAAGATTACCAGTTTGTTTTAAGGGAACATACTCTCGTCCAGCAAAATAAAAAAAAAAAGAATGCTTAAGTCATCTGCACCTTAGCATGTTGCTCACTGCTGAGCCTGCTTGTACCAACAACTTTACTTTAAGTTTATTAAACTAGCTCCATTCACACACAAGGCAGCTCAAAGTGTTTTAAGTCATTTCAGATGAACGACTGCATACTTTGTTGTTACTGCTTTATTGGGTCTGTATAGGGTTAAGAACATGTAAAATAGAAGGATTTGAACTTGAAATGTTATAAAGTGTGTGCTTTTGCCTGCTTGACAAACTTGTTATCGTTACTCAGAAAAGGACACTTGTATGTGTAATGAGACCAGTGATGTTACGCAAGACCATCTTTGCTGCACTGGTGACCATAAGCCACCTGATCGGATACTTACTTGTTCTCTCCTCAGGCAGAGTTCCTGCTGGGAAAGAGTTACTACAGCGACGACTCATTTGGCCTGGCAGCCGAACACTTTGAGGTGGCTGTGGAAGAGTACTTCACTGCTGATAAGGAGTGCAGAGTGCTGTGTGAGGGAGCCTACAACTATGATGGATACAACTATATGGAGTACAGTGCTGACCTGTTCCAGAGCATGACAGGTGAGACTAAATGTCTTTAAGCTTTTTGTGAAGAAAAGATTCATAAAAAAAGTCGACAACTTGCTGATCATTTTTCTTTGTCTTAATGTGGGTTTGTGTGTGTCAGACCACTACTTGCAGGTATTGAACTGTAAGCAGAACTGTGCAGTTGAGTTGGCTTCAACAGCTGGCAAAGACAAGCCCTTTGAGAACTTCCTACCATCACACTTCAACTACCTGCAGTTCTCCTACTACAACAGTGAGTCTCACAGCCTGGGCCGAGGAGTCTTCATGTACTTCATCTGATGTCCTTGACTGTAATGGATGCTGGAATTAAAACTTCAAACTACAATTACAGAGATTAACTCACTGTAGGGTTTGCACCATGCTGGGAAAAAACACTGCATGTTCCTCATTATAATGACACAGGGTGTCTCACTCAAAGACATAAAGCCTATCCTTTTAAAAAAACAGTAAGAGAAAACCTTTGCAGCCTTTCAGCCTCAAAAGTGTCTCAACTATGCAGTACAGATGTCTCCTATATAGCAAGAACAGGTGATCAACCTAAAAGCTACATTATGTGAAATGTTGGTACTTTGTGTGATTTGGTGCCCCTCAGTTTCTGACTGCAAGACCACTGCTGTTTATGGCTAGAAAAAAAAACCCAGACGATGTCATTGGGGCTGTTTTTTCTTGCTTACCAAATTCAAAACAACAGAAGTCAGAACAAGTGTGTTTTCACAGGCTGGGGTAGAACTCCTAATCCTAACTAAACTGATCTTCATGTGTAAAATCAGTTGAGTGCTCCTCCAACAGTTTGCCTTTGGAGCAGCTTTTGGAGATGTCTTACCGGTTGTTCTCTCTCTTCTGCTTTTACTTCCTCTCTCCAGGTGAGAAATATGAGCAGGCCATAGAGTGTGCTAAGACCTTCCTGTTGTTCCACCCTGATGATGAGGTGATGAACCAGAATCTGGCCTATTACTCTGCCGTGCTGGGTGAAGACAAAGCACAAGCCATATCAGCCAGAGAGGTACAGTCAATCTAACACACTCTTTATTTAGGAGAGAATTTTGTCCAAAACATCTTTAGAGTGAAGATAGTTTTATCTACGTGTTAACCTGATCCTTAACAATTAGTAGTAAATCAAAAAAATTGCATCCATTAGTATTCAAAGGTACTCAAGGGCATAAAAGAGGCATTAAAAAAGCACTTATGGTAATCTAAAGCACATATATGTTTTCTCCTTTTTTAAAGACGCAAAAAGTAAGAGTTTTATTTCCTCGGGCACTAGATGTCCATATTATACACTATTTCCAGTGGGTTAATAGGGTTGTTCAGCAATACCAATGATTAAGTGATTATATCTCTGGCCGCTAAGAATTGTGGCTTTTACAACTGAACTCACTTTCCAGCTCATGCTCAGTTTTGGAACAAAATACACTCAGAGTGTAAGCATGGTTGATACACAAAACAGCCAACCTTCATCTTGCAAAGAACCAGTAAAACTGTAAAAATATGAATGCAGTCTAGTGAATATTGATATGTTCTTATATATTTATAGTTATTGTCTATTTTGTTTTCTATAGGAATGAAAATTGAGCCAGTTGAAATGTTGGTACTTTGTGTGATTTGGTACCCCTCAGTTTCTGACTGCTGACCACTGCTGTCAGAGCAGTGGAATTTTTGAATTTTTTGAATTTTTTTTACTATTCATATCACTTTACAATTCCCTCTTCTACAGTAGGTTAGACATGCTCCATAGTTGACATTTGGACGTGTCACAATAGGAAAAGAACAGGTGTAAATGATCAAATTATTGAATAAATCTCAATAACTGCTTTAGGTTCAGGGTCTTTTGTTGTCATGCATGCTGGCTCACAGAGTCATTGTTAATATTACTGATAACACACCTGCTTTGTGCTTCTAATGAGTCAAAATGTCAGCTGCTTAACTGTGCTATTGTAAACGGCACTGGTTTAGGGCTAAGGTGCAGACCATTAACGGCATTATCCTTACTTCATGTCTAGACAGCTTTTTTCTTTGTTATCCCCCATCTCTGTCTCCCCTTGATCGTTTTACTGATTGTTGTTTAACCTAACAATGTCCCTAAAAAATACTTTAAAAAGACCCATAGTTTGTGGCTTAGTCTTCCTCACCCACATGGGACCCAAAATTGTATCTACACAGAGAAAAATAATGCATCGATGTACCAAGAGTAACTGTACCGTGGACAGGGTACTTCACCAATTGGAAGGTAGGGCATTTTGTCCAGAGCAAGTAAGACAAAGGCCAGGGCAAAAAAGCCTTTTAATTTATGCTACACAAAGGTCTCAAACATACATACAGAATGGTGCAATCCAGCCAGGGATGACTTTGTGAAAGTGTAAAATTTTAAGAGAAGATCGTAAACTCACATATTTCAATAAGATGCATTGCTGTTCCTGGTTTGTCCACTAGGGGTCATGCTGTCCTTAAAAGAGCCTGCTGAATCCAATGTGCAGACAAGCAGCAAAAAAATGTTAAATGTAGTCTCCTGTTCATCCAAAAGCTAGCAGTAGAAAATGTCTTTGTTGAAACAGAGAAAAAGTTGTCAGAGTGTGGTTTTCCAACAAATTTGGACCAGTTCTTTTTTATTCACAGTGGCAAATAGAAAGTCATTGTGTTTGATCATCTAACACTGCTCAGAGAATATAGTATCCCATACCACTACCAGACTCGTCATTGCAAAAAAAACAGTATTTTGCAAGGAGAGCAAAACAGGGAGAATAAATAGAATGTTGGTAGATTTAAAGGAAAAGTGCTCTGTTTCAGTTAGACTTAGCCTAGAGACTAGTGATACAGCTGTAAAAGCAAGCCGCCCTAGTGTTGACTGAATAGAATAAGTTTTAAGTTATTTGGAGTATGTGGTGAGTTTGTGAGTTTGAGATATGCATGAATTGGCCTCAGAAATTGTGTGCTCCATAAGCAACAGGCTTTTGCCAACATCAATTAACCATTTATCCAGAATTTGAGGTGTTGTCATTTAAAGGTTGATATGCAAAAGTTGTACTTTTCAACTGATTGTAGTTCTTAACAGATGCATTCAAGGTTTAATTGATTTTTTTGTCCTCCAGGTGGTGAAACTGTACATTCAGCAGTCTATACTGGAAAAAGAGCTGCTCTACTTCGGGTACGAAGCCTTCGGAGTCACCTTTGTGGATCCAGTGAGTGAAGAAATCAGTTGTCATCCTTTAATATTTTGCTTATTTGCTGCAGTTGTTTCATGCAGCTCAGTATTTGATTTGTGCTTTTACTGTCATTCGCAGGACACATGGACTCCTGAAGATGTCATGCCCAAGAAACTGAGAGACAAGCAAAAGTAAGATTGGAGACATCACCTCACACACATTAGAGCATGATAAGAACAAATTTGTATTTAAAGTGAGGCCTCTTGCATTCTACCTGTGCGTGTTGCAGAGCTGACAGAGAGACTGCAGCCAGGATAACGGAGGAGATAGGAAACCTAATGAAGGAGATTGAGACTCTGGTTGAGGAGAAGAAGAAGGATTCTTCAGAACTGGCAAAGATTGTAGCACCGCCAGAAGGTAAATATCCCTCCTAGATTACTGGTCAATCAGATGTGAAGTCATTGGTGCATTCATTCCACAGAGCCTCATGGTTTACTCTGATGGTTCACATGTAAACAAAACTACAACATAAAACTAGTGTAAAAACTAAACTTAAACATATTATGTACCTGAGAGAGTTTACATATTTAACAGTCAAACTTTTCCTCTTTTTGATCATGTGACCTGTCTCCTTCAGATGTTACTCTATTACTTGATGACATCAAGGTGACCATGACGTCCGATCAGCTGAATGGCACGCAGCGGGTGCTGCTGGATGGAGTGATCGGTGATGACGAGTGCAGGGAGCTGCAGCGTCTCTCCAACGTACGTTATGAAGTTAATCAAAACTCTCAAGTTAACTACGTAAACAAAATTCAAAAACTTGTCTTTATAGTGCAACAGGGTGAATAATATACAAAGCTACATCACTATTAAGCCAGTGTCTCCATTCATTTCAGTTCAGCATGAAATCTAACTATCATAAAAACTTTACTTGTGTATTTAATTTATCCCAAAGAAATGTCAGGTCTGTAAAAGAATAACTTTTGTAAAAGTTGCTGGGAATATAAAAACATCTAAAAATATATTGTGCCTTTGGAAAATAGCAGATAATTTAAAGTTGCATGTATGTTTTAAAAAGCAGTGCAATGGTCCTTTAATAATATTAATATTTATACTTTAATACTTTAATACTTAAATAATATTCTGCAGTCAAACTTGACATTTTGGAGTTATTACAGTTCTGTTAGGGCTAAAATGACAAAAATGTCAGCAGTGCCATAGCTATCTTAGAGTTTGGCATTAATGCGCAACTTTGAAATTTGAAGGTCTAAGTGAGTGTGTGTTTTCTTTGTGTGTGTCAGTCCGTTATGTCAAAGATTTGATGTTTTGCATGTTTCCCAGGCAGCTGCTCTGAAAGGTGATGGCTACAGGGGGCAGCCTTCCCCCCACTCTTCCAGTGAGATGTTCCAGGGAGTCACTGTCCTCAAAGCAGTGAAGGTCTGTGGTCCTGCTCCATGAAGCACAAAATACTATTTAAGGAGAGACACTACAGAGGAAAACATTGTTTTTTAATGCTCTGGTCAATTTGAAGGATTTTGGGCTATTTTGCCTCCATGGCATGTCTTCAAACCCTGTTTTCTAGAACTAAAACATTCAGAATACACATTTAGGTGTTTATTGTTGTAGAGCCTTGTGAAATCTGTCATTTCCATATTCCGGAGAATTCCAGCTGATAAATGGCAATCGAATACCCACAGTCTACACCTGAGCAGTCATAGAAGAAATCAACTGTTCTCACTCTTGGTCAGAGTTTTTCCTTTTTAACAGTGTTTGACAAGAAACAGATATAACTTCATATTTTTTTAAAAGAACAATTGACTCTGCACATACAGCCACAATGCTTTCAACAAACCCGACTCTTGAAACTGCTGATGCGGTTGCACTGCTGAGAGTTTGTTGAAGCAATGAACTCTAAGTGACTCTTTCTCTAATGGGACATCTTTGACATGACAATGTGTGTGAGACATTAAAACATAGCAGCATAGTTGTTTTAGGTGCTGTGAAAAATGCTTACAGTGGCAGGGAAACCCCTGAATTTTTGGAACTGCATCTTCATTTTAGCAGTTCCAGCAATATTCCACATTTTACAGTTGATTTCCTTTTTTATGATCAAATTCTAATGTCATCTAACTTTTTTTTTGCAATCACTGAAATAATCATATATCTCTTCTAGAAGTTTATGCTAAAGAGTGCCTATTGAAATGTTTAAAGATTATTTGCATATTTAAACATACAATTTCAAAAAACTTGTAATTAAAAAAAAACAATTATCCTGATTGAAGTAATTTACTTGTGAATTTTAGTGGTGATTTATTTCAGATAATTTTCTTTCCCTCTTCACCTTAAGTGACTTCAGTCAAGTTGTGATGTTCTTATTACAAAACAGCTGCCAAGACTCATATTCTGCATACTTTGGCTACAAATCCTACTTTGGCTTCAGCCTTGTCGCTGCTGTTAAATGATGTCTCCACCTTGTACAGCTCGGACAGGAGGGGAAGGTTCCACTGAAGAGTGCACAACTGTTCTTCGATCTCAGTGAGAAAGTGAAGAGGATACTGCAGTCGTATTTCCATCTAGAAACTTCACTCTACTTCTCCTACTCCCACCTGGTCTGTCGCTCCGCCATCGATGGTAAGTCAGACCGGAACTGTTTGCTGTCTTTTGTTTCAGTGGAGGGGAGACAAATCCTGCTATTTTCTGTGGATTTATTGATAAAATAGCATATCCCATGTCTAAGATGAATTGACAAAACCAGTTCTATCACTTAAAGAAAGAAAATAGTTGAGAGCTCTGGATCTACATTGCATAACCTGACAAAAGACATGGGCTTTTGCATGGGTAAGTATATTTTGACTGAGAGCAAAAACTGACCAGCCATCATTACTGTCAAAATGGCCACCTCCTTCATCAAGATAAATTCTGTAAAATATTTTCAAAGAGTCAAAGGCAGCAAACATTCTGTGTCTGAGTCAAAGAGGTAAACATTAACAGGCACAAACAGTTGATATTGTCTTTATTTTGATTCAGAATGTGCAGAGGAGGAGCCATTTACAGAGGCTCAGTTGCACAGACTGTGTTTGTTTCACAATGTTTCGGTATTATGGTATTATTATTATGTTAAGTACTGACAAGTGTAGCTTTAAGAAATTCTACATGTAGGCTTAAATGAATGTGGATGCAGTTCTCCTCAGAGATAATCTGGGCTGCCTGATCAAAGCCCAAAGTGTTGTAACTTCTCTCTGTGTTGTTGTTGCTGATGAAGAGAAGCAGGAGGGCCGTGAGGACCTGAGCCACCCTGTTCATGTGGATAACTGTCTACTGGTCTCTGAGACAAACGAGTGTGTAAAGGAGCCTCCTGCGTACACACACAGAGACTACAGGTAAGCACACACACTAAGCACACACCACTACAGAGTCTTAAGCCAGACACCCCTGATGAAGAGCACCATTAAAACATCCTTATGTTCCCCCCCTGCAGTGCCATCCTTTATCTAAACGATGATTTTGAAGGAGGAGATTTCATTTTCACTGAGTTGGATGCTAGAACAGTAACGGTAATTTTTTTAACCTTTCTTTTTATATTTTTTAAATTTATTTCAAAATGTGCACTGTGTATTGTTAAATACTGTGATGAATGGCAAGCTTCACTGCTGTGTAACGTTGAATTTTCTGTCTGTCATGCTTGTCCAGGCTGTGGTGCATCCACAGTGTGGCCGTGTGGTTGGGTTTGGAGCAGGTAAGGAAAACCCCCATGGTGTCAGAGCCGTCACCAAGGGGCAAAGGTGTGCTGTTGCGCTATGGTTCACCCTGGATCCTGCTTACGAGGAAAAGGTATGGACAATCATTCTACTATTGCATAAATTCTGTTAAAATTTGGAAAAATGTTTGAGGTTACCTTTGATGAAAAATTTCTTACCTTTCTCTCAATTATTATCTCAAATCAATATTACAATATTGACTATATCATTCTTATCGTCAATAATAAACAAAATTAATTAATTTAATATTGTTTACCTAATTCAAATCATTATATCTTATTGGGACAATTTTCTCACATCAGAAGAGACATTTTCAGTTGCCAGATTTGTGGCAAATGATTGTGTTTGTTGCATTCAAACAATATTTTTAAATCCTTTTTACAACAGCTCTTGTGAGGGAAAGATTGAATAAAATATAAATCTGGTGTGAGAAGATAAATACAAAAGCCCTTGTCTTGATCAGCCAAGAAAGTCAGACTATCTCTCCTTCAGCAAGAAGAGAAATGACACTAACTGTTGCTGTCTACTACTAACTTCTAATACATGAATAATACAATATGTAATGACTCTATATATGAACAGAGTTTTTATCTGCCTCTTGTCTTGGATTTTTTTTGCTCAAATGTTTCTATCCCTGTCTTGCAGGACAGAATTCAAGCTCAGGATATGCTGAAGATGTTTTCTACCCCAGTGAATGAAGAGTTCATCAAAAAGAAAGTGACTGACACCTCAGAGCCCCAGCCGACAGCACCAGAGGCAGCCATGCAGGCTGACCAGGTAAAGGCAGACAATAAACAAGATGCTGAACCAACGGAGCAGAGGCTCGATGCATCAGTGGACAAGCTGGCTGAAAAAACAGCCAACTCTCCAAAGGACAAAGCACAGCCAAAACCAGTCAGCAAAACAACAGGAACAAAAGCCAAAACTGCTCCTAAAGCAAAGGCCAAAGCTGGAGACCAAGCAAAAACCAAGACGGCAGACAAAGTCAAACCTGCAGCTAAAAAAGATGGAAAACAGACAGTTAAAACACAAGCCAAGCAGGTGGACAAAAAAGATGCAAAGCCAGCTGCAAAAAAGACAGTAAAAGTTGCTGCCAAGAAGGACTCCAAAACAGCTAAAGCTGACGCCACGTCAGTCTCAGACTCTCAGAAGGGCAAGGAAGAGCTGTGATGTGACAGCTCCTGGGACTGTGTCTGTTTGCTGACTGTTTTCTACTGTTTTCTACAAGATTTTCTCTGTGGGTGCTTGAATGATAAAGAAGTGAGAGGTTTAGTTTGTAAAGAATTATTTGCCTTTTAATTAAGGGGTTATGGTGGATAATGGTATTTGTTAATACTCAGCCATAACTGAAGAAAACCAAGAGACTGCTGTTATACTGCAGACACCACTGAACTTGTTAGACAATCTGCTAGGGTGACTAAATCACTGAAACTGTCTCTCTTTGGCATCCAAAAGCTTTTTTTTATCTATATAGCTGATGCATAACTTCATCCCTTGAGTGTTCATTTGAATTATTCTGTACCTTTTTCATTGTGATGTCATGTTTTGGAGCCAAGCACAGAGGGAGGGTAGGGGAATATGAGCAGACGTAACTTGTTGAGAAACACTCAATTCAACTGTGTGAATTATTGAAATAAATGTGACATTTCTAAATTGTGGTGAGGTTTCATTTAAAACAAGTGAGGAAAATCTAATGCAGTACTCCAAGCTGGCACTGGATGTCAGGATGGAAGCACTGCTCGGTAATTTGTCACACTTGCTCATCTCTGTAACTATTAGAAATTCACGTTTGAGAGAAATCCTCAGGTGGTGAACTTTAAGATCCTGCAAATTTCAGCTGCTCTCCTGCTGTAATTTGATTTCAGTCTGAATAATTCAAAGCTTGGGTGCTCATTGTTCTACTGCCTTTTTTGAAGCTCAGCACATTTCAACAGTCACATTATAAATCTCAGAGCCTGCTTGGGAAAACTAACTTGTCTAAATTTGTATGCGTAAGCTTCTGCACTTCACAAAAGATACACTGTGTTACCTGTTCTCTCTATCATTATAACTGTCACAGAGCCACAGCTGACAGGAAGAACACCATCAATGATCCATCTCTTGTGTTAAGAAGTAGCAAAAGTACTTTTAGGTTCTTATACTTTACTTGAGTATTTTCATTTTATGCTACTTCACTACATTTCAGAGATAAATGAAAAGACACCCTCACAATGCAAGTACAAAATCAAAACAAAGGGAAAAAGATGCAGACAACAGACACAATCAAGGGGTCAAAAATAAATTAAATACACCAAAAAAATATTAGTAGGTAGGAGCTGCTTTGTCCACTGACTCTCAGTCAAAAGGGATTGAGGGAGAAGCTTTTCCTTAGTGTTAGCCTGAGATGAGATTCAATCAACAAACCCTGATCAAAAATTTTGAAGAAGCTTGATTTAATGTGAATGCAATCTTTAAGAAATCACTATCTCTGCAACATGAAAGCTTCTACGACCTGATCAACAGCTTTGCTGTAGATTTCTGGACTGCTTGTAAGTGATCCAGGGTCGAAATATAAAGGAATAGCTTAGCTTAGCTCTGTCCCAAGGTAACAAAATCCTCCTAGCATTCTGGAGTCTCTGTTGGTTGCCAGAAATAGGCTGGCACACAATCTATAGGTAAAAACTGAATTTTCTGTAAAGATAAAGAAACAAGACTACCATTTGACAGTAAGCTTTAGGGCTGCACATAGGTAGATTATTTTACTTTTGGACAGTGTCTGGCTAGCTTTTTTTCCTGTCTTCTGCATTTATGCTAAGCTAAACTAAGCTAACTGGCTGCTAGCTCTTATCATCATATTTCCTGTACAAACATGAGAGTTTTTACAATCTTCTTTTCTAAGTTTTGTAAAGTAAGCAAATAGGCATATTTTGGAAAATGTGAAACTATGTCTTTAAAGCTGGTGAAAAGGAAATTGCATTGAGCTACAGTCAGTAAGTTTTTTCCCAACTTTTGGCTTGTGACACATTGAAAAAAAGCAGTGTCTATTTGTGATCTCTCATCATAGTTTATTTATCCGTGTTTGGAAATGGGACTTCAAAGTGAGTTTTTTTTCTTTTTTTTCCCAGAAAAAGGTTTTTCCATGTAACAAAACTAAATATGCAATTATGTTTTTTTTTGTCTGACGCAACAACCAGTTATCACCTATTAAGGTTAACTGTTAGCAAACATTTTCTCATTTAAACTAACAGTGGTTAAGTGAGAAATATAGGAATTCATTTTGTCTTGCATCTAGATACCTGAAAAATGTAATGTTCACTCTCTTTAGTAAGTTTCAGGCTCTACCTGAGGGAAACAGCTGACTCTGTAGCTGCTAAATTCTCCATTATGTTCACCAGCTAGTCTCTAACTGTGTCTGGTTACTTCTGATCAGCTAGTGCACAGTCAGATTTTAGAGTAGAGACGCAGCTGTCTGCTGTGGCCTAAAACAGCACCATGAGAGCAGTCAGAGTGAACCAAAACAGTGAAGTTGAGGGTAGACAACGGTGAACTGAAATTCACAGTAAAGCAACGCCGAGTGGGGCTGCAGATTCAGTTCAGTCAGATTCATTCAATTCTCTGTAGGTTCATCACATCAAGACCACCTTTACATTGTCACATCATGTATTGATTGTAACTTCTTGAGTTTAATGAGAGATCACATTTTCACATCTACACTGAATGAAAATCTATGGTACTTTATTAATACCTCTTCTTTCTGGAGCCGACTGTGACTTGAAGATATGTGATGAGTCTGTGTATGCTAAGCATGTGGATGAAGTCATACCAGCACACAGAGGCCATCTGAACACCCACCCACACACACCCACTCACACACACACACACACACACATATTTGTATCTGGCACATACACAAATAGTGTATTATTATGGTAGCCTAAGTAAAAGCACAAAAAGGCATTAGCTGAGTCATTCAGAGAGGAGTATAGAGGTGTTTGACAGTCCCACTGCTGCCCTACATATGAAGCCTATGTCACGTCAGTCAAATGTTAAGTGAAAAATTCCTTCAACTCTGTTCAAACACTGCAAACAGTGCTGACACAGAACCTTTCCTCTGGAACACATGTGTGCAAAGCATATCTACACCCACTCATCTACCAACACAAACTCACACACAAACATATACTGTTCACATAAGTGCAGGCACACATATTAACACCTAGACATCTCTGGGAGAGAATTAGCATGATGTTCCATGTTAAATTCCCCAAAGAGAGTGTCTAGTTTTATTTAGATTGAGCTTATAGTGTGATTAATGTGAAAGGCAGATGGACTCATCATGTTAGCATAAACCAACTCCCCACCTCCTACAGCACAGAATACATGAACAGGACCTCTCTGCTTTGTTGCAGTGTGTCTGTGTGTGTGTGTGTGTGTGTGTGTGTGTGTGGTTTACTGTCAGTGCTTTCTTTGTATCTTCTTACTCTGGTTTGATTGAAAGAGGGAGAGACACACACAGGCCACTTTGTTTCTCTGTGTATTTGTGGTCTAAGGATTTGGCCATTGTTTCTCCGAATGAGAGTGGGGGGGGATACAGTAGACCACAGAGGTCTAGTTCGTGATTGGTACAGCCTTCTCTAACTATTCTGCCTACAGTACTAAGGATATTCAATACATTCTCTTATGTTAAAAGAGTTAACGTTTTTCCCCTGTAAACATGTTTTAATTGCATTGCTATAAGGCTGTGTGTGTATATATGTGTATGCCACATGGTTGGTTCTTGTTGCCATGGTGATCTGGCGAGCATGGAGACGGAGGTGGTGGTTGGGGTCAGACTCAGTGGGGCGCGAGCTGAGATTAACTGTGACTGTGACTCTGGAGAAGAGGGAATAAAACAGCAAGCTATCAAGGACTGACATGACCTCCGTCTCTCTGCTCCTCAGGCTACCGGCGGCACATCCAAAGGAAACTTTTCATTGTCCAACATTTTGGCTGCAACTATCAAGATCAGCCTTTTACTTATCTCTGTAAACCCTTGCTCAGCACTCTAGGAGATATGTGTGTGTGTGTGTGTGTGTAGTATTGTTCTGTGAGTCACACTTTCCTGTGGGTGGTTTTGTTGCAGAAATTGTGTATTTTAGGCTCAGAATAATCCAGTCTGCGATGGACTGGCGACCTGTCCAGGGTGTCCCCTGCCTTCGCCCTAAGTCAGCTGGGATAGGCTCCAGCCCCCCCCCCGACCCTACACAGGATTAAGGGGTATAGAAAATGGATGGATGGAATAATCCAGTTTCAATGAGAATATCTTACTGACTGACTTGAGGAAATACCCCTATAATCATCAAACAGGCTCCCTCTCTCTGTGGAGGACTGTGAGGTGTTACAGTACAAGACAAGGTCAAACTGTAGCTGTCAGTTTCATTGCTGCTGTCGGTCCATCTCAGCGTTGTCCGGCCTCTTGTCTAAAACCAACCTTGTGTTAGTGGCACAGAGAGGTCCATTGTTTTGGTGGCTGTTCTGACGGATGCCTGGCTGATGACTTCAGCTCCACCATGAACTGTCTCCTTATTCTCCTATAGGACTGGGATGGCAGCTGTGCCGGTCTGAGCATGGGACCACAGCTGAGAGGGCAGCAGAGGTCCAGTGAGATTCTGGGCATGTATAGCCCTGCAGGAAGACCGATCTATAGGGACTTCAAGAGAAAAAATAACATTGTTTCAGACTGAACTGTTAGTTTTCTATTAAGTTTTAATCTTCATCATAATGAAAAGCTAATACCTAAATTGCTGGCAACCATTTTACAAATTAAAACAAAGGCTATTAGTTTGCTTTCCTGACCGCCAGGCAGCTACTGATTAACACAGTTTCATTATCGTAATGTTTATGTTATGGTTAAAACTATACACAACAAATACCTTAACTGCATTACAATGTTTAGGTATTGGGAGTGTATAGGTAAAAGGATGCTGAACTGAAAGGTCCTTCTAAGCAATTTTGAAGACAAAATGCTATATGGTTTACCAGTGTTTTCGGATAGTTCCAAATTCAGGATTTGGAGGGTGATGATGGGGCTTTTAGTGCATTTGTGACTTTTGCATTTAAGTAGTTACTGAATGCTTCCGATAAGTAATCAACTAGTTGCAGAAGAAATACCAGATTTTTCACTCATTAACGCCGAACAGTTCTTGTCAAACAGATCTAAAAAACAACAAGAAAAGGGTTAAGTAATGTGGGTGGGACCAACTTGTGGGGCAAGGAGTAAAATAGCAGAGTCCCCAATTGACTTTGAGAGGTTGTTTACAAATGAGCTGTGACTTAACATGGTATAATGTAGAAAATGATTTTTGAAACAAATTACAGTCTGCTTAAGTATTCCAACAATGTTAATTATGGTGGAGTTTTGGGCCATAAAGCCATGTTTCTTGCTGCCTCTTACTCTTGTTGCATGTCTGCAGCTTTGGTGCTTACGGCAACTTGTCAAAGACACAGATGACAACCAGGATGTGAACAACTCCCCTAGCTGCTGTAGATGAATTCCCACTGCTTCATCACCGCAGCGAGCTAAAAACACAGATGAATGATAAGTTGACAATAAGGCATGCTAGGGATTACACAGTTTGGTTTACATTGTATGTGATAGATTGAGACTTGAGTTGCTCAGTGATGAGGATCTGGATAGAGTAATGTTTCTGACAAGGAGTTAGTCATAAACATGAATGTTGGTTCAGTGCTGTGTGGAGGAGCTAATAGGCCTGAGCAAACTACAGTGATAACGGCTGAATGACATTTTTATTGGCTCTCATAAGAAGGAATGTAGAAATAATGATTCTTTTTGAATTCCATGCACTTAAAATTATTAAACAAATCCACTGTGAGTGAAAGCAGAGACCCAGAAGTGTTTGTGTTTGTGTGTGAGTGCAGAAGGTTCACATGCATTACTGCTAAGTATGAATTGTTAAACTGTGAGAAGACATTAGCTGCTCTTTTGGGATCAGGTTCACAGTTAGGGGAGTTTTCAGGGAGGGTAAACTCCATGTTGATATATAACCCTACTCCTTCCAGGCACCTCTAACCCCACTCCTTCCTACCTGTATCTCCCTCTTCAAATCTCTGTCTCTCAGCCCATAGGCAGCTGGCTAGGGCCCATAAGCCCCCGGGGGAGCATCAGTGATTTTTGGAGGCCCTTTTGTCCTATCAAATGAAGACATCTCAGCTGGTTGTTTTGGTGAAGGCAGATTCAATGGCTCACTGCCAACCACTTACAGAGAGACAGATGGGAGAAAAAGGTAGAGGGAGGGAAGGGAAGGAGAGTCAGGTATGGAAAGTTGTTAGCATTAGGACAGGCAAACAAAATGAAGCATATAATAAAAAATATTTTTATATGTTTAAAAATGTGCATAAGTTGTAGGAAAGACAGCATAAAGGGAGAGTGAAAGAGACAGACAGGGGGTTTCTCCTTCACGAGACAGCAGGTACATGACAAATTTTTGGAATAGCAGCCAATAAAAAGGTGGCAAAGAGTGTGAGAAAAGTTTTGTAGACACTAGTATCTAAACAGTGGGCTCGCTGCTCTCAACCAGTCTTAACACCTTGTCACACCACGAGTTAAATGTGACTTTGCTCTTGAGTGATATTGGCTTCTAACTGGTGTTTTATAAAGTTTTAACAATATTAAGCTTTTACTTTATATTGACCCAGCTGCATGAGTGAGCTGAAGTCAAAAAGTTAAATAATGCCAAACAAATTTCATGGGTTAGAATATTTTATCAGCACTCCAAACCACCAGCCATTGACTTACTTATCTTTTGTTTTCTTTTACACATATTTTTTCCTCTTTTGAAGCACTTGCAAGCTGAGAAAACAGACAAAAACTTGATTTCAATCTGGTAAATTCAAAATTGCCATCACATTTGCGTTTTAACCCCTGCGTGTGTATATGCAACAAGTTACACAGAGGTGACCTGACCCAATCCTGACCCAGGATTGATGGATGTAGAAAAACATGCTGGTTTTAGACCAGTGCACATATTTCTATATCAGCAATGAAGAATGCAGCTTACTACTCTCCAAAAATCTGCAAAGCAGGGAAGTGTAATCAACAGAGACCTAATCATTGCTTGAAAGTAACTGCAAACCTGCTCATTTGTTGTAATTTGTACTGAACTGCACTGAAAAAAGAAAACTGTTGGACAAACTTTAAAAAATTACTTCAATTGGTTACACACAATTGAATTAAGTTATCTCAAGTAAAATTAACAAGTTGAATCAACACAACTGTTTTAAGTCAAATTAAGTTAATTTGACAATTTGACATTTGAGTTATTTCAGATCAAGTTTGCATTAATGCAACTTAAATTTTAAGGTACTTAAAAAAAAAAATCATTTTTCTCAACTCAAACTTTTGCTTTACCTTAAGGTGGACAGGAACCAGGGAGAGAGAGAGCAAGCAATGACACGCAGCAAATGGTCAAAGCCGCAATTAAACTCGGAACCGCTGCGTGGAAAACTGCGCCTTCTGTATAAAGGCCGTCCGTGCTACCAACTGAGCTAAACAGCGGCTTAGTAAAGTCATGCATTGAAAATGTTAGCTAACTAATCTAAAACCTGGTAATATTTGCATAACTTAACATGAACATGATTTAATATTAGCTGGTTTACTTTTCTAAAAACTTGATCATTTCATTTTAACAAATTCAGGCAGGCCATTTTATGTGTAACATAACACATTATTTGACCGTAAAATATGATTTTGTCTAGCATTAAACTTACCTCTCTTCTGGCTGGGAAGAGAAAATCGCAGCTCAACCTCAGGCAGAAAAATCTGAAGAGACGTTGACGTCATGACGGCAGACGCAACTTACTAAGAGAAACCTAATTGAGGCACTTTGACTCAAAGAAGAAAAACACATTAAAGGAACAAGTTGTAATTTCAAGTTGAAATAGTGTGAAAAAGTAGAGTGCCACCACTATGTAGAAAACTACATGAGAACCATTCAAAATATTACATTACATCAACTACTACTCAAATAGACTTTTTAGAGTGTGTAGAATTTCAGTTTCTATGTTCTACTATACTATGTTTGTAGGGTTAAACTGCTGTAGCTACTTTTTAATTCACTACTTTTATCTCCCAGATATACTTAGTTACTTTAAAAATCAGTATTTTACTACTTATTATAATTAATATATAAAGTAAGATGCACTGTTACAGATTGAACCACCCAACAATAAAGTTAAACAATAAAGTTGTGATAAAGTTATAAACTGTTGAATTAAAATTTAGAATGCAAGACAGCTTGGCTACTAAATGACCATCAGCTTTGGCTTGTCTTGATCAGGAATGTACTGGTCTTTTCTAGCAAAGCAGAGAGTTATTTACTTACTTAGTAGACAGAAATTTCTCCAGACCTGTCTCCCCTGATGGTCAGAAGTCAGCTTTTATTATCATTATTATTATTATTATTATTATTATTATTATTATTATTATTATTATAAGATGTAGAAGTAGTAGTAGTAGTAGTGGTATTGAAAAAAAATATAATTCAAACATAATTGGTTTTTAATTTAAAGCAATGAGTTTGTTTGATTGCTCCCTGATCCGAACAAGCACTGAACCTAACACCCATCATTTTAAGTTAAAATAGTGCTCAAACTGTGCTTGTGACGTAGCTATGAAGTGGGAACTGAAGAGGGGGTGAAAGGCAACAGGGGGTGGAGGGTGAAGATGGAGAGTGTGTGGAGGTGGTAGAGGTCTGAGGAGCAGAGGAGACAGAGTGGATCGGGGTGAGGGGCCATTCAGTGTTTGGTTAAGGCCAGATGGCAGGAGAATGGCGTCTGTAGCCCCTGGTCGGTGTGCTGTGTAGTGAGGGCTGGGAGGAATGCTTATCTTTTCTTTGCTTTCTCTCAGTGAGTGGAGACTCAGGGGACTGCTGTACAACAGTGGATTAAGTCCCACATTCCCTTTTTAATCTCTCTATAGTCACCCTCAGCTGTTCACCCTCAGGCCTCTGCTCATCTACCTCTCACTGCCCGTCTGTTGATGTTGGACTGGCATACAATAGACACACACACAAACATGCACACACACTCACATGAACACAGACGCATACACACCATGATCACAGACATGCAGCAAAACTCAAAAACTCGAGTTTCTAACAGATAGTGATTGAAGGTCACATGCAGAACCTCTGACACCTCATGGACACTAATATTTGCTAAATAGTCACAAATACAAAATACAGCTTACTGGTCAAAATCAAAGTAGTAGAAAATTGAATTTTTGAATTAATGATTGTGCAAAGTGAAAAGGTAATTCGTTTCCAAAAATGATTACAAATCATTCAACACCATAACTCAGGAACAGAAATGACCTTTTTCATTTTTGGTAGATTTGGTCAGAAAATGAACTGGTGACACTATTTTTGGGTGTGCCAACTGTATAGATCTTTTTTGATGCTGGATTGATGATGTATGTTAAATATCCATGCTTTAAAAGTTGTACTTATTGTAGGAAAATCCATGTCTGAAGCGGTGTAGTCAACTACAAGCTAGCTGGTTCCACTGATTTTGAGTTTCAGGTGATTGTTGTTGCTTCATGTGATGAAACTCTTATATCAGTCCTGGATGAAAACTGCAACTTAGATGTTTCAAGGAGGTATACAACCACAAGGCAATAATTGTAACTGACCATAATTTGTATTTGTAATAATAACATTGTACTCAAGCAGTAGTTTGGGAACATGATGACATCACTAAAAAGAAACACAGGCAGTCAACTGGACGCTGCACAAGCATCAGTTAGGAATAGAAAATAAAGACATGCAGTGCACTTATCACCCAAACTGTCTGTTATAACCCTCCATTAAAGTTTACAGACAGTCTTCCAACTTTCATTTTGCTGTGCATAGCATAGTGCAGTCTGAGACATTTTCATCAAGAGAGTGGAAAAGGCTCTGTGCTTTGAGGGAGTTTTCAAGATCTCAAAGAATCTGAGCAGCAATGAAGATTCTTCTGGGAGTACCAGCCCTTCTTAATGAGCATAAATGAACATGAACTCTCCGTGGAAGACACAGCAATTAAACACAACACATTAGGAGGCTGGGGGCGTTGAGAGAGCTGCAGCAGGCTGCTGTACACTGTGCTTAATACAACTGCATGTTGTACAACAGCATAGCTGTGAATGAGCTGGTGACTGTAATTAATGTATGAATCAGATAATGCTTATCATTCAATGCCGGCCATCAGTGTTCTGCCCATACTAATGCTATTTGCTCACTTTGGGTTTAGCTCTAAGTGAAGTAGTTATGGTACTCTGGCTTAAGAGTGTGTTTACAACCAGTGTAATTTTAAGACCGCTCTTTCCCATCAAACTTCAGTGTAGAGACTTCCCCAATGTTTCTGGCTATCAGCAGGGATGTACTGGCAAAAATTTACTCTAGACTTTTGTTCAGACCAGCCCACATACCAACACACAATATAATTTGTTTCTTTTTCAGAACACAATTAGGGTTAGGGTTAGAGGGGGAGGGGGAAGAGAGAGACAGAAAGGGGAGAGAGAGCAAAGCCAAAAGCTAAGATAAATCTATATTTTAAACTAACTGTAAGCTATATGTAAGTGTTTTAATAATGATACTATTAATAATACTAGTACCAATACCAATAATGCTAATGCTAATAATAATAATAATAATAATAATAATAATAATAATAATAATAATAATAATAATAATAATAATAATGATAATAATA
>JAPZDZ010000012.1:25493780-25517274 GCA_029783805.1 Acanthurus tennentii | reverse complement strand
ACTATAAGCTTTATCAAAAAGGAAGGTTTTAAGCCTACTCTTAAATGTGAAGAGGGTGTCTGCCTCCCGGACTGAAATTGGAAGATGGTTCCACAGGAGAGGAGCTTGATAACCAAAGGCTCTGTCTCCTAGTCTACTTTTAGAGACTTTTGGAACCACCAGTAGGTCTGTGTCCTGAGACCTTGATGGTCTAGTCGGATAATAGGGTACTACGAGCTCCTTAACATAAGATGGTGCCTGGTCGATAAGCGCTTTGTAGGTAAGAGGAAGGATTTTGAATTCTATTCTAGATTTTACAGGTAGCCAATGCAGAGAAGATAATACTGGAGTAATATGATTTCTTATCCCAGTTCTTGTCAGTACACGTACAGCAGCATTTGGATCAATTGCAGACTCTTCAAAGACTTTATGGTGCACCCCGATAGTAAGGAGTTGCAGTAGTCTAGTCTGGAGGTAACAAATGCATAGACTAATTTTTTCTGCATCTTTTTGTGATAGGATATGCCTGATTTTTCCTATGTTTTCCTGTGCCAAATCTACATTTTATTTGATTTAGCCAACCAATTCACTTTTCTGGGTATTTACTGATTCATCTAAAGAAAGATAATCCAAGAAAAAAGAATCTAAGACAGAAAATTTGCAGTTTTTCATTTAGTTTACCTAGTATGATGCAGTAAAAGATGGAATTAAAATCATTGGCTTGAAACTCAGCATTTGCTCCTTCACCCATCAAACATTATACAGTATTCCCAGGTGGAGCAACTCGGAGGCCCCACTTCAGACCAGAGAGGCTTTTTTTCAGCGGAGCCCTTTAAAGTAGTCATTTTCCAGATCCCTGGGTTAACCTTAAGCTACAATAGAGCCCTTTCTGGCTCCAGATAAATGCAGACCCAGAAGAAGAGCCCTCCCCACTACCTTCCTGTTCTCCACTCTGTTTCCCCTCTTTTTCCTTCTTGCTCTCCCCTACATCTCCCTGATTTTGTTAAATGGTTTGATCAGCACAGTGCTTACAGGAATTCAGGGAACCGGATAGAGCCTGGAGAAGCAGGTGCAACAGATTTGGTTCCAAGGACTGTATGGCACAAAAGGAGGCGAGTAATGAGGTGCCAAGAGGCAGAGGGCAGGAAGGGAATGACGGGAGAGGACAAAGACATAGTTTTAGCCACATAATTTATGTTTATATTGCGGATAAAGAGGATGAGACTGGGAGAAGTTGAAGAAAATTAGAGAGAGATGGGTGAGAGCAAATATTTACCATTTAGAGTTAAATCAATGTCAAGTCAGTAACCCTAGTTTTTCTGTTACACTTCACAAAAGAGGAGAAAATTATTTTCCTCAAACCAAATCTGGTTCATATTAACTGGCTTATATCTGTTACTGCATCTCACCTGATCTTTCTAAATAGCAAGTCTGGAATCAAGACAGAAGACGTTATACAACTGATCTACATAGTGCAGTCATGTCTATTGATACATAGATATATTGTATAAATTTAATATTGTGATTATCAATTTATATTTGCAAAAAAAAATCTTAACTTAAAGTCTATTTACCAGCTTTTTAAGAGTGTTCGTCCTTGTATCATGGCTTTCCCCTAAGTGAATGGACGTCATTGTTATTCATTTAAAAGCCACATATGAATCAAGTCTCTTTGCAACTTCAGTAAAACTTTTCGTTGTATTATTGTTTCCAAAGAAAATAACAAGTTTTCACATCAAATGTGTTATATATTTCTACTGTATTCAAATACAACAATTATGCTCAGCTTGGACACTGGAGTACAGTGTGTACAGTGTACAAGCATATTATTGTCCATGTTATTTTCAGTGCCTTTGTATGATTTTAGCTTATACATTTAACACTCAAACATGTTATATTAATTAACTGATTGAAAAAAACCCACTATTGTTATTCATATAAGTCAATAAAACTATTATTTCAGTACATGCAGCCTAATCCTCAATTACATTATAGCATTAATATTTCTTTTTGTTGTAGTCAGTGCCTTTACTGCCAACAAACTAATGTGACTTGTCTCAGTCATAGTAACGTGGTGTAATGATTTTTATTCGCATGGCTCAACAGCTTGAATTTCTAGGACAAAGTACCATGTATAGTTAGGCCTTCATAGACACAATTTTAAAGATTGTGTTTTCATTCCTGCTGGGCTTAACCAGTAGCAGTATGGAGGAAACTGAGGATAAAGGTCATGAAGGACAAAAGCAGAAATGGGGAACAAAGGGAGGAGGAAGAGGAGGTAAAGCCTGCTAGGGCTAATTAGAGCAATAATAGGGGGCCAGAGCATGCAGAGGCAACTGGAAGGGGTCAACGTGACGAGGAGAGTGGTAGATGGAGAAGGGGATGGTGGGGTAAGAGCAAGGAGAGTGGTGGGAATAACACCTAGACCTTCCTCACACATAAGGGGCAAACTGAGTAATGGAGAGTGGCTCTCTGTGCAGATTGAAATTCACTAGAGCAAGCTGGTTAAGTGTCCCATGGCTGTGAGATAATCCTCCACAAGGATGGATACATTTTCTAAGGAAAACACACAGCCATCTGTGTGTGTCTACCACACAGCTACTCATGCATTCACGCAGGCAGAATGTATAACCAGCTTGGATCCCCCCATGTCGATTCTAGTTACAGTAGGTCTATGGTGGTGGAAACCCCTGGGAGGTCCTGTGTCGTTGGGAACTCTCGCCTCTTGTTAGCCACTACATGGCTACAGTCTTTGATCAACTCAGCTGACTCTTAAGCTCAGCTTAGTGCAGCAGGGGTCTGGAAAATCTGGGGAGAAGGAGAGAGATAAGAGGTGGGGAGAGACGATGGGGAGAGGGAGAAACTGATGGCACCCACTGAACCATGTGTCCCCTGGTGAGAAGCTGGATGGAAGGAGAAGGAAGACAAGATGGAGAGACAGGAAGGTGATGGTGGATAAAAGGGCTGGAGGGTAAAATGGTGGAGGATGGAAAGGAAGGGTCTCCTTCAATTCCCCCCCAGGCACTCACACGCTGCATGACTGCCCTCACCAGAAGGCGGTGACCCAACAACTGAACTGAAGCCAGGCATGAAAAAAGGTTGACCATCGTGAGTTTAGGAAACAATTAGAAGAAAAGAGTTTGTAGAGCAGACTAATTCTTCATATCATTGGATTTAGTTTGTCATTAGACTTTAGGACATGAAAAGTGCCTCCATCAAGCTCTCAGAGTAGTTTCAAGATTTAAGTGTCCAAATGACATAACCAACATCATTCAGCAGCATTCACCTTGTCAAACATTCAACTCTCAAGCTGTTTTTCTCATCCACGTTCTCAGTGTTAGTTTGTGTGTGTCAAAGTACTAAATGCTGCTGTCTACTTTGAGGAAAAGACGCCCTGTGTAACTCCATAATGAGCAGAGCCAACAGTCTCTTCAGGGGTACTTGAGCCAGGCCAGAGGAGCTCTTCTCAAGGGCACAAACATACATTATTCACTTCTGT
This sequence comes from Acanthurus tennentii, assembly GCA_029783805.1. Lineage (NCBI taxonomy): Eukaryota > Metazoa > Chordata > Actinopteri > Acanthuriformes > Acanthuridae > Acanthurus > Acanthurus tennentii. The sequence continues at coordinate 25,513,796 of JAPZDZ010000012.1, read as the reverse complement.
GTGAGTTAGCATTCATTCAGATGCCACCTTCTCATGTGGGCTCCTGGGTGAAAAAACATCAACAGGAAAGGCTTGACGTAATTACAGTTTTGTAGAGAGCACTACAAGGTCTCTGGGAATAGTGCAAAGTAATACACAAGTTCAGATCCCGAGAGATATCAATTATGTGCAATCTTCCAGATGTATGACTGCATTAAAATTTTCTTCATGTGACATCAAAGTCAAGCTGATTCCCTGAATAAGTGCTTTTTCAAAAAGACTAATCCACAACCTGCCTGTTTTGTTACGTAATTCTCCTCCCATGCCGTTTACATGTCCACATGTGTCTCACTGTTACCTTGACAACACCAGCTAATCTGATAGACCCCTGATGTCTTAATTGGGTGTGCATGGGTATGAGCCTTTGCTTACCACATTTACTGGTTTCCTGTTTGGAGAGAGTCATATCAAAGAGATAAGGGCTGTGAGAATAGAAGGGGTAAATTCACAGTGGTAACAGTGGTGGAGCAGGCCAGGAGTAATAGTACAGGGAATCAGGAGGGAAAGTCATATGAGGTGAACAGGAAGTCTTCTCGTAAGCTTTATTCATAATTACAAAAATTTTAACAGACTCACTGACATTAAGAAGCGATAAATTTATACTAAGGTTGGTTTTCCCTAAAAATACAAACAAAAACACATTGACAGAAAATAAACAAAAATCCAAACCCAAAACATACCCAAAACCCAATACTACCAAAGACACCAGGATTCATGAATTAACTGACATTGTACCTTTCTGCACACCAGAAGTATGTTGAAATTTTACAGTTTTATATTTAAAGTCTGGTTACACTGAGGCATAAAAACTTTTGGTCAGAGTAAGTAAAAATATCGTGTATATGCATTGTAGAAACACTTTAATGTTTCATATGTAATACACAAATTGTACATATCCATGATTTGCATAAAGGTAATTTGTGAATATTTTTATATGGTGACCAAGCTAAAATTGGATATTTATAGAAGGAGATAATCCAGTGAAATTTGTTTCACTGATGGTAAATAAAAGACACATTATTTCAATAGCCCTCACATTGTTTTGCATTTTTTCATCATAATCAAGTGTTATGATAATCTTTAGGTTTCTTTTGAAATATATATTCATTTTTTGTGAAGGTTGAAGATTGATACCACTCTCTGTCCTGTGTGTTGGCTAAATATGAGGTTTTAGGTTATCGTAGCAAAAAGACTGAAAAATCAATCAATCAATCAATCAATCAATCAATCAATCAATCAATCAATCAATCAATCAATCAGTAAATTAATCAATCAATAAATCAATCAATCAGAGTAAATCGCTTAGAACTCTGCAAACAAACTGACACACATAGTACTTCATACAATAAAGCAATACCCCCAGCCCACCAACACATAGACCAACGCACCCACGCACACACACACGCATACACGGATGACTAGGCCTATGCTATCACTCATGTAATAATGTTGAGTGCATGGAATTTAAGAAGAATCATTATTTCTACAACCTGTTTTATGCGAGCCGATAAAAATGTCATTTAGCCACTATTGCTGTAGTTTGTTCAGGCCCATTAGCTCCTCCACACAGTGCTAAACCAAAATTCATGCTAATTCTTTGTCAAAAACATACCAGTTCTAACTTTGTTTTTTATAAAAGGGCTTTTAAGTTACAGGAATAAGAAAAGTAGCATGTAGCAACATGAGAGTAGTATGATGTTAAAAAGCACATGAATGTACAGACAGAAGCTTCTCATAGTCTTTCTTCAAATATTTGTCAAAGTCAACCACTTTACTCATTTCTTTCTATTTTTTTCTGGGTACTCAAATTACCTTAATCTACTGAAAATGCATCCAGTGATTTAAGATACAAACATTATTTTACTCTAAGCATTCGATGCTCCCTGAAGTGTCAGAACTTGATTTTTTCTGACTTGTATATATGAAAAGTCTGTTACTAGAGAGGTGCTTTCACATTTCTTTGCTGTAGGTGGAGATTTCTGTACTAACTGATACAAATGTATCCCAGGTCAGCTAGTTTTGCTACATCACAAATTCTACAGCCAATGTCTGGCCAGGAAACCTGAAGTCTCCAGTGTGGAGCTAAATGTTAGTACATAGATTGACAGTTTGCATTAGAACAACCACTGATGCTGCCAATTACAAGCTAACAAAAATGGTTATTAATGCTTACTACACTTAGCATTCTGTCACATTGGCTGGATGCTAATTTTGGCTAAAAAAACCAATACAAAAAAAACAAAAAACAGACAAATAAACTAACACAAAAGGACTCCTCATCTGAGTCAGTGTCTGACTGAAAAACAAATATGTGTGGCTAAATCTCTTTGTGTTTTCTCTAACAGTAATGCTGGCCATTTTGATGTAATGCTGTTTTAATAGTCAACCCCCTCAAACAGGGGAGGGGTCAGCATTAAGTGGCCAGGGCTTTAGGTCTGTGATTGATAGATCCAGGATTCTTAGTAAGGATAAAGTGGACATGAGTCTATGTGCTTAAATATGTGTATTTTTACTTTTTGTGTAGAAAAAAATACAATAAACAAACCCCCTGATTACGGGAAAGTATTTTATGTACTTCAGGAGAGAAACTTTAGGCTCTTAACCTACAGTTTGCCAGTGTTTGACACTTCTGAGTTGAGTTTTTCACTTGAACTTATCACAGCCAAATCAGAAAGACTTCCAAAACCTTGTAGAAGCCCCCACTCCTTCACCCACACTGGCCTTGACCACTTGTTTTGCCTCTCTTTCATCTCTTCTCGCCTTTCAGGCTCAGCTGACCTCTGTACTGTGACCACAACTTACCCCATATGTGAAGGTGCTCATTAAACACTGCAAACCTGAACACAATAGTTACAGTCACACATACATAAATACACCCTAAATACACAAACCTATGAAAACAGTGTGAGGATAACACACTATGTATGGTTTATGCTACGGGTTGAGCTTCTTGTATGGTTCCTCCTATCCCTATAAGACTGTGAGTTGCATGTGTGTTATGTGTGTAGTGACGTATTTCAAAGACATGCTTGGTGCCGGCTAAGTGGGGTCACATGAATGTTCACATGTTCTGGTGTTTTTTAAAAATTGTGATAGATGAAGTTCAAGTTCAAAGCTAAATGTTTCAAAGAGGTAAGAAAATGAACAAAATGCCAAACAAAGTAAAAAAAGAAAGCAAATGAGAAAAAGCTAAACTGGAAAAAAAAATTGATGCTTATTTAAACCAAACAATTAGTCCACTGACAGCATCCTATTTCTCCTTTATGTCATTCTTTATTTTACATCATTTATTCTCTGGTGACTGATTTTTTTTTCATCCATTCATTCATTCAGTCTGTTGACAACAGACTTGAGTGTATAGGATGTTGTGTAGACAGGATGTGTGTGTGTGCAGGGTGAGGGTGAGACATGTCTCTTACAGATGTGAGAAAACGGCCATCTCCCTCAGACGTGTGTAGAGTCTAATTGGCAGAAAAGAATTATTGAGTTAGTTAGTTAGTGAATTGAAGTTAATTTAATGGGTTGAGTTGAGGCAGAGCTGATAGAGTGCACAACTGTGGGAAAACAGGTTTCTGCACTCTCCACACGCACAAAAGACTGGAGTGTGTCTGCATTCATGGCTCCTAAGGATGTACAGTTGGGTGAACTATCGCTCGGTCACGCTCTTTCTCTCTCTTCATTTGTTGGGGTTGCCATGGTGATAGGACAGGCTTGTCTCAGCGGCCCATAATTTTCCAGAGAGCCTGTCTGCATGTGACACGTCCTTTTCAGCCAGGCATTGTTTAGATGCTGATTTACTTGTGTTTGTTGCACTTTACCAGCACCTCCTCCACACCTCCATTGGTGGCGGCATACTTTTAAAGGATCAATGCATCCAACACCAGGTAAAACAGTGTGTTGAAGGGTTTGGTGGGATGATTAAGATGTTTAAGATACAGAAGTTTAATTGGAAGGGATACATGTTTTGTAAGAAATGCTCAACAGCTTTTCATCTACTAATGTGTCATTATGACTTAACCTATGTTTATAGCCTCCTCTGTGTTTTTCCTGAGCTGCACCTTTTACTTTTTATTTTCCTCTCTGGTTGAAACAGTGGTTATTTTCCCAACCAGCCCATCTCTCTTCCCTCCCAGTAGGCGTTCCTACAACACAGAGAAGTCCAATCACTGGCCAGCCCTTTACCCCATCCCTCTGTGGTCAGCCTGTTAAGGACTTTTTGTGTTCAGTTTTTTTCCTTTTTACTTTTTTCTGCTACCCCTCATTGAGCCACTTGAGCCTGGAGCAGATGGGAAGATTGTAGAGGGGGGAAAGTAAGCAAGCAGCAGAGAGAGCGAGAACTGGAAGAAGCCATGCAGAGAGTGAGGCAGCCCAGCGACCATGCTTGATGAACTGAACCACTGACCACCAGAAAGTCTTTCTTCCACTTTGACTGAGCCCCAGAGGGACAAAGGAATCAGACAGAACAGCTCTGAGGGGAGACATCAACTCATCGTCCCAGCTGACGGGCAAAACCCAGCCCAGGACCTAGAGAGCAAAAGAAAGGCACAAAGGGTTAGAGACGAAGAGGCGAGTTTCACAGATGAGAGTTAAAGCAGGGAGGCAGAAGGAGATGCTCAGAGGGACCAGATAGTGAAGACAAAAGTGAAACAAGTAACAGGATTGCTACACGTGTGTTCACAAAGTCTGCTCAAAGAAAGGGTGACACACCAGATTTGCCTGAACAAAGGCTGTTGCAAGTGAAACAGTGAGTGAAAGAGCGAGAGCAGACAGTCGTAGACGGACAGAGCTAGATAAGGATGGCCAACTCAGGTCTCCAGTTGTTGGGTTATTTCCTAGCATTGGGTGGTTGGATTGGCATCATCTCTACCACTGCCTTGCCCCAGTGGAAGCAGTCGTCATACGCCGGCGATGCTATCATCACAGCCGTTGGTCTTTATGAGGGGCTGTGGATGAGCTGCGCCTCGCAGAGTACAGGACAGGTGCAGTGCAAGATCTTTGACTCCATGCTTTCGCTGGACAGTGAGTACAATGTTTGAATTTTTTTGGCTTGTGCTTTTTCTGTTCAAGTATATTGCATATTGCTTATATTTGCATATTGTAAGTTAAGAATTATATAATGTATAGAACATGATATAAGAAATGATGATGAATTTCTAGTGGGCTGAGGACTTCATGGCATGGTGCAGCCGTTTAGGAGATAATCAGCAGATAATTTGTTTACTGATGGAAAAACATTGTTGAAATTCACAAAAGGTTTCTCTTATTCTTTTAATCACAGTCTATACTTTTTACTGTGTTCTCACATTGCTTTGTTTTTTGGCTGCTTTTATTTAATTTCTTCAATTATTGCCTATCTGACAGTTCTGTGAGTTTTCATCAGCCTGGATGACAAAAGAAAGATCCAGTCAAAAGCTTTGCCTTCATTTTTTCTTCCCATGCTGCCCTGAGAAATATCTACCGTGTAGTGCTACAAATTAAAACAGTTACTGTAGATGGAAAATGTATGTGGCCACACTTCTTAATCAGCAGCAAAACCAGAAAAAAAGAAGTCTCAAAGTCCTCATCATCTGAAACATTAATACTTCAGAAGCTGTAAATCTCACTTAAAATGCTACTGTTCAAATCTTAATGAAGTCAATTAATAGTCAAAAACATCATGAAATGTAATATGTGGGGTGTGGGAGGGGCCCAGGAATGTGGGTGTCCAGACTTGAATTAACTCAGAATACGAGCCTCCTGTCATCTGTAATCTGTAGGGACCTGGTGACTCATAATTAGTGGCATACAGATTACAGGAATCCATCCATTTACTGTCTGCTTAAATCACTCCATTAGAGATTCTAATGAAAGGTTAGGGTGGGCTCAGAGAGCAGTCATTTCAAGAACACAACTGGAACACTTTATTCTGTCTGTCTGCTTTTCTCTGTGGTTTGAATCCTGGTGTGGCACACTTGCCCTGAAGCACCAAAGTAAGCACTTTGCAAACATTTTGGTGTCTTGGTGAGTCATTATATCAAAATATTTTCAGTGGCATTACATGTGACGGGTGCCTGAGCTTATCTTCCATCTCTTTTGGTTCATTGCGGCAACAAGAACAGTGTATTGTACTTGGGGATGAATAGAGGCTGTTAGGAGAAGAAAAGGGCAGTGTTGAGCAAAACACTAGAGATATTCCCAGAATGCGCTCTGTCTTCCCCACACGCGCACATTGTTCCATTTGACCATTAACACACCCAGTGAGTACAGATTCAGACAGAAAAAACACTGGAGAAAACACTTAGCAAGAGTTAATTCTGTGCACCTCTGCATGAGCACAGACCTGAAAAGTCATGACCAAGAATTCCTGATCAATCACATGTTTATTCAGGTGTTTTCACAGACTGATTATGACACGGAGCAGATCATCCAATCATGTGCCTGAGGTCAGGGATTGCACTCCAGGTCTGAATCTTGATTAGACATCCTTCTGGCATTGGTGTAATTCAACTGTAAGACTGATTTGAGTTCTCATGGAACTCTCCTATGTGTCTACATTCGCAGCAGGAGTAGCATGTGATGGTGAGTGTAATTGTTCACCAGACTGTGCTGTGCTCCACTGAGGCAGCCAACCAACCGTGGTGGAAACTGTTGGATCTGCTGCGGGTTTACTGAGCATTTTTGCTCAAAAAAGAGATGATGATCAGGATAATACCTGGTTGAGATAGTTGGCGATGGTGGTGCTGAAAGGACAGCTCTTCAGAACAGAAACATTGGAGCATCAATTGTCAACCTGTGTCTGTAAATCTCTTCTGTCCCATTACACCATTATCTCATTTTCACTTTGCTGTTGGAGAAAAAACTTCTTGCCTTTTTGAGGACAACTTTGTGTCTGTTTCTGCGTTTCACTGCCACGACCATGGGTTCCTAATGAAGTAAATGTTTAAAATATCACAAATTAAAATATCTTTAAGTAGGCTCAGTAATTAGCTCACAACACTTTGCAGCAAATGTCATTTAGGCAGGTGTAGAAGCGCATTGCTGGTAAACTAGGTAAAAAGTACCTTTGATATTTTTACAGTTGCTGATGGATAGATACTTCTGGTGTGTTTGTGAGTATTTGGGGTAGCATGATGGTGCATGAATCAATATAAACTACAATATGTGTTCAAGTTAATAAAGAAACATGTCAGCCAGTGCAACAATGGTGATCACTGATGTGTTTTTAATAGTCTATGGCACAGAGTAAGAAGATACATCAGCACTTGTTTTTTAGGGCACATTTAGTGCTTTCTTCTTCTTCATGAGATCTTTTGACAATAAGAATAATTATAGAATATCACCAGCCTTATGCATTAATAGTAGAAAAGAATAAATAAATGCTTTGTTCTCAGGTTAAGTCAGTACTATGAATAATAGTCAATGGCAAACATGTTGCATGGAGTTTATTTTCATCAATAAGAGTAAATATAGGGGGTATGATGTGTTTGTGTTTGCACAGTGAACAGAACAGCATCCATTCCAGTCTTAATTTAACTATTTTTTCCCTATCTATCATTTGTTAGCTTTAAGAGTTTGATCTTGACTAGTTAGTCTAATTGAAACATCATTTTATTTACTTACAACCAAGTCAGAACATGTTCAGGAAAACACAATTTTGGCCAAATGAAGCATGGTAATCATATTAGAAATTTTGTGCTTTGAGTTTGAGGAGAAAGTGGATTAGAGAAGAGCTGGAGTTGTCAAATGTGAGTTAAGTTTCATAGCTTGGTTGCAAGTGGCAAGAAAAGATATTACGTATCAGAGAGTCACAAGTGACCTCACAATGGGACCTTACAGTGCCTACACACACGCCAGCAAGCACACGCTCAATGGAAGCTTGTGGCTGGCACTGCCAACCTTGGCACTGGAAAGAGAGGGCTTGGTGGGTGAGCCAACTACCCCCACATCCATCCCTCCCTCCCTCCCTTCTTTTAGCCTCTCCTTCACCCCAAAGGCCCCCAAACGTCCTTCTGGTTTGTCACCAGCTGAAACTGGTCAAAGTGGTGTCATTTAGCACTGGCCTGATCCCCCACATGCCTGCAGAAGAAAAGAGGAATGCCCAGTGGGGATTAAAGAAAAGAAAATCAAACCTCTCTCTGTTGAGGAATATTCAGATACTCCTTCAAAAGAAGCTCTGGAACCATAAATCAGACTTCAAAGACTGCTCCATCCTCTTCCCCACATCTTAAGTCCCTTCAGATCAGCTTCTGAAATGCTACTTCACTGCTGCACCATGAATATATCTGTCACAATGACAAATGATGACTTCAGATTCCTGCTCAGGCTTCTCTAACTCTTTGAAGTGACTGTCTCTTCTATAACACATAAGGTCACTTTCTTTTCAGTTTCCTTTTTCCAAGCTTAGCATGAAATTTTACTCTGGACATTGGAAACAATAATTTGACAAAAACAAAATTTAAATCAAGGTTCTGTTTTCAGTTTTTTCCTCAAAGCTTTGAAGACCATGATGCCGAGTTGTCTCTTTCTCTTTCAGTCTCAAGCTCTAATGCTGCGCAAACAATTCTCACATCAAAACACTGCTTATTTTGATCTAATTCTTTCAAGTATTGTAATGTTAATTCAAGATAACTCTGATTACTTAACTCACCACCATGTTTTATGAGCAGTGGCTCTTAATGTTCTGTATTTGGTGCATAGTGTTTTTCATGTTGTCTTTTTTATGTGTGTGTTTGGGCAGTTGCAGTGATTTCAGTGATTTTAACACATATTTTGACTAATTTGATAAATTAATTGTGTGCCATGTGAACATTTGTTACTCAAGGTGAAGTCAAAAGTTATCAACCGTAATGAAAGGCCTGAATTCTTGTCAGGCTAGTCATTTTTTTTTATCCTTCTTTTGTCTAATTTTACTTGTGATTTTAGAAACAGTAGTTTGACGAAAAAAAATTAACCCTAACCCCAAGTTAATTCATTTTACATTTTTTTTTAATTTTAGAAACAATTTGAGTTTATTCTTGTTTTTAGAAAAGATGAAAGAGCATGAAAAAGGTAGAAGGCAAAAAAATTGTTAATTGAATTTTAGTTTAGATTTTTTTATGTACCTTTTCTTTGTTTTATATTTAAATGTTTTTAGTAATGTTGCATTTGTGGCTCTACAATTGCCTTTTTCCTGCGTTGTATAAACACTGGCCTACATATTAAGTCATTGTTATCTGAGGCTAAAGCCTGTGGCTTTGGCTGTTAAACGTGTGTGAAAAGCTCTTTCAAGTTGACTTTAGTGGCCATATTTTGTCAGATACTGGAATTGTGATTGGCTTTTGAGTTTTCTACCTCCTGCTGTGATTCCAACATTTCCCTCATTTGTTACAACTAATACACCCTCCATCACTATTTTGACAGTGTATCATTCAGTGCTTAGCATTACTTTCACATTAACACATTTGTACGCAGATGTGTTTGAGAAAGACCCTGATCGCTGTGGCGACAGCCCCATGAAAACAATCTGGCTTTGTGACAAAGCCACACTAATCCCACTGTGTGAAACATGTAAAGCAGGCCCTCCTACAGCTGCTCTGTGTGGAGAGAGAGCTGTGTGTTTCATCTGTGTCTATTCCACCTACAGTGAATGCGTGTGTGTAGATATTGTGCATTTGTACATATGTGTGATTGTAAATTTGTGTAAATATGTTCCTCCCACTAAGTTATGTGTCTGTGTGGGCAGCACGTAAGATATTTGTGATGACAAAACTACAGTGGAAGGATCTTGATAAGAATTGAAGATCATTTCAAGTCCCATAGCTTGGTCACCTCTGGGAGTTAAAAAGCTGGAATTACTCTGCTTAAAAGTAGGTCAGTGGTGGACAGTTGCGAGCCTTCTGCTGTAGCTGCACTTGGTATATTAATGATGCAAGAGCCATGTAGAATGTCAGCATTATTATTACTTTAATGAGTTCAGTGTTGTATTCTAAGTGATGGGCTAAAAAACTCTTTGTTTTCTCATCTCCTCACCATGTTCTTCCCTCTCCTTCTTTCTTATCCTCTATTATGTTATTGTCATTCATCAATCTCTGCTCTCCTCTGCAATCCTTGCCTCCTTCTTTCTTTTTCTTTGTCTAGTCCACATCCAGACATGTCGGGCTCTCATGGTAGTGGCAGTCCTGCTGGGCTTCATTGGAATCATCGTCAGCGTGGTAGGCATGAAGTGCACTAAAGTGGGAGATAACAACCCAGCTACCAAAACCCGTATCGCTGTGACCGGAGGAATTCTCTTCTTGCTTGCAGGTGTGATTTCTACTGTGTCCTGTCAATGCTTTGTTTAGTTTGCAGAAAATAATGCAGCATCATTCACAACCAGAGCACTTAGCAAGAGTTTTCTGGCATTTTTCTAGCCTGATTGTCTCACTGGGGGTCTTTTGGGTAATTAGAGTCCCTGCTGTAAACAGAAAATGGTCATTTTAGAGGCATTAGCCAAACATAAACCACAAGCACAGGGGAAACAACTAAACCGAACTGAACTAAAAACTGAACTAAACCCAGATTCAACAATTAGTTTGTGTTGTGTTTGATCTTAGTGAATGTCTGTAAGACTATCGGACACACAAAACATAATGCACTCTTGATAGTCTTTTCTCCATCCACAGGTGTATGCACACTGGTGTCTGTGTCCTGGTATGCCACTCAGGTGTCATATCAATTCTTCAACCCAAATACACCACCTAACGCCAGGTATGTGAGAGAACTATTGCAAAGCTCTGTGGCAGCCCTTAGTAATTTCACGACATCTAACAGTTACTCAGACAGGCAATTACACTTTTAACTGCAAGTCACCTTCTGTGTAGTCCTTCACTTTAGATCAGATGTTCTCAAAATATTGTTATGATTTAAGCCCAATAAAAAGGCAAGTTTCTAGAATTTGGGACTCTTAGGATTAAGAGCTTTCATAATGATTTTAAATATAACACATTTTATTCAAAGCAAGTTTTTGGCATTTAAAGTTTTACTGTGATTATTATTTGCTTTAAGAGAAAAAAAGACATTTTCAGCACATAATCTATTGGGTATATAACTGTTTTGTAGCAATAAGGGAATAGGTTTCCAGTTTCTTTACATATTCCACTGAAATATCAAAAGAAGGTTTGGTCATAGGACAAGTGGATTATTTTGCATATTTAATAGGATAAGTGTCGTACAACAGTGTGATGGTTGCATTGATCAATTTGAAGAAGAGGATTTGTAGCAGAGAAGAGGAACTGACAGAGAAGGAAGACATCTCTCTTTAAACTAAGTTAAGAATAAGTTAGAAACAGTTTCCTTTTTCTCTTTTTCTTGTTTAGTTGTCCTCTCACTTTTAACCTTATTTACATATGTGTACATGTAAGACAACTCCAGCCCTATCTTACATTTCAGACCAGTCTGAAGATTTCTATTTCACATTTAAACAAGGCTCATCCCTTTTCCTAGTAAAGACACTAGTGACAAGCTTTGTTGTCTCCATTCTAAATGGATACTGTCTAATAAAGTTGTTTTGTGTTCAAGACTAATCAGTGTCCTGTGCTTAAGAATTTATTCCGCAGTTACAGGACCATTGGAAAGACACTGGCTGTTGGCTTTACCTCTCCAGGCATTAGCTTCAATGCTAACAGATGTTCAGGGCAGAATTTAACAAGAACATATGGTTATCTCCCTTCCCCTGTGGGCTGTTTTAGTGTATGGTTATTGTTATGGGGGAACTGTTGAGGGCACTAATTAGAATAAGTGGCTCTGCCGCTGCCTGAAAAGGACTATGGGAACAGACTATGAATTGTTGAAGGAAAGAGCATTGTGCAACACGGGGAAAAAACAAGTAAATAAAAGTTTGCAGTCCTCCATACAATACAATTCAATATAAACGACAGATATAATAAACAGTGATTAATAGAGTTATTTAGCATATAGGCTGCCTGTATACACATATATATATGTAGCCAGAAAATACTTTTGTGTGTATTTTTGAATTTGTGTCTGGTGGAATGAACAAACAGCACCAACAAATAGTGATAAAATATGACCAGTATCTTCAAATTTAAAATTTGACATCTAAGAAGTGCTCTGTTGTTTTGGAACACAGTCAGCCTTCCAAATGCAACAACTTAATCCAGGAGTTTGTGGTGGAGACAGGTTTGTGCAAAGATGCCCAGCCAGCAAGATTCCCATTTCATCTATTTCATTTTCTTGTGACCAGTCCAAGCTGGACTGATGGCTCTTATCCTGGCTCTATTTCCTCTTCTTCTGGGGCTGGTCAAGCTCGGTGGTCATTGGGTGCTGTGGGCAGTGATTGACTCAAAAAATCTGCTGCTCTTAATCAAAACCTGCACTTTCCTTTCCAGTGTTGATGGGTGTCTTTCTCTTAAGGGTAATATGTATGTTCATCAATAAAGCCGCTAAAAAAAATATTTCACACAAAAAAGAGCAATTTTAAATTAGCTACCATTCACTGCATCTGCATGTGCTGCAGTTGCCATGAAGTCAACTTCATCATACACTGCATGTACAGTGCAACACTAGCTAATCTCCAATATCAAGACTCTTCTTTTGGGGGGCAGGAACTACAACCTAACAACAAAGAACACTTGCTGCTGTGGTCGCAAATACAGGATATAAACTGACATATCAAGCTGTAACTGATAACACTTTCTAATTGAGACCTATGGAGACAGCTAACTTCAGCTGCTAACATTTCCTTAAAAATAAACATGATTGGCTTACCTACTAATGTTGTTCATTAAGGTTAATCGTAATTTTTACAAATAGTTGCTAATAGTTCCTTTGTAATGCCTTAAAAAAAATTGCAAACAGTTATGCCTGATGAATATAGCTTGTTTAAGCTGCCGAAGTTTCTAAATATGGCAGATGAACATGAATAATCTTTGTTAATTACGATTCAATATTTTGACTAACCAGTGTGAGATTTAAAAATCCTAACAGTGACTATGATTATGGCTTGCTTTTACTGTTATTGTCATGGCAAAATAGTATACATTTTCTTTTGAGTGGCCAAGAATTCCTGTCTCTAACCATTAAATGATTTTGTTTTCATCCATATTGTGTGATGTTTTAGTGAAACAAAAAGATTCAGAGGCGAAAAGGTTATCTGATGCTGGAGATACCTTTAACCTCCTCAAAGGTGGGCCTGCTAGAAATGAGTGCATACATAAGCCGTGGTATTTTCCAGACTGAAGTTTTGACTTTAATGTGTGAGAATCAGTGAAGTGACTTTTTAAGTAGAGCAAAGAATACACAATCCTTCATACATATACTGTCTTAGATATTCTTTAGTATATCATGGTCACAAAATTACTTTAAACCTCCTGAGTACCCTGTCCTCCTCTCTTTTTTGTGCAGGTATGAGTTTGGCTCGGCCCTGTTTGTGGGCTGGGCGGCAGCCAGTCTGACTGTTCTGGGCGGCTCCTTGCTGTGCTGCTCATGCACCAAAGATGACATGCGAGGGCAGCAATATTACCGCCAATCACAGCCTTCCACAGCCAGGGAGTACGTGTAAAACCCACCCCCTTCCAGCAGCCACCCAAACAGAGAGCATCGGACACGCTTGGCATCCACCCTGCTTTTGTGCAAATTACACCTGCTAAAACAAAACAGAAAAGACTTTATTGATATTCTTTATTGATATGCAGTCATGTAGTACTCACACACTGTCACACATATACAAATACAAGTACTACTCATAAAGTAAGCCTACACATAGTCTTACACACAAACACCTTACCCACCAATAGGATGTATTTTGTGGCTACAACAGCTACAAACTTTATTTAGTGACTTGTGAGCAGACAACCTACATATTTCATGTCAATCATTCAGCTACCTAATGCAGCGATACAATGATAAGCTTGTTGTGTCACAAAAACCTCACACGTGTCTTAATATCATTCTTTAATCCACTCAATATTAGTGCAGCAAAATGATGTCATAAGTAAATCCAAATTAGAATATATATCACAGCAGATACCCACAGAGAAGGGACATGGAGTTAAAATTGCACTGAAAAAAGTGCTGAACATTTATTAGCATGTCCTATGCTTCCTGGTTGGAGCTGCATCTGTGCTTTGCCTCCATATTGTTTTGTTTATTCACACTCCACTGGTGCAGTTACATTGTGTGAAGAGAGAGTCCAGACACTAAATGGCTGCTGTTGCTGTTGTGGGAAGAACAGAAGCTGGCTTGCTTAATCTCACACTGGAAAACAGGCTAGTTAGGCTGTGATCACAGATGATTCTGATTTCTCCCGCTCAGACAAGCAAAGTTGCAGGCAAACAGAGAGCAAAGTGGAAACAAGGCAGGGGGGCTCCTCCAGTTAGTTTTACTGCAGTGCAACCATCCAGCTGGCATTCCTCAAAATGATGGGAAAACAAACAAACAACAAACAAAGGGGGCTGACTTTAAAAAATAAAAGAGAAACAGATAAAATTAACAGCCTAATAGAGCTTGATCAAAAAGGCAAGAATATCATTCCAAAGCAATAAAAGTAGCTAAAACTAAGACAAACTTTACTCACATTGAGATCTGTGTCCGATTGCACCAGATTTGATGTTAAAGCTGTGTCAGTGTTTGGTTGCACCATGTAGATGTGTTTTGTCTTGAGCCCAACAAACCTTTAACATTTTGCTATGTAATAGTGAAGACAATAATTGTCTGAAAATAGCAACGTAAATCACCAAAAAATGGCAAAAAGGCAATCAATTTCGTAAAAAACATTTTGATTCTGGTAACTGTCTGACCAATGAAAGTTGGCACTAAAAAACAATATCAAACCTCAGTTTATAGCTAATGCAAGATTACAACAAGAAAATGAAGTAGTGAAGCAATCAACAACAATTTATGGAAATATGACAGCAACCTATTATTGGGCAGATGATACTGTGATGCTACAACAATCATGTAATTATAGCCAACATCGAGATATTAATTAGTAGTTTGTTGGAAACTCTGTAACGTTAATGTCTAAACTCAATTTTAATGAAGAGATCAGCTGTGCAAACAGAGTGTTTTCTGTTGACATTAGTTTGAAGTCACAGACTAAGAAGATAGTGTAGTTATAATTTGTTCTTCTACATTCTCAAAGTTATCCCACCTCTCAGAAGAATGCACCTTGCCAACTTTATTGTGGGGTTAGGGTTAGTTGTAATTAATGCCTACACTGGACTTGTTTAACACCACTTAGCTTGTTAGTAGCACTCAAATTACATCTTAAGTTAGAAATTATGTTCAGCTACTGTTCGGTTACATTTAAACTTACACATAGTTGGTTTAACCCAGTGGCACCTGTAGCCAGAATTTTAGAATAATGTTCCTGCGAAGAACTGAAAAATTCTTTATTCAAAAATTTTTTTGTCGGCCCAAAAGAAGTCATCTTTAAGCAATGAACACTGGAAGCAGCCTATTAAATATCAAACAAGTGGTAATTTTTACTTATTTAACCACCACCCTTAAATTCCAGAAAAAATACAGCAGACGTGATCTCAGCAGCTATGGCATGATGAGGACAGCTTATGTGTGATTTAGCCAACCAAAGTGACTGACATAAAAATCAGTTGAAATGAGTGTTCTATGTCATTACAGCCCCTGGCAGCGATTTTGAAACAGTTTAGGAACTTCCTCATTTTAGAAAAACAAAGTCTTGTTCAGTTCTGTTTTACTCAGCAATCACTTGATGAAACTGCACACGATGACACAATCTGTACTGCAGGAGTGGAGGTGAACTGTTTAGTAAAAGGTGTCTGCTTGGTTTGTAAAAAGTATAAGTGTTCTTATTTATCATTTTAGCCTTTTACAAATAAAACAGAAAATGAAGGTTCTCATCTTCACATATCAATCACCATGCTCCATTTACTAACACCATCATTTCAGAATCACACACTCCTTCTCATATCTCTTTTATAACCAAGATCTGAGCTATTTCATAAACCTTTCATAAAAGTTTGTTCATCATAAGCTATTAGACACTACTGCAGTATTAGACATCACTGTACAACGTACCACAAGCACAATGCCTTAAAACAGAGTTGTAAATAGTGCAAAGCATGTCATATATAACTTCACTGCTCTGGAACTGATCGCAAGTGTTTTTGCAAACCACTGTCTACTCCAAAATGATGAACTACAATAGATATCAGCAGCACATTTACCCCATATTAGAGCCTGTAAATCTGAACAGTGGGTCTAAATTGTGTCCTGAGTTCCCCCAACCCACATCACTTTGCCTTCATTTGTGCCTTTCAAAGAGCAGGTCCCTCAATGTTCCAGATAATAAAGCCATTAGCTTTTCTTAGAATCGCTTCCAGTCCCCAGCCCCCACTATTTTCTGGTTGTACAGCCTTCTTTCTTGGTAGAAACTTGTTTGTGGAGTGCTCTGTTATTCTCAGATTTCGGGGGGTTGTAGGTCTTGAAGAAATTCCTTGTGCCCTTTAAATAAAGGAGGATATCAGGCATCATTGACCTGTCAGTGGCAGCTGTGCTTTGAATATGGATTGCACAACACGTCTGATTTAAATACCAGTGCTATGTCCAACAAAAGGAAAACATACATTGAAAACAATATTTGACATTTTGAGAAATATTCTTTTAGATAAGACAACTGATGCCTTTGTCATGTTTTTTTTTAACCATGAAGCTACATCCAGCATATAGACAGATTTTTCTGTGGCATTCAGACTGAAAGCATTGGGAAACAGTGCTGGCCCTTTGTAACAGAACATAAGACATGACCTCCTCACTACTGAACACTAGATGTGCTAGCAGGACCTTAAGCACAGAAACTTGAGATAACTATCTGTCTTGTCACAAAATTCTCAGCAAGAAAGCAAATAAGCACATTTCAAAATGTCAAAACATTTTTTTACCTTTAAAAACAGCCTTTTAACTTGAGGCTATCATAGGCCAGAGAAATTTGACTTTTTTGTGTTACACCTTCATCAGCCATCCCATCATGACTAATAATTATTCAAAATATGTAATCTCTTAAAATTTTATATTCCTTGTTAACTTACATGTGGCATCACCTCCTTTACCCCTCCTTTTCTCACTGAGTTTCCACTCATTTTGCTAACCTCCTTAAAGTCATCAAGCATGTCATTTTCTTTCTAACAGATCATAGCTGTTGTGAGAATCGGAGAGGTCTTGATGTGTCTTTGTGTCCCCTCCTATCCTCTAATCCTGTTCTTCTCTGAATGTCTTCTTCTCTCCTCTAATTCAGGGCAGAGTTGTTGAGTGAAACTAGTTTCCCTGACTGATCAGCCCCTGCCTTTTTATCGAGGACTGTCCGACTGTCCAACCACTGTCTTCCCCCTTTTTTCCTCTTACCTCTTAGGACCTAAAACAGAATATTCCCCTTCCCTCTTACTACATCTGCACCTTATCAGATCATATCTTAAATGGGAACCAAGATGCATCGGCATTCCCATTTTTGCCCTACATTCTGAGCCTTTCTCTGTAAATATGGACTCCTAAAGGATATTTGATTAGACCTGCTATTTCAAAAAATGAGGTGGTCTCTATTCTAGCCTGTCAACTCTCTACTACACCTCCCACAACCCCCTCTATCTCATTATTGGCCAAAAGTTAACAATAAGATGAAAGCCTTTGTGGTTTTGTTGTTCTGATTTATGATTTCACTTATATCCTATGATCTCTGGGTTTTTTGTACATGTGTTTTTTGGTTTTTTTGCTGTACTGTACTTTGACTGAAATGTGTCTTTTTTCCCTTTTGAATTGCAGACCAAATGTTAAAAGTACCCCACCAGAGAAAAGGGAGCAGTACTTGTAGTTTGGGAGAGTCTTCTGGCCTTACCATGGTTTAGATTCTGTCAACAGACAAAACCCTCTCACTGAGGAATTCAAAACAGACAGACAGATACAATTAAAAGAGAGAATTCATTAACAGCAACCTATCAAACAAATTACAGCAGCATAAATGAAAGTCTTTGCTGAAGGAAAAGAAATTGTTTGGGGAGGTTTTATGTAAAAGTTATTTCAGGGGGATTCACAAACATGAGATCATTGTCTTGTCTGTTTTGTTGACTTTAGGAGAGACAGTCATTCAGGGTATGTTTTCTGTAACATGTTAAAATGCCCGGGTGTATATACCACCTACTCTCTTCTTCTTTTTTTTTACTACATATATAATATTTTACTACAGTGCCTTATAACACGTTTGTGCACATGTATGTTTTTGACTTTATAGATTCTTTATAGTCTCTCATCCAATCTGAGGGATGTGTGTCCACAGCTCCTCTGCCAGCAGTTCTGTACTCATGTTTATCATTGTTGCATTTCTGAAAATGAATGTGAAGCTACTCTGCAGTACCACTTATGAAACAACAAATACATACATACAGTAGGTCTTCAGCATAGTGCCTTATGCCACTGTTTGTAAGAAGCTATGTGCCTATGTCCAAGTAGCCTGGATTGAGGATATGCCCAGTACATATATTTACATTCATTTGTTTTGTTAAGTTTCAACCTGTTTTTGAGTAAATGATGGAGTCGTTGTATTGCTGACTCTAAAGGATGAACTGTACTGTGTTCTGTCTCCTGTACTAAGGTATGCCAGTTTGCTGAGTGTTCAAATGCCCTTCTGATGCCTACATTTATTTACTATGCCATTCCTCTAATATTTACCTCCTCGATGTTGTGTATCATTTCATTTACAGAATAGTCCTGTCTGTTTCTTTTAGAATAAAGTAAACAGAGACATGAAAATTGATTTGGCTTTGAGTCAGTGCTTTATTAGTTGTTTCCTACCTTTTCCCCCTCAGCTGACTTAGCCAACTCCCCCACTACTCCTTTCCAGCTCAAATACTTCTTTTGCACCCCCGTCGTTCAATAATTGCAGACGTGGAATTCCACTTCTGCTCCACTGGACTGTAGCACATTCTCAACAGTGGACTCACAAAGGAAACTTGCTCACCACAGCTACAACTGACAACAAGGCTTGAATTTTTTTTTGTGTGATTATTTTCAACCTTAAAGTATTTGTTAAATCTTGTGCCTGAAAGTAAGGGCTTGTATCCGTCCAGTCCTTTTGATACAAAGATTTCACACGAAGGCTTATGAAACTAGTGCAAACCTATTTCCATATGTTCATATAGTATAGGCTTACATTTATTTCTAAATAAAAGTCATTTTAATATGACATCTACCCATGCCCATACCTGTTGAAAAGTTGATTGCTGTAGTTATGCTTTCTGTTAGGGCACAAATGGCCTGTGGCACACGCACATCGGATACCCATGCTCACAGTACGCATAATGCAATGCAAATGACACAAGTTCTGTCAAGGATTCAGGTGAAAGTATTTTCCATTTGAAATCACAGACAGGTCCCTTACATGCACATGGCCAGGTATACTCAATTTTTAGGGTATAAAAATACAGATCTATTAGTTCAAAATTTTAGGTATTTACTGCATGACTTAACCTTTGCCTATTGTTGGCAAGTAATGCATGATTAAGAGAAAGCAGAGAACATGCCCAGGGACAAGTCCCGCCCTCATACAGTGGTTCCAGCGCCTATGCACTCAGTGATGAACATTTACCTATCAAAGTTCAGTTGTTCTGTCACGGACAAACAAGGCCTAAATGAATGCAGTAAAAGGGACTCAGCCTTATTTGAAATTTTGGATAATTTTATATTTTTCAAATCGCATCACCACAGAGAACTGATGTGATGCAAGGTCACTTTGTCATACCTTGACTTTTGATGAAGCAACACCACTAGTGAGATAAAATTCTCTCCTTGGGTTTCCACGCTGAGCTGCAGTGGATGACATGAAGACAAAGGGGGACTTAACCAATTCACCAAGCAGAACAAAAAACTATTCTTTTTTAGCTGTAGCTTTTTTAATTCAATTCTATTCAATTCAATTTTATTTATATAGCGTCAAATCACAACATAGTCGTCTCAAGACACTTTACATGTGGAGCATGTCAAGACCACACTCTATAA